>CM076571.1:314661232-314735133 GCA_034641835.2 Pinus albicaulis
TGAAAGTACCCCATGGTTTAGTAAATGTTGTTTTGATTTGATCATCAGGATGTACCAGAATTTGGTTATAGCCTGAGAAGCCATCCAGCAAAGAAATTCTTTTAGAACCAACTACCGTTTGTAAAATGTGATCCATCTTGGGTAAAGGGTAGTTGTCTTTTAATGAGGCTCTGTTTAAGTTCCTAAAATCAACACAAAGCCTTATTTCTCATGTTTTCTTCCTAACTGAAACAAGATTAGACACCCACTCTGAGTATCTAATAGGGACAATAATTCCAGATTCATACATCTTCTTGATTTCTTTCTCAACCAAAGGTAATTGAACAGGGTTGATTGTACGCAATTTTTGTTTAAAAGGTTTTTGGTTTTATTTGAGAGGTATCTTATTCTGAATTATCTCTGTGTCATAGGATTTTAGATCCTCATAACTCCATGAAAATACATCAGAAAATTCCTTAAACAGATCAATATATTTTAGTTTAATGTGAGCTGGAAATGTTTTAGACAGTTTGATCATTTTTGGTTGTTGTTCACTGCCTATGTTACATTCTTCAACTTCAGTTTCAACAGGCTCCAGTTTTGGTTTTTTGGAAACATCATTGAAATAAAACAATTCTTCTAATGGGACCAAACCTTTTGGCAAGCTTTGAGTGTTAGATTGCAGCATTTCTAAATATTCTTTCTCTAAATCTGCAATAACTTCTATTGTATGTTCAAGTTTATTAGCTAACAGATTTATATCAGCAATCCATGGAGATTTTACTTCTTCATCAAGTAGATTTTCTTCAATAGGACAGTCATTTTCATAATATGAATCTGAATTTGACGGCTCAAATCCATTTTTGGACTGTAGGAAGTCTCCTATTTTTTTATCTCCATCAAACACTTGCCAGTATTTTTCATTGTCTGGGACAACTGGTCTAAATTTGACTTGGGGGGTGCATTGTTTGGTTTCATAAGGCGTTAGACAAGTTCTTGCAGTGAAGGCTAAACCATTGTCAAAAACATTTGACAAAGACAAGTTGAAATTCATCAAATGTTTTCAATAAACCCATGACATAATTTCTATAGGCTCTAAGTCTAGGGTGTTTGGAACTATATTCCCCATTAACTTGCCTAACAATCAACTCTGAACCCCCTTGAACTTTAATCCTTTTGGCCCCTAATTTCTTCAATAAGTGTAGGCTTAAAAGGAGGGCTTCGTACTCAGCTATGTTATTGGTACATTGAAAGTTTAACCTGTAGGAATTCCCTTCAGCATGATTTTTCTCAGGGTTGTGTATCCATATGCCTTCTCCGGCATCACTCTTTGTACAAGAGCCATCAAAATTCATACTCCAAAGAGGATTGTTTTCAGCGTTACTAGTTTGACCAGTATCCTCTTCATCTTGTGCGCTTTTAGATTGTTCTTGTAAATCAGCACCATTTTGAGTTTGGTTAAGTTCCTCATATTCTTCATTATGTTGAGGACTCTTTTCCTGACTCTCAAGGTTAACAAATAAGGGATGACTGTTATGTAGCACTAGACCTGTGTTTTTTTTGTTGTGACTTTTTGTTTTGGAAAACTGTCTTGATACTTTTGTCTTGTCTTCCTCCTTTTCTGTGGCTGCCACTATGTTACAGTGAGAGGTTGCCACTAAGTCAGTCAAGGTTTATTGCTCACTGAATGTTTCATGATTGAAAAGAATAAATGAGTCAAGGCTTGTCTACATAGAATAAAGAGGATATTTTTCTAGTCTATCTTGGCTACTGACCATGTATTGCATATGAGATTCCCTGTAAAGTCTTTTGGTTTGATTAAAAATAGGGATAGTAGCATATGTCATATCCATTTGCATTGTTCCTTGTAACTTAGCCCCCCATGATCTTGATAACAGCATACCATATTTGGGGGGTACATCAGCCACTACAATATCCATCACTAAACACTTGGCTGGTATTTGTGTTAAGTTAACACAGAGGTATTTGATCAAACCTAAACATTTCACTCTATTGGAGTCAAAGGTGTATAGATATTTGTATGGTCTGGTGATTTCAAGGCCTAGACTCTCCATTACTGCTTTGGGAATTAAGTTGTGAGAGGCCCCTGAGTCGTGCATGGAATTGTGTAAAATATTGTCATGAATTTTCAAACTAACATAAAAAGGAGGAACTGGCCCTTCTTGGTATCTTCCTTCAATCTTAGGACCAAATAAGAGTTATGGTTGGTCATCATTGAGGTTGACAGAGTCATTATTTTCTTCTATCTTGAAATCTTTCAAAATTTGTGATCTATATACATCTTGGGTGACTAATTCAGTGAGGGGAATAGGTATTTTAATATTGGCAATTTCCTGTTCCAAACTAAAAGGCATATGATTTTTTACAATGTTTGTTTCAGCCTTATTAATCACGATTCTATCAGCAAAATCAGCTTGCTGATTTCCTCTATTTACATTGGTAAAAATTGTTTTGATAGGATCATTAGCTGAAGTACTAACACTGCTAAAGTTTGAACTCTGTTTTTCATTAATTGGAGTGCCTTTCTCTTTGTTTTCATCAGAATTTACAGCCACTATTTTATCTTTTTGTTTTGTAGATTTGGGTTTGTTCACAAGGCTGTTTTTTGTAGAATTTTTAGAGGTTTTAGTTTTGGGAGTTTCCTGATTCTTTTTACTCCTAAGGTCATATTCCTTTGGGGTCTCTATGATGACATTTTCCATTTCTTGATAGTAATTTTCATCTTCCATTCTTCCATCATCATAGGGTGTGCATAAACCTTGTTTCCTATTGTAAGGAACATGAAAAGAAACATTGTCTACTCCCAACATGTTTATATCATCTTACTCTGTTTGTTCAATTATTTCTTCAACCTCACTCACATAGTTTTGATGAAAAGGAGGAATAATCTCCTGATCAGGCTCTCTTGGTCTATTTTGAGGTTGGTTTCTTATGAAATTATGATTTTGATTTTGAGATTGATTTCTGTTTTGTGGAGCTGATTGGTTTTGACTAGCTTGTGCTCTCTCAAGTATGCTCATCTTTTTCATCATTTCCTCCATCATTCTTTCCATTTTAGAGCTAGAGGTGGAGGGTGCAGATTCCTCCATAAATGATACTTTATTCTCATTCCTCATCCTTGCTCTTTTCTCCATTAAATTCACTTCCACAACAAGAGCTCCTTTTTACATATCTTCTAGGGTCAAAGGATCTCTTTCTCTCAGCTGATAGGCCATTTCAGGATCAAATCCTTCAGGAAACTTGTTCAAGGCTGAGCCATGTGGAGGTTTCAATTCTGGGGGTAGGGAATTATACACACTATTAAATCTAGTGCAATAACTTTGAACACTTTCCCCAATGTTTCTTTTGAGGCTATTGTAATCCGAGAGTATTTGGAGAGGGTTTTTCTTAGCTTCCCACTTGTTTAGGAATAACTAACGGAGGGCTTGGATATCATTAATACTATTAGGGGTCAATAATTTGAACCATTTTCTTGCTTCTCCCCCTAAAATTTAAGAAAACAATCTAAGTTTGACAGTTTCATCATCAATCTCATTTCTATCAAAATAGTCATTCATCTTATCCACATGTTGTGAAGCAGTAGTAGTAGCACTATCATCATATAATGGTATCTTGGACTGATAGTCCTGTGGAAGATTAACAAAAGGTAAAGGAAGGACTAGGGGAGCATACCATGTTTCCATGATAGGAGGTTGTGGGAAAAATGGGGGGTTTACAAGTGGAGGGGGTTGATGGAATGGTGTAGTTTGAACAGTGGGTGTATAAATAACAGAAGTGGATGGACCAACAAGAGATTGTTGAGCAGATCTAGGATGAGAGAAACCAAAATTATGAAGGAAATGTAAATCAGGTGGAGTATTTTCTCTACTACCAGGATGTTCACTTCTATATTGGGATGAAGGTGAAGGCTCAAAATCTATCTGATCTATATCATCAAGTGACCTAGTTCTGAATGGGTTTCTTAAGTCAACTTGTGAATTTTGTAGAGCTGCAAGGTTTTCAGGAACAAAATTAGCTCTATGGTGTGACCTAACAATGGTTGAAGTTTTAGCCTTAGGATAGTTCCTAAGGATTCTTTCAGGATTATCAACTATCTCAGGTGGATTTGGGTTAGGATGGGCTCTAGTAAGGATTCTTCTAGAAGCCACTATGCTATGTTTTCAAACTCAACAACAAAAAAAAATTTAACCGAATATGACAATTTTTAGGAGGTTAACTGATCTTTAGAAAGAAAAACTTAATCCTCAAAATCTTCTTAACTGATTCTGTAGGATGTTATGATAGTAATAAGTTTCCCAGTGGAGTCTTTAGGTCTGTTTAGGATTGTGGAGTCACCAGGTCGAAATTTTTAGCTTTAGAAGGTAAAATGTTTTATGGTCCACCACCATTTCTAGATTTGAATACCAATCTGAAATATTTTTTGGGTTTTCTGAGTTTTTACAGTCCTATGAGTTATGAGAGTGTCCTAAATCTATTTCAACACTTAGCTACAGTGATGAGACAAAGAGAGTTTACTCTTATGGCTTAGCTAGCTAATTCCTTCAAGGTTTGATAAGGCTTTTTGAGAATCCTAAGGGTTATTTAGTTTGTCACTGATTCAAATAAGTCCTATCATAATTACCAACATGTTTGGTAGTTATTGAAGAGAGCTACTTATACTACACTGAATACTGAGTCTTTTGGTTTTAAGGATTTTACTTAGAAGTCCCTAGCGGAGTCGCCAGAATGTTAGGGCTGGTGGCTTAACGGGCTAACACATCAAATGTTCTTGAATCAAGGGATTTTCTAAGGTCCTAAGGTCGCCTAGGATGAAATTCACTCAGAATCCCCAGTGGAGTCGCCAAAAGGTTAGGGTTGGTCGCTCAACTTTCTAACACATCAAATGTTCTTGAATCAAGGGATTTTCTGAGGTCCTAAGGGTGTCTAGGATGAAATTGACTCAGAAGTCCCCAGTATGGTCACTAGAATGTTAGGGTCTCTGTAATTTGCAATATTGGCAAATAAAAACTACAAAGCCTACATATGAACCACTTTGGGATTCTAGGATCTAGCCCTCCTGAATCCAGAGAGGGATCTATCTTATAAGTGCAAAGATTGATTTATCTTTTAAGGCTTTTGGTGTGATATTAGGCTAGTTATTAAGAACGAGGGTTTTGTTTGGTTTTGGTTGGGCAAATATATGATGAAGGTGAAGAAAGTCTATATGAAGGGTGAAGGTGTAAATAAGTGGGAGAATGGTTCAGCTAATAAAATAGGCAAGGAGCAGCTTCAATCCATTGGGTTATGGAGTCATAAGAGGATGTAATTGAAACAACAAGGTTCAAGAGTGGTCCATGGGGAAATTCATCTATGTCAAAGGATATCTTTGAGTTGATTTTATGGAATGGAACAATAAGAATGGAGTGAGGGAAATCAAACAGATGAAGAACAAATAGAAGCCTAAGATCAAGTAAGTACTTTGAAACTATCCTGATTTCGATATACTTTCAATAGAAAACATTTAAAACACTTAGAATAGCTTAAGATCAAGTAAGTACTTTGAAACTATCCTGATTTCAACATATTCAAAAGGAAAACATTCATGATAAACAGTCTAAGATTAGGTAAGGACTTTGAACCTATCCTACTTTCAACATACTCTCAGGGAAACTTTCAAACAACCTTTGGAGAAAAAATAGAAGACAGGGAAAACCATAAACTTCCTTAGTCCAACTCTACTTAGCATGAAATGAAAATATCATTCAAGAACAATGTTTAAAGTTTAGACAGTAAGACGTGGGAACACCAACATTTCTTAACTGCTTGGACTGTATTAAATCATCCTTAAATACAAAACTAGAGGAAAACATAAAGATAAAGCTTATTAGTGAGAGTAGGGTACTTGTAAGAGTAAATCCTAGCTCTATATTTGATGTTATTTATCAGAGAAAGGTGGATAGAATGGAAACAAAAAGAAAATAACAATTTACAATAAGAAACACATCACCATTGACATAGACTAGGATCCCATAAATCATCTTGTATTTGGTGTTCAAACCAGTTACAATCATCAAGTCCAGTGGGTCTCTACAGCTTCAAACTTCTCATCTTAGCTTATGTATCTTCAATTACAAACAGGGCAACAACAGCTTCCGAAAACTGTTTACATGCAACAGATATCCAAAGACCAACCTTTGAACTATCTTCTACAGAAGTATTTATAGAATAAATGAAGAGCTGGAATGAAAGAAAAGATCTCTAGCTCAATTAATACAATTTTAATGCTTCTCGGCCTTTGAGGGGCTCAATAGAGAAGTTTTCTGATATTTCCTCTATATTAATTGGTTTTGATTAAGTATTTAGCCGTTTAGTAGATTTTGTTGACTTTAAAACTCTTTAAGTAGGATGGCAATAACTATGGCTGCTTTAAACAAAATATCACTGACTAAGGCAATAACTATGCCTTCTTTGGATTAATTGAAATGATAGGTGGCGTTTTGGTAGTTGAATAGATATTTCGGCCTCTGATAGGGAAGTGGAGGCCTCTTTGCTAATATAACGCTTCTGTTTAATCTTAAAACACTTTTAATTTGTCTTTACTCTGTGTTTAGGCTTGTTTAAGCCTTGATCTGTGTCTTCGGGCTTTTTTTCTTTGACACTGTCTTTAACTCTTTAAATTGTGTATTAAAGCTATGATGTTCAGGCTTTGGATTTAATCATTGTTTAACATTGAATCTTCATTACTGATACACTTTGTTTGCTTTATTTATACAGGTGGTTTTCTGCTATTGGAGGGCTTCTGTTAAACCTTGGATGGTGATCCAGATGTTTTAATCTTGGACTTTCATACCCTGCAGATCCTTTTCTTCATTAAATTAAGGCACATAATCATCACTCTGAGCCTTTTTGTCACCTGTTTGTGACTGTGGAAAACACAAAACAATCATCATTAAAAACCCTGCAAAAAAACACAAAATCATTATAAAATCCTACGGAATTTGGTTAAGACTGCTTCAGAGGCTCGTGAGGGTGGAGGAGCAGTGAGGAAAAACATGGATGCAGCGGAAAAAGGGAGGAAAATCCTGGCAAAACAACTAAGCAGGTGAAAATGGAGTTTGGGTGCGATGGCGAACATGGATCGTTAGATTAGAAAGATCAACGGTGGAGATGACTCGACCAAGTCGTTTGGGAGAAGTTTGGGTGAAAAGTGAATGGGGGAGAGATTAAAACAGGACCGTCCGATCTCAGAGATCGACGACAAGGATTAAAATATGAAAAATCAATGTTGGTGGAGGGAACGGTATAATGGAAAACCGGAAATTGTTTTCATGCGGTGAAATGGGGGGGAGGCAGTATTTCCTTTTAGAACGCAATATATGTTAGCGTTCGACACGTGGAAAACAAAGACCACCCATTTCGCGTAATTTTGAAACATTAAACTTTGGGTGAAAAAATTATGCGATATGGAGTTTAAACCGTTGGATGAGGGGCAGCAGATCGAACGGCGTGGGTTAAGCGCGATCGATGAAGAGCTGCGGGATAAAATGGTACGCAGGGTCCAGGGTGACGTCAATAAAATTGGCACGTAGTGGAAGGGTGTAAAATGCTATCGGGTTAAGTCTTGGTCATAGGTTTTCTTTGATGAATGGCTACGATTAAAAGAAGAAGCATATATGAATAAATGAAGGGGAAAGGGAATGGGCTGAAGGATTGGGCTAGATGGTCGTTGATATGCAGAGATCAACGGTCCAGATTCGTTTAAGAATATTTCTGTCAGGAAACAAAAAATAATGGAAAAGGTAAGGTGATGAAGGAATTTGGTGAAAAAAACAAGGAGAAGGGTGGTCCCACCTTTTATAAAGGGTGGAAGGAAGGATGAATGGGAGCCGTCGGATCATGAGGATCGACGGCTAAGATCTGTCGATCGGGGAGAAAGAGAGGGGCGGGGTTGAAAAAGGAGAAGCAAATGTGGGTCGTTGGATTTGAGAAAATCAATGGCAGAGGTTTCATCGCAGAATCGCATAGGCAGGAGGAAAAGGCAAAGGGGTTAAGCAATGTGCCGATGTGATTGAGCGCAGGCCGTCCGATCTAAGAGAGATCGACGGTGGAGATTTCATCGCATCGTAGAAAAGGAAAGAGTCCATAATAGCGGGGTTTTTGTTTTTGCGATGTGCAATTAAGCGCTGGATGTCGGATCGGGATGAGAGATCAATGGTCAGAATTAAATTAGTGGAAGGCATCAGCAGAAGGTGAGGGAGGAGCGCGATTGAATCTGAGCTATTGGTTTTTATGGATTCAATGGCTGAGATCTCGTCGGAGCATCGCATCGGCGGAGGTCAAAGGGTAAGGGACTAAGCCTTTGTGATATGCGATTATGCCAGAGCTATCCGATCTGAAGGATAAGTGACGGTAAGGATTTAATCGGTGGGCGCGATGTCGGAGGCTATGGGTGGAGCGTGATTTAATCTAGGCCATTGGTTCTTGTGGATTCAACGACTAAGATTATATTGTAGGATCGACATCGGAAGAGGAAAAAGGAAAAGGGATAAAGGGATTCACGATTGCCAATTTGCGATGGAGTGAGAGCCATTGATCTGAGGACTAGATCGACGGTCAGGATTTAATCATAAAGAAAAAAGGCGGAATGGCGGGTTTGGAACGGGGAGTGATATGGGCAGTTAGATCTGGGCATAGTGGATCAGATCAATGGTGGAGAAATGATCACGGGATCGCATCAGCGGAAGGCATTTAACCATGTAAAAAGAGTAAAATGAATATTTGCGATGCGATTTATACTTGCGATGTGATAAATATTTGCGATGCGATTAAGCACTTCGTTCTCGGTCACAGCGGGGGTTTATATGCGGAAAGGGGCTAGGGCTTAAGGCCTTATAGAAAAATGAAGGTTTTTAGGCCAAAATGAGGGTTTTTTAGAGGATTTTGAGAGTTTCGATAAGGTTAAAAAAGAGGTTTAAACCTTATGAAATGGAATTTATGAAGGGAATACAGGAAAATGAGGGTATGAGAGGTAAATGAAAGGTTTTATGGATGAAATGGAGAAGGAAAATGGAGAAGTGTAATGAGGAAAAATGGAGTTTTTAAGCAGTCTTTCTCTTAATAAACAGTAGGTTCCTTAGGATTATGAGGGAAACAACAGTGAAGATTGATTCACAGAGTAAATGTCTCATAAGACTTCAAGAACTCACAATTTGGTCATGAAATTGTTTCTTGAAGGCTAAAAATATCTAGCCACCATTTGATATGACAAATTTTTATTGGTGGCTAACAGAGATATGCTCCCAGGCTACATCAATCGTAGCCAACTCAAACCGTACCGGATCAAATGACTCTTGGCCAGAGTAGCCATACAGGCACAGGTGGAGGCCCCACCACCACAATGACTCAGGACGAGTCACAAGATTGTGTTGGGGGACTGTTGGGATAGGGTCTCCTACAAAGCTGTGAATCTGATCCACTTTGTATATTTTTTATTATATTTAGTCTAACTCAGGGATTTTGGGGTGGTTCAAAGCCCCTGATGCATTGTAAGTGGGTCAAGGGTAGACCAAGAGTCCGCAAACCATGGTTTGGGGACCATTGGATGCGTAGGCTAAAGTAGTATAAGTAATTGAACCTTTTTTGAGTTGTAAGGAAGAAAAAAAAACTAAGATTGGTGCAAATCGTGAATTAGTAGATCTGTTTTGGGTTTTTGGGGAAAGGACTCCTACTGGCTGTGTGCGCGGAGATGCTCAGTCCTGCTGTTGTGTGCACAGGTTGGGTTTTGGGTATTGTAAAAGGATCTGAAGGATTAATGAAAGCCAAAGGCTGTTGGAATCTATGATATCTGTTATGTTATGCATGATTCTATATTGAGCTTCGCAAGTAACTGTGTTAAGTACTAATGTATCGTTGACAATTGATCTAAATCTACTTGTTAGATTTTATGCAGGAATAGCTGCGATAATTGCTTTATTTTCCTGTATCTGTTATTTATTATGACTATATATGATATTGCACACGTGGATGCAAAGGGACTGATAGACCTGAGTTCTGTAATATGCGATCTAATATTTGTGAAGTCAAACGTAGCTCTGTCTGACTTACCTACCCTCTCCGAGGGTGCAAAAACTTGGATCTAGCGCCCTCCCATACTGCTTCGAGTGAGACTTTGGCCTACGCAAGCAGTTCACTGCCGAAAGGGCCAGTAGTATAGGTGTTTTTTGGCAAACCTTAACCTCCGAACCTGGGTCAGGACCCCTCAAGCCAACAGGAGGTTCTGTCAATGGCAGGATTCTGAAGCATTATTTCAGGTAGAAATCTTAGTTTGAATTTCCTTCATTGTATATAACATTGTATAAACAATTTTCAAACACAAAATTGGACTAGGTTGAGGCCCAAAGCAAATGCCATGAGCCTAGTCTGATATAAAAAAAAAAGAAAAAAAAAGAAAAAAGAGGGTAGGTGAAAAGAAAAAGGTAAGCCTCATACCAAAACATGAATGTTTCTGAAAGTGTTGCAAATCAAAATGCCACTACTTTTTAAGAAGGTATTGTTCAATCATGCAGTCTAAACATGATTGTACACATTTTGAATTTTTTCTAATAAGTTAGAAAATGAATATTTTCCAAACTATTCAATCTTGGCTTATCAATGATAGTTTACTTTTTCAAATAACATTGTGTGCAGCTTGTCCAAAAATGCCACAATTCATGATGATCAAACTGCTTAATCTTGATTTATTCATGTTGATAGTTAGTGAATGAAGACCTGGCCAAATTGTTTAATCTTGGAAGATCAGTAGTTAGGTCAAGAATAAAAGAACTCATCAGTTTAATCTGAGCCTTTAGAAGTTATAAGGTTAGAAATAGATAGTTTTCTTTCAAAAGAAAAATGACGTCAAGGTTTGCAAGTCTAAATGCACCCCAAGAGGAAGGAAATTTTTTTTGAATCATAGATTGGGTAGGTATGTACGCAGAAGAGCTCTCAAAATACTTGAGCATGCTTAAAGTTTTAAATTTAAGGTTGTTTATTTAGGCTCAAGATCAAGTATGTTTCAGACCTCGGTCTGCAACAAGCATGGTTTTCAATTTTTAAAGGTCACAGTCACAAAAGTTGCAGCAAATCAGGCTATTGGTCTACAAAGTTCTTAACACCTCCTAAAGGAGCTTCCCTCCCCAGCTAGAGCCACTGTTAGACTCCTGTATTTTTGCAGTATCACAAGATGACTGCTTATTCATTATATTTTTATTCTGAAAATAATATTCCATGATTATCATTTATTTTCAGAAATCTCACTACCTTCATCATTTTTAATTTACCCTCTCCATTGCCTTTCATTTTTATCTTTTTTTCTGACACTCCCATGCTTTGAAATCCATTCTTAAGAGCATTATTCCCCTTCTTAAACCCTTTTCTCGTCATTAAAAACCCTTCCCTTTACTCATTCCCCTTTCTTTTCATTAAAAACAAGGTAAAAACCCATTTTTACATTGTTTTTGAATAAACTTAGCCCCGGGTCCCATTTTAAAATAAACTCTATTTATTTAAATCTCCCGACCCCAATTATATTTAAAACCTCCACACATTACATTAACGCCTCCGCTTTAAACCTTTACCCCTCCGCGTTAATATTAACCCTAGCCCCACTTTATGTTAAAACCGTCATTCCATTAAACCCTGACCCCACCTATCGACCCGACCCGCTCTTAAAACTGATGCCCAACCACCGTATGATCTCCATCACCTAATCCAATGGCCCTCATGCCTTTTCGCAATCCCAATCGCCTGTCATTTAAAACCTTCAGAGGGTTGCAAAATGGGCGGTTTCGCAACCCCTCCCATCCGCCACACGTCGCCACCTCACTTTATCACATACCCTCCAACTAAAACTGCCAAACCATTTGTTGCCACGTGATAAAACCATAAACCACCTCCACGCCATGATACGAAACCACTGACCCTTTTAAATATTTTGAAACCCTGTGCTATCAAGGTAAAAACCCGAACCTCTATGATAACCCCTGCAACGTTTTCAAAGACCTGAAAGGCCACAACTAAAACGCATAAATTGAAAAACCTCCATTGTCCGAACCCCTTCCACAGATTTTCCAAGTTCTTTCAAGCCATATCACCTCCCTGCGGAGATCTGTTTTAAATTAATAATTGTTTTAAATTTTGTAGGTAGTTAGCATATTAGAAGGTGGATAAACGATTTGTAGGTCTAGTTCCAAAAGAAGTGTTTAATCCAGACTCTCGGGATTTCAATCTAATGGGCTTATTCACCAGAGGATTGTGAGCATAAGAATAAAACAAAAGCAACAATGGAGCAGAAAGGAAGACAGTCATGATTATCATGGATTATACATTTAATCTGAAAACAACAAATTTTATTCAAAGTAAAAGACAGTGAAATGGTAAAAGAGGTAAACAGAAAAATCAAGGATAAAGATAAAAGGCAGTAAAAAGACATGCAGTCAAAAGGCAGATAAAGGGGTAAAAGAAGAAATTACAAGTGATAAAAAAGGAAGTAAAGAAATATACAAACAAGGACAGTTTAAAGGTTTAAAGAAAAATCAAAGAACTAGTCAAACAAGGAGGACAAGGCCAGATGTCAAGACCACTCAGCATTTGCCTCTTCACGACCATGTTGACCACCTCCAGCTTAAATTTGATTTAATGAAAGCTACTAAAGTCAATATTATTGTAAGAGATATTTTACCATCAATTCAGAATTTATTGTAAAAATTAATATTACAGGCAAATGGTCAAAGATATTTTAAAGTTAGCTCAGGAGTTAATTTGAAAGTTATTACTATAGTAGGTTTGTCAGAGATATTTTTGGGTTGGGCCTTCCATGGTCTCAATTGTAAAAAATTCATTTACTTTGTAGTAAATGCAGTCTGTCACCCTAGATTAGGGCAACCTCCTCAGTTGTAGTTAAATACTGCATGTATTTTTCTTTATCAGTGTTGGGTTTTGGTTGGTTAGCTAGACTTTGTTTAGACTCTGAGTAGCTAAGACTATTGCATTGGAGCACTGTAAGTATTTTTGAGCTGGACATCAGTGATACAAGAACATTCACAGGATCCTTGAGCTATGTTAATGGTGATGTAATCCCTTTTATGCTAATTTTTTCCCTTTGTGTTTGATACTGTACATCAATTTCTCTGATAATAGAACAAAAATTTTAGATTGAGATATGTTGTTCGAGAACCTTAACTCTGTCTGTTACTATTTTCTTAATGTTTTCCTCTAAAAGTATAACTAAATAATTCTTAAATTACCTTTAGTAGTATTGGATTGTTGTTTTAAGATTTTTCTTTGTGAAGTATAGCTGAAGAATTCTTAAAGATGTTTAGTTTTACTGAAGTCTTAAAATGTTCTCTGAAGTTTAGTTAAAGAATTATTAACTTCTCTTTAATTTCACTCAACAGTTAACTTGAATGTTTTTCTCTAAGGACCTGAATGCAGAATTCAGAGACTTTCTGCTCTGCATTTCTGTTGAATTATAGTTGAAGGATTCTTAATTTCCCTTTAGCCTTACTGAATTCACATCTTTTCTGACATCTCATATTCATCTTGCCAAAGAGATCCACTTGATATAGTTAGCTTGCCCTGTGAAAACCCTTGAAAAGTTGAGGTACAACTCAACCATTTATGACTCCATAGCCCAATGGATTAAGCTTCCCACATTTTATATCTATCCAACCAAACAAAAAATCAAAACAAACAACCCCAATCTTTATAACTAGTCTAAAATCAGAAAATATAATCATAAAGCTAAATTGCTTAATCATAAATACAGAGAGAGCCCTCTCTGAGCCCATGAAGGCTAGATCCTGGACTCCAAAGTGGTTTTATGTGGTTCTCTGCTATTTGTTCTTGCCAATATTACAAATTACAAGGAGCTAACAAGAGACATGTAGATCAAAGAGAATCTAGGGAGGGTAGAAAGCTTCTTACCTCCTTCAAAACAAGTGTAGAAAGGCAGAACTATGGTATTGGAAGACTAAGAAAACCCTCTTTGCTATATTAGTGGTACCAATTATCCTGTATGGTGTTGAAATATGGGGTAGCAACATGTCAAGCCACAAATGAAAACAAATAGAAAGAATTCAAAAGAACTTGATCACAAGTAGCCTTAAATTCAAATCAATGGTCGCATATGATATCCTTTTAGTTGAGGCTGGTGTGTTTCCAATTGAGGGGTCAACGATCATTCATTTTTAAATTTATCTGAAGAAGGTTGAAAATATGGATATAAACATCAGTTGTCCAAGTTGGTTGTTGAAGAAGATCTAAACCGCCGAAAAAAGACATGGATGAAACAAAACAAAAAGTGGTTAGGCAAATGGGACACAAATATGCATGATTTCCCTCACTCTAAGGAGGAGAAAAAAAAGGCGAGTATTAGAAAAATTTAGGACTACCATGTGAACAAATTACGTAGGAAAAAAGAAAGCATATTAGGTCAAAGAATTTAACCCAACGTGGAAACATGATGATAAAGATTATTTTAACTCCTTAATTAGGTGAAAAACAAAACTTTTAATTGCTTTGTTGAGGACTAGCTCCCATCATCTAAGATGTGAAACTAGTAGATGGATGGTCCCTAAAGAAGATTTGGAAGATTGAACTTGCATTTTTTTCAATAGAGGGGTGGTAGAAACATAATGGAATTTTATCAAAAAGTGTGCAGCATATGAAGTTATCTGACATCATTTTGATAATAGCATAAAGGTGAATAGTCTCAGTAAGATTTTTGATGGGAAAAGGCTTCACAACATAGAAAATTTCTTACTCAAGATCCATAATAGTAGAATCAACCTAGAAAAAAATATGAATATGGATTAAGCGATAATGGGTGGTCCCTTAGACCACGAGGTCTCAAGGACATCATTAAAAGCCATTTCATTTCATTTCATTTTTTAAATTGGATTGCATGCCTTTGTTTTTACATATTTTTATTTTTTTAAATAAAATATCTTAATTTATATGTATTAAAGCATTTGAAACTAAAATTTATTTTTTAACTATACCTTTGTCGTCATTGTTTGGGAGGATGTCTCCTCTTCCCTACAATTCACCTGTGATGTGAATCACACCTTCATTTTCGCCTACCTTAGCTATTGGCCTACTCGCCATCCTGGTTTTTGGTTTATTCCACACTATGTTCTCTGGGGCTTATGAGGTTCTGGGAATGCCTACATCTTTGAAAACACTAGCCCTGATATGCATGCTACTACCCTCAAAATTGTTGTAATGTCCATAGCTTGTTGAAAGGTTGCACCATTGTTGACCAACCCAAATTGAATTAGCTTAAATGTGAACACACCCCACTTCGTTCTAAATGTGGTCTGGAGTCTTTCAGGTTCTGAGACCAAAACTTGGTTGTATCCTGAATATCCGTCGAGCAGATAAAACATTTCAGACCTCGATACTGTTTGTAAAATTTATTCCATGGACGACACACGGTAATTATCCTTGTCCGAGGAGGGATTGAAATTTCGGAAATCAACGCACATATGGATCTCCCCAGACTTCTTTTTGATAGGGACCAAATTTGACACCCATGTATAGTGCCGCACTTTGTATATGATCTAAGTATCCAACAAATTCATTAACTCTTTCTGAATGAGGGGTGCAAGCATCATATGTACTTTTTCCCAGTTTTTGTTGAAATGGATTGGCCCATTCTTTTATTGGTATCACATGCAATATGATTCGAGTGTTATAATTTTTTAGCTCATCATATGTCCACATGAACTCATATTGGTATGGCTTAAATAAGCGCATAAAGGCTTGCCACTCTTGTGGTGTACAACAAGTACCAAGATTGACATATTTCAGATCTTTGCATGTTCCCAAGTTAATCTATTCATGCGACAATGTGGAACTGTGGGTTTTGGCATTAACAAGTACCCATAAGTGATTTTACAAGTCATACAACTTCTCTAAAGATACCACCCCCTTTGGGATGAGATTTCCTTTACTTGAGCTGGCTGCTTCCTACAGTGCCTTGTCGTGCTCATCCTCATTGATTGCTACGTCTTTGAACACATAAGTGTTCGCCATTAAAAATGTGCAAGTTAGTGATGTTATTAGGGATATATGGTTTATAAATAATTTCTGTAGAAAATTCATCCCTCAATGGTGACAACCTAGCAACAACATTTTCTAATGCATCCGCACCTACGTTTCATACTCTTAGAACAAAAATAATATTAAAATCTTGGAAATGCGAAATTAAACACCATACCTCTTGTTGGTAACTCTTTAGATGAGGTGAAACACGATGTATGGTGTCATGTACCTATCACACCACAATTTATAAATCACCTATTTCTTTTAAGGATGCAACCTTGAGGTAAATGGCTCTTTGTTAGTCCAAGATGAGTGCCTCATACTTACTTGTGTCTTTTGTGTACTCGAATTCCAAGCGGCTCAAGATCAAGTGTTTTTTCTACAGCAGGTCTATTAAAACACAACCAACTCTAGAGCCTTCCTATGTCTTAGAACCATCAAAGTAAAAATTAGACATGTTATATGTACAAGGGTCATGAACTACACTAGTACTAGTGTTACTACTACTACTTAATGTACAAAGATCGTTTGCACTAGTCAGATTAACAAGGAGCTCCAACTGTGTTTCTGGTGGGATTGGGTTGGCTGTGTAAGATAACACCCCGGTTGTGTCTCCATGAAGAAATTTCAAAAAATAAGGTTTGTGAAAGCCACTAGCACGCTTTATTCATTCAAGGGAGTGACATTATATTTCATGTATATTTCTAAATCCATTCGAATTTGGTTGTTTCTCCCCTTATATGGAAGCCATAATTGTGACCATTCTGTAGCAATGTATCCTTGTAGCTTACTTGACCAGTCCCTACTTAAAAAAAGTCTGTATGCCTTCAGTATGTCCACAATCACTATGTTTATGCATTGGTGAACTCGTTTGTTAGATGATGAACAGATGATCACATCTTTTAGTTCACCAACTGCATGGAAAAGAGTCTTGTCTAGATGAATTATATGTGCATTTTTTTTATCACATTTTTCATTGATTTTCATTGCGATGGATAATGGAATTACATTCAATAATTCACTAGAATCAACCAAGAAATTGTGTGCATTGAAGTTAAACATTTCAAATGTTAAGAGAAAGGGAGGGCAAAGTGTGCTCGCTTCCATTGTTAAAGAATGAAGTACTGATTCACGGGGACGAGAAAACGTACATGATCCCATGTGTGAAGGGGAATTGTTACCTACGATGGATTTCCCAAGTGCATGTAACATAATTTCCAACTGGTTCGTGATCTTTGTCAACTCAAACAGTGAAATGTTCGCACAAACCTTCTTCATGTCTTCATCTATGTTATAGTCCACAACGGGAAGGGAAGCTAAAGTTTTTGGGGAGGTAGCTTGAATTGTGTCCTCCAAAGCGATGGTCTTATCATTGTTGTTCATGGAAGTACTCTTTGTTGGGACTGCTTTCCTAGACATTCACTGAGTGTTCTGTGCTAAGTTGACTGGCAGACTGATTTTCCTTAATAAGGCTCCTTTGAGTTTCTAGTTTTTTTTCAAATCTGTTGTAATGATCAGCCCTCAGCTTCTTAAGTTATATCGGTTGGTATGCTACTAGTCCGGAGGGCCACTGAGAGGTTGTTTATCGGTTTTTCTCTTCTTGGCTAAAAGTATACAAGTCAACATGTTTACTAGGTGCCCAACACTTGGAGCCCCATCGGTTGCAACAACTTAATCATTTTCTTCTTCGAGCCCGGTTTACTCATCAGTAAGCACTGCATCGCAAATATGCATAACAAGAGAGTTCATGGCATGATTCCACTGTGGGCATGTTTTCTCGGAATGATAATCTTGATGATATGAATAGTATATGTCCATGCCCAAGTTGTCAAGATTCATTGCAACATTTGAATTTGTGTAGATTTTTCCAGTTGGTTATTGCTGCTACCTAAATTTGTAATCCTCCTAAGCAAGTTGTATCGCAGAGGCTTTCTTCTCATAGAAATATTACTTGACCTTTGTTTGAGTTTTTCCAACACATTTGATGGATTCTTAATCATGCAAGTCAATTTCTCCTTACTTACAGAGGCCTGAGACCTTATACTCATGTCTTTGGAGTCCTTTGTTGTTTAATCATCCGAGATGACTCCAATTGTGTGCCATACTTTCTCAATCACGATAGCCTCTTCATAATTTTCCATAAGTGATGTTTTCACAATTCGCTTCACGAACTGTGCAATGTTGTCTGACAAGGCAGAAGTGTAGTAATATATGGTAATGGAGTCATGAGGTTTCATATCTTCTAGAAATATTTTCAAAATGTGATTTAACCTCTCGTTGAAGTCTTTCACCTTCTCTTTTTTCTCCAACTTTATATTACCCAACTCTTTCAATAACATGGCGGAGGTCTTATCATCAACAAATTTTTCAAGGAAAATTTTCTTAAACCCCCTCCAATTCTGGATAGAGTTCACCTGAAGAGTCTGATACCATACAAATTCTCTACCATCCAAGGTACATGGGAACAATCTACATGTAACATCATCATGACGTACCTCAAGGAAGATCTACATAAAAGTTGTTCAGATGGTCTTCGGCCTTCACTATTTTAACAAGGTCATACTTTGTTAGGAGATTCTCTGAATGCCTTGGCATCTTGTGCAACATACATATTAGTGTTTATGAATACAAAATGATCAAATGTACTCATTCAATGTCAATTGATAGGGTCCTAGGTCAAATTTCTATAGTTTTAAATATAATTTGATCATTGGTTAGTATCTACGTATTATTACTACTCCCACCATCTTCAAAGTCATAAAATTCCATCATGGTCATGTCATCACTCCTTGTGATATGGCATCAAAAGATTTTCTTGGCCATTAAATTATAATCATGCAAGTTAATCTCAAACATAATGTGAATTTTGAAGTTAATCTCAAACGTATTCATAATAATGATAATCTAAAAATGTGACATTGTTTCCCTCAACTCGAACCAGCTTAATTAGATCCATCTAAAAACTTATCTATCACGGGTCGAGAGGGCTCAAATCCCTCAAGGTGCAAACCTTTCATCAAGTTTTACACTCTAGAAAAAAATTTGCACCTCAAGAGATTCCATCCCTCTAAACTCATAATAGATCTAGGCTGATTTTAATATATTTTCATTACTTTTCAAGAAACATCCCATATGAAAACATGAAAGACATTATTTTTGTTTAGTATTAAAAAATTTTCAAGACTAACGTCAAGGTGAAAAAAATTCCTTTTATGATATTATTTGTAAACTATACTTAAAAACTACGCATTTGAAAGAAAACAACACTTGCTTTTAAGACACGTTCAAAAAAAAAAAAAAACATTTATTTTTTATTTTAATATATTTTATTTTTATTACATTGTAATAAATTTTAATAATATAAATATAATACTAATATTTTTTATTATTTTAAATTACTTATAGTTTTTTAAATTGTTATTTAATTACATTAAATTAATCAAAGATATCAATATAAAAAATGAGTTAATGTTAAAATACTTTAAAAATCAAAATGCCACAAGATGCATGGCATCTCATAATAAAATTGGAGGGACATTGTGATACATCTAGCACACAAATCGAACAATGAAATCCTTTCAGAAGGCAAATGCTCAGGCATTAATGGATAAAAAACTACAATATAACTAGAAGCATGAGCTCTTCTCTACGATAAACCCTAATCTGTGAACAAGATATTTCCATGGAAGGTGGTAGAGGATCTTCAGGTGTAGCAGAAGAATTGAAAGGCAATGGTAGATTGCTCACATCATCTCCATTTCCTTCTAACGTTTGTAAAAATTTGCTCATACATGGAAGATCCCTACAGTTGTATTGAATGCACCACAATCCAAATTTAGTTAATGTCCTTGCCCTCTCTTCATCTTCCCCTTGAATTTCCCCTTCTCTTCCCCCTCCTGTCTCATCCCTAACTCCTCACTCTCAAGCATCTTGAAAGCACAATCGACTAGAATGGCTCTCATGCACATCCAGATTCTTTCTCCCCCCAATAATCTCAAGCAGTATCATACCGTAACTATACAGATCTGATTTGTCAGTAACAGGGCCCATATCTGTATCACATAACTCTGGGGCAACATATCCTGGCATCCCTCTTATGGCTGTCACTAAAATATGGTCGTCTTCCTTCCCACAAAGTTTTGCCAGAACGAAATCATAAACCTTTGGTATGAACTTTGCATCCAGAAATATGTTGTGAGGTTTGATGTCGAAGTGTATGATGCGCTTCTCACAATCTTGGTGTAAATATGCAACTCCACGATCCATACCGAAAGAAATTGAATTCAATTGTTCCCACCTTAAGATTCGCCCTTTCTCTTTTCTAGCGAATATAAGCTTGTCCAGAGATTGATTAACCATGTACTCATATACTAGTGGGCTTGTGGGGCTTTCAAAACAATACCCCATCAGATGAACCAAATTGACATGATAGACCTGTCCAATGGTGGCCACTTCATTCATGAATTGACTCTCATTGTGTCTATGCCGGCCAATATAATGGCCACTAGAACACCATTCTGAAGCTTTCCTTTATACACCACACCATAGCCCCCTTCGCCCAACTTCTGTGCAAGTTGTTTGTCATCTTCTTGAGGTTATATTGTGAGTATCTGGTTGGCATTTCATTAGCGTATTCCCTTAGGAATGTCTCAAACTCTGAAATATGACTGTGAGGAGGAGGACTTTGTCTTATTCTCTTAACATAAAACCTTAAAAATAATATTTCTGATGCTATGAGCGCAACTCCTCCAAAGGAGCAACCTGGGGTGGAACGAAGTGATTGATATCAATGTGAACATCGTCAAACCACGATGAATATATTAATGGAAAAAACCTAGGAATTCAGACTGACGTTAAATTAGAGATATTAAATAATAGGAAGAAGTCTGATTTACATATTATTATTAAAATGGTGGACCTTTTTTCTGACCTGCAACGTAGAAAAAATAACTATTAATGTGAGTAACTTGTAAGATTTTGAGATACAAAGATCTAGATTTGCAAAACAATGAACAAACTTGCAATAGAAGGAAGGAATGAGCAAGAATAGAGAAAATAATGAAATTGATTCTTCAATATTAGTTTTGGAATAAATACATAAAAGCAACTAAGTTAAGCTTAGTTGTACATGCAATAACTATGGATAGTTAAAGCTTACTGAAGCTAAATGTGATTTATGTTCTGCTAATGTGCACATGCACCACATGCAAGCAGTAAGTTGACTAACTAAGCAAGTGCACATCGCATGCAAGCAGTAAGTTAACTAACTAAGCTAAGTGCACATCACATGCAATATTTAGAGTTTAACTAAAGCTAATTTAGGTGCATGTACACCAACACAGCTAGTCTAGGTGCATGTACACCAACACCCCCCCTTAAGCATAACTTAGGGGAGTGTGATACAAAATGAATGAGTCTCGGAAACACGGTAATTTTAGGTACCCATATACAATGCATAAAAAGGAGGAAAGAGGGAAAACCCAGTGGGAAGAAAACCCCCCCTCAAAATATAATGCAAAAGTAGAGAAAAGACAACTATTAGGCAGTCGTGTCCTTCACCTCGAGATGATCTCGCAGGAATCGAAACTTCTACTCAGTGAAAGTGTTGGTGAATATATTAGCAGTATACTCGGAACTACGACAGTACTAAAGATCGATGATCCCATCATGAATGAGTTCTCTAATGAAGTGCATGTGGATCTTGATGTGTTTGGTCCACTGCCACTGCACTGGATCTATGCAAAAATTTAGCGTACTTTGATTATCGCACCAGATGATAGTTGACGATGGACATTGATCCCAAGCTCAGATAGGAAATTTTGTAGACAAATGGCCTGAAGAGTGGCATTTACTGCTCCTCTATATTTGGCCTTTGCTGATGATAAAGCAATGGCAGTTTGCTACTTGCTTGACCAACAAATTGGGCCAGATTCCAAAATAAGTACATAACCAGAGGTGGACTTGCGATCAATGGTGTCGCCAGCCCAATCTAAATCTATGAACCCAGTGAGATTCAAAGAAAAATTGGCTGCATAATGAATCCCATAGGTGATTGTCCCCTGGACATATCGAAGGATGCACTTTGTAGCGTTCCAGTATAACTCATGTGGCTCTTGAATGTATCTGGAAAATGCTCCTATGACATATGAGAGATCAGGACAGGAGTGAGTGGGATAAAGAAGACTTCCAACAAGCTGACGATACAATGTGTAATCAACCAATGGTGTGTCTTTTCCATTCTCAAGCTTTATCCCTAATAAGAAAGGTGTGGTTGTTGGCTTGCAGTCACTCATGTGAAATTGTGCCCAAAGATATCTAGCATACTTTGGTTGAGAAATGGTAATCCCAGAATCAATCTGATTGATCTCTAGTCCAAGGAAGAAATTTAGCAAGCCCATGTATGTCATAGAAAACCGCTTATGCAATGAAGTTTTAATCTTAGTAATGACAGAATCTGAGCTACCTGTTATCAAAAGATCATCTACGTAGAGTACTATGATAAAAAAGGAGTCATTTTTCTTCAAAAAATAAACATTGGAATCATATTTGTAGTGTTGGCTCGAGGGGTCCTGACCCAGGTTCAGAGCTCGAGGTTTGCAAACAAACCCCTATACTACTAGCCCTTTCGGCAGTGACTTGCTTTCGCAGGTCAAAGTCTCACCCGAAGTAGTATGGATGGGTGCTAGAACCAGGTTTCCGCACCCTGAGAAAGGATAGGTAAGGCAAGAAGAGCTATGTTTGACCTTGTGATTCCCAGATTACGTTGTTCTGTGTAGGGTCAATTAGGTCTTGATTCACATCCACTTGTGCTAGATCTACAATTATATGCTTTCACTACAGTAGGACAGTATTACATAACAAAATAGAACAGATCTAGATACAGAAAAGACACTTTATTCAGATCTTCGCAGCTTAAATACAGAAAATGCAGTAATTACCAATGATTCACACAAAGAGTACTCACAGATTCTGTTCTCTATGAACCTTTCTTATTCATTCATTCATCAATTCCTTCTTACAATTCCTTTCATAGCCTATGCACATAGCAGCAAGGTCCGCACACAACTGGACTTGGATCTCTGCGCACACAGTTAGTAGGAGTCCTTTCCCCAAAACCAAAAGAGATAGCTTAAACTACAATTCACATCAATAGCTCTTCATTTCCTACCTTAAAATACAAGAATGTTCCTCTATTTATAATAATCTAGCCTAGACTTTCCTATGGTCCACAAACCATGGTTTTTGGACCCCTGGTTTACCCTTTTACCCATTACAATGCTTTCGGGGCTTTGACCCGCCCCAAAACCCCTGCACTAGACTAAATATAATCAAAATTATTCAAAATGGACCAGTTTCGCAGCTTGTGGGAGACCCTGTTCCAACAGTCCCCCAACACAATAGTGTGACTTGTTCCGAGTAATTGTGGTGGTGTGGCCTTGATTTGCACACGCAAGGTATCAAGAGCACAGGAAAACGAAGGGAGCATGTCCTGACTCTGGATAGCAGCTCGCTGTGCAATGTTGACAAGTCTCATAGAGGCAGGGTCATCTGTAGCCATGATAACCTATTCTAACATCCAGTGGAGGCGCTCAATGGTGGTATGAGCATCCTGGGAGAGCTGGAGGGAAGTGTCACCCCATGGTTTCAACCACTTCGTAATGACTTGCTTGGCTTGGAAAATATTCACAATCGTGTCCATGACGGCTAGACGCTATGCAGACACACTGGAGGGAAAGGGAGCTCGGATTTGATCGAGAGCAGCTTTCGCCTGCTGTAAGTTGTCCTGTATACACTGAAGCATAGGATGGTACCAGACCGTTGTCCAGAGTGTTGTAGCTTATTCAAACAATTGCATGCCCCACGTAAGCTACTCCTGAATAATATTTGTTTCTTCTGTGACCAAGGCAACCCACTGTACCAAAACTTTTGGAGGTATTTCACGCTACTGTCATGCAGTCCGGTCATGGTGGTGAACCTCTTTCAGTCCAGTCATGGTGGCAAATCTCTTTCAACATCACGGTGTATAATCCTTGTAATTCTTCGTGGGGTAGTTACGCCAAATCTATTTTTATGTCTGCAGTAGTTGGAGCATGATCGTTAACTAGGATAGTGCGAGGGAGCGAATAAATATGGCTTTTGATGGTCAGTAATCCTGGACTGCAGAGAAGTCACAACATATCCCTATATCTCAACATTCCTTCCTGGAACAGGATTAGTTGTGACCTGATTGAGACGCTGTGGGTGGGGGACCTTAAGAATAGCATACCCTCCTCTGCTGTATCATTTGAGCCCATCTGGCTGGGTCCAGCGGTCGTCCCCAGGGTGCAAAGATCGGGTCCTCCTATCGCACAACTATAGTGCCTCTCCGTGCGTTGTTCACAGGAAATTCCTTCTGCAAGAGGCCAACGACCAATCATTTGATCCAACTCGGAATTCCCAGGTCCTCTCAGTATGATGTCTGCGGGTGCCGAACAGAGAGGGACCAAAGCATTTGGTGGGTTAGGGACCACCATAACAATAGAAGGGCAAGTGTCCCAAAAAATGTCAATGATCCCAGTAAGCCAGTCATTGGATAACAGGGGCATGGTGTAGATACAATATGTATTCGGTTGTGAAGTGATCCTGCTATCTACACATTATCTGAAGCTATCTAATTGCAGAGTGACTCGTACGTGAAGCTTACCATCGATCGTTTGAATCAAAATTACCATAAATGGCCTTATTGATGGCCTGCTGCCATTTGCGTAGCTGTAAGGTTCCTTTCTTATCAAAGTGGGGTGGGATGACAGTCGTTATTCGTACCTGAGGTCTCTCCCACGGATCATTAGACCTTGGATGAAGCTTTCATGTTGTTCATGTACCCAGAATTAAGGTCGATACCAGGTGTTTTGTAACACGGTTCAGGTACCAGTTCAGAAATTTGGCCACCAAACTTCTCGAACGGTGCGCTTCTTCCTTGGTCGGGACATCCCTGTTCGGTAGGGCTACGTCAAGCATCTTCATGCCATATGGTACTTGAAGTGTTCGCAACTTCTCCCAATTGTGTGTGGGCTGGTGTAGTTCTGTAGTCGAACGCAGACCTAAGTTATTGGTAACCTGGTGAGCCTGTTCAGGCGGGGTCCTATTGGACCATTGAATTTCGCATGTCAACAAGTATTTACGTGGGTCTACTGATCTCAGGGCCTGCCTGTCAGCTAGGGTCCCCAAGCGCAGGATCATCCTACTCCAACACTTCTCCGGCTCTTGCATGTCCCACCAATGCGTAGGTGCTCCGCACAGGGTTAGCGGTAGTGCCCCTAGCCTGCGTTCCTTGGGAATTTTGTCTTCAACCAACTTCATAGTATTACCTGCGTTATCATGGTAGGGCATGACTCTTACATTGGTAGAGATGCGGCGGAAATTCCTGGTGGTCCGAAGACATCGTAGCGCTGACACTTCATGAAATCGTCCTTGCCAGTTTTCCAGTTCCTCACTAGAGTCGAAGAAACATTCATTGTCCTTTTCCCAGCAGAGTACTCCTTTAGCCATGGGGTTAACCCAATCTTCATCCCCCACAGTCAATTTGTAAATGTGATCTATTTCTTCCTCCTCGTAGGATGGCTCTGTATACCGTGCACCTTCTGCTGGATCTAGTGGTACTATTACGTGCGTACCATTGTTCTCAAACACCATGCTGCGCTTTTTGAGATTGATGACACCCCCCATGTCTATAGCCGAATCCAGCCCTAGTAGTGTGGGGTACAGATCCACATCCTCCACTATTTTGATGACTTCAAAGTCAGCTAGGACTTTTACTTCTGCGATATCTACCATGACTTTTGGCAACCTTTCTAGAGGGATGATTTTCTGTTGATTCGCCATGCGCAGCTGGATGGTGGACCATTCCAATTTAGGCTCTCCCATTTGTTGCCATGTTTTCTTTGGTAATAAGTTTGCATCTGACCCTATATCGAGAATAACTTGATCCATCTCGTAGTTTCCAATCTGCACAGTCAAACACATTTCTCTCCCAGTGCATTTTTTATAACTGTATAGTTTGTGTACGTCCTTGGTCCTGGGAATCAAACTGGGCCAAGCTGTGTAGGAATTCATTAATTTTTGGAGGTTCTCTATGGCCTGCATATTTTTAGCAGCTTCAGACATGCCTACAGGAAGGGCTCAACCCCTCCCCTATCTTGTCTGACAGCTGCATGGGGGCTGCTAGTGATTCCTGTTCGTTGAAGTTCACTCCTTCCCGAGAGGCAAGCTCCTTCTTTGCTCCCTAGGTGATCATCCTGCTGCACATCATGACTTTCACACTGGGATCTATATTTCTTAGCTCGGTTTTAACTCTTTGGACATTCTGCGTAGGAGTGGGCTATTTTTCCTGCATCTTGGCTATTAAAATCAAGCAATCTTCCACCACATGGTCCAGCTGTCTACAACACTTGTATGATGGCCTGGTGGGATTTGGAAATTCTCTAGCGAAGTGTCCTATCTTTCCGTAGTTATAAAAGATTAGTTGGCCACGTCCTCATCCTACGCTTCCTCCCCGACCTCCTATACCTCGTGTTGGGGATCCTCCGAGGTGTGTGGACAGTCTTAGCGACACAGGGTCTGATTGTACCCTATATAAGTTCCCACGATCTACCATCAAGTCATAAGTATGATAGTTCTGCTCATCGTGTTCTACTGATCAACAGAACCTGCACCATTGTTGCTTCAGTTTTAGGAAATACACACCTAGTCGAGGGCAATGGTTTATATCATGCAACCCTACTACACAACAGTCGTCACACCACAGCGCAGGTCCGCTCGAGCCTAGTCGTGATAGGATGGGTTCCCCACTTGCTCCTGGGCGTATCGGACTAGGTCCTCCCACCTACATGTAATCTTCCAATAGCGGACACTGATCCTTCATGTGGCTAGATAGCCGAAATCGTATGCACCATAGATCTGCACGACCATCCTTTCCTTGCTCCTTTTGCAGGTTTTGAATTTCTATATGCATAGCCCCAAGATGTTCCTAAATTTGTTGTACCCCTACCGATGTATCCTCTTTGGGTGCAGCTTCTAGTTTCATAGCGACTTCCACAGCTTTTTCCTGCGACTCAAAGGTTTGGTGACTCATTGGTGTGCACAGGTGAGGTAACAACATAGCGATGAGCCATCCCTTATGTTGCCTATCGTCATAATCGAATCCTCCTTCCCTGATTTCTCTCTTCAATTGTTGATCGGCCTCCCACACCGACTCAGACGCACCTTGTTTAAATTCCTTTACTTATGCTACCAGCTGAGAGTAAGATTTTGGCTTCTGGAACTATTGTTTCAGAGCGTCTTTGATATCTTGAATAGATGCACTCCCATTCTGGGCAATGTATCTCATATCCCAGTCCAGTGCCCTATCCTCGAATGCCAGGGATAGTTGTGCCCTCTTCATCGTATCGGTTGCTACATTCTATGCAGTCCAGAAAGAGTCTAAAACAAACCAAAATCGGTCCATATCTTCATCCCCCACCCCCTTGAAGGTAGGTAATCTTAGGTGTGCAACCATATCGCTATTCAGCGGGGGTGGTGGTATGGGAGAGTTCTTACCTTTGTGCTGCATGGGCGATGGTATAGCCGAGGGATCTTGTGCAACTGGTTCTTGCAATGGATTATAAGTGGATCTTCCCCCATCAAGGTTGGTCCGATAGTATTTACCATTGCGTGTCACACTTCCGTCTAGATCCGGGGTCATTCAGTCAGTATGACTACATAGAATGCTCTTTTCACACAGTAATATCTTAATCAACAACGGTAATGTCCTAAAAACTTTGCCCCGGAACCCTTTAAAGAATCATCGTTCAGCCTTAGAGTATGAGACAAACTGATCAATGGAAAATTCTATCACAAATCCTCCTAACACATTGTCCACCCAATGATTGACCATGCGTGTCATAGTATTATCAGTCCTCTCCAGCTACTGAATCAGCTCTGGGGTCCACTGAGTAACTCACTCGTCCTTCCATCACTTCTGGAACTCTACGAGTCTGGCCAGCCACTCTTCAAGCTCGATCGCAAATGTCACAAAGAATATTTCATAACTTTATGTAAGAATGTACCTATTTTTCCACCTTTTCGTCATTAACTTTTTGCTGCGATTTTCTTTTACCACAAATTCCTGGATCTGCTTTTCTAACCAGTCTTTGATTTCCTTTCTCTTCGGTTTCCAATATTCTCTTGTCATTACGTAATCCCTTTCTCAATATTCTCTAGGTCCCAGCACAAAACCATTTGTTGGCTTGAGGGGTCCTGACCCAGGTTCAGAGCTTGAGGATTGCCAACAAGCCCCTATATTACTGGCCCTTTCAGTAGTGACCTACTTTCACAGGTCAAAGTCTCACCCGAAGTAGTATGAGTGGGTGTTGGAACCAGGTTTCCACACCCTAAGAAAGGATAGGTAAGCCAAGAAGAGTTGTGTTAGACCCTGTGCTTCCCAGATTACCTTGTTCTACGTAGGGTTAATTAGGTCTCTATTTTCATCCATGTGCGCTAGATCTATAATTATATTCTTTCATGACAGTAGCACAATATTGCATAATAGAACAGAATAGATCTAGATACAGAAAACACACTTACACAGATCTTCGTAGCTTAAATATAGAAAATGCAGTAATTACCAACAATTCACACAAACAGTACTCATAGATTCAGTTCTCTATCAACCTTTATTATTCATTCATTCATCAATTCCTTCTTACAATTCCCTTCCCAGCCTATGTACACAGCAGCAGGGTCCGCACAGCTGGACTTGGATCTCTGCGCACACAGCCAGCAGGAGTCCTTTCCCCAAAACCCAAACAGATAGCTTCAATCACAATTCACATCAATAGCTCTTCATTTCCTACCTTACAATACAAGAATGTTCCTCTATTTATAATAATCTAGCCTATACTTTCCTATGGTCCACAAACCGTGGTTTTCGGACCCCTGGTTTACCCTTTTACCCATTACAATGCTTTCGGGGCTTTGACCTACCCAAAAACCCCTACGGTAGACTAAATCTAATCAAAAGTATTAAAAATGGACCAGTTTCGAAGCTTGTGGGAGACCCTGTTCCAACATGCAGCATACAAAATTTTGAGATAAAAAGTAAGAATCCATCTTTGCATACCATGCTCTAGGTGCCTGATTGAGGCCATAGAGAGACTTATTTAGTTTTCATACCAAAGATGAATTGTGCATGTATCCCGATGGCTAATCCACGTAGATTTCCTCCTCGATATCACCATGAAGAAAGGCATTCTTCACATCCATATGATGCACCTCCCATCCTCTTGCTGTTGCAATGGAGAGAGCTAGCCGAATGTAATACATTTTTGCCACTGGAGCAAAAGTCTTATCATAGTCAACACCATGTACTTGTTGAAAACCTTTTACTACCAATCGTGCCTTATATCAACTAACTTGGCCATTTGATGCTTTCTTGGTCCGGAAAACCCACTTGCACCTCATAAGTTTGCGATTGGAAGGTAGCGGAACCAAATCCCAAGTCTGGTTGTCAATGAGAGAGTTATATTCCTCATACATTGTGGCTTCCCATTCAAGATGCCCACTTGCTTCTACATAAGTTTGTGGATCAAATCCATGCATATTATAAGCATGTATGGGCATGGATGGCTCCATAGATAATAGTGCTTGCGGATCTTCCTTAAATAGAGGGATATAGGCAGGATCATCAAGGATATCACTCATGTTGTGCCATTTTTGTGTTGAAGGTGGTCGAGAATCTTCCGAACTACATGCGGAAGTATGATCTCGCTGTTCAACAACTGGTGGTACAACAGGCGTCATAGGAAAAGACTCATCTTCATCGAAATCCTGATCTAAAGTTTCATCTACATACTCATCAATGAGTGGTGATGGAAACTTGGTAACAATTTCATCTGCTGGTGCATGCAAAATATCTTCTTCAAACTTTACACATCTTTCAATAAAGAGCTCTTCATTATGGATATCAAGCAATCTGTACCCTTTGACTTCATCAGAATATCCAACAAACATGCATGCTTTACTTTAAGGCTCCAAATCCTTTCTCTTCTCTGTAGGAATGCGGGCCCATGCTCGAGATCCAAAAATGCGGAAATGATTGACTTCAGGTTGCATGCCAGTCCAAGCCACAAAAGGTGTTTTTCCAGTAACAGATTTATGAGGATATCTGTTTTGGATGTATGAGGTACAATTGATAGCTTCAGCCCACAATTTCGATGGAAGAGATCTTGCATGCAACATGCAATTAGCCATCTCTTTCAAAGATCGATTTTTCCTTTCAGCCATACCATTTTGCTGTGGAGTGTAAGGAACTGTATGCTGCAACTGTATGCCTGCTTCATTACAAATATTCTTGATATATTTGTTGAAAGATTCTGTCCCATTATCTGTGCAGAGTATCTTGATGCATTTTCCAGACTGATTTTCTACATGCGCTTTGAAAATCTTTAGATGTTGAAAAACTTCAGACTTGAGTTTCAAGAAGTAAACCCAAGTGAATCTCATGTAATCTGTTGGGGTTCCCATGTTTTGGCCAGGTTGACAGAGACCAAAATATGAGGCAACATAGAACCACTTTGGTACCTTAGGATCTAGCCCTCCTAGGTCCAGAGAGGGATCTCTCTATACAAGTCAAAGGATATGTCTTTGAAGCTCTAAGTTATGATTTTAGGCTCGTTATAGGCTCGAGGTTGTTTTTTTGATTATCTATGTTTGGTTGGAGGAAATCAGGAAAAGAAGGACCAATATAGGACAAGGATGAGCAAAGAGGAAGCTTAGGAAGAGAAAGATAACTCAAAGAACATTAAATCCATTGGGCTATGGAGTCAAGAAAGGATTTATTTGTAATCAATGTGCAAGCTTTCAGTTGGGCTAGTCATCTAAATCATCTGGATCTTAAAAGATGATTGGTGGAATGGGACATTAAGGATATGAAAATGAGTGAAAGGGAACCATCCAACTCTGTCTATAGATCAGACCAGAGGTCATCTAACTCCAGGCCTGCTTGGAAAGAATTAGAGGTAATTTACAAGGGATCTTAGAAAGGCTAGCTGGTCGAGCAAAGATCCTAGTGGACAGGGCTAACACTAATCCCCAGTGTTCCCAAACCTTCCAGCTAAATCTTACCAAGAACTTCTAAACATGGACTTCATCAATTCATACATCAGAGAGAAGGAAATATCATCCACTACACTGGTTAAATCAATTGAAATCAACATTCAGATACACATATAAGCAGAAAACATAAAGGCTGGGAGAGCAGCAACATAAGGTACCTATCAAGGGTAAATCTTATGCCAAACTTCTGATGCGAGCCTAAAGAAACATAATGAAATGATAGCAAGTCAATCACAAATACAGAGAAAGGAAAACATCACCAGCTGCTTTAGATCAGGATCCAAAGAAACATGCTTGTCATATTAAAAACAACACCAATCAGGTACATCATAGCCCATAGCTTGAACATTCAGTCTGAATACATCTAATCTTAGCCTATCTTACAATATACATAGACAACTTGTCTCAACTTGGAATAATGCTTGCATCCCACTGATTTCTCATCAACAACCATTATAATGTCTCCTTCTGTGCTTTATAGCAAAGGGTGAACCTAAGATCGACTGAAGGAGTAGGTGAAAATTAAATGTATCTTTTAAACATAACAATGAATGCAGGGCCGAAACCCATTCTGCTTGACATGCTGTATATTTAATCTCTGTCACCTCCCTTGTGAGAGAATGATCTGCTCCAGATTTGATCTTGACATCTTTTGGCTGAAGTACTCCTGCATGATTTGAACAAAATGAAATAAATTGTTGGGAAGTTCTGCCTCATAAATGTCTGACTGTTTTTGAGCTGTAGTTAAGGAGGAAATTCTTTAAGGGATGTTATGTATAATAAAAGTGGTATGGACACCCTGTACTTGGATAAAGAGAAACATCGTGCTGACAAATAACCCTGATGGTACCTTTTACTTGCGTGCAGGATCCTTCGATCGATCTTCAAGGTCTTCAAACTGCTATTTAGCCTTCCAAACTTCGGATTAAAAGCTCAAGATCTTCATAAGCCCGCTTTAATCTTCTTTTTCCTCTGTACTGAAAAATTCTGCCGCTTTATTTGCTTCTGACAGGGTAGCTCGGGTTTTAATGGCGCTGAAAGGTTTTCAGTGCTCGAAATCTACCTTTTTTCCTTGATGCAAATCCTCCCGGCTGCTTTCCTTGACAATTTTGTAGCAGCACCACCCCCCGGATTTAATTCTACCTGCAACCTCTCCATTTAAGATGGTATGACTGAAACATGGAGAATTTCACTTCCAACAACCCTGTGAAACAACAAATGTGAAGAAATTCACGGATGTGAACGATGGAGGAGACGAAGACACACTGTGGACGTGGGAAATAGCCCTGCGGACGGAGAACAGAGGAGAAAACGTGACGAAATGATAAAACGAACTCTGGCGGAGGTTTAATGATATGTAGAGTGAAAATGCATGGAAAACATTAAAAAACGCGAGAGTGGGACGTATATATGCAATAGAACGATAGACTGTACGGAGGGGAGTATGTGTAGCTGACGTGGCGAGGCGGGATGCAATGGAACGGTCAACGACGGAGGGATGGATCTGAACCATTGATCGGGCATAGATCAACGACGAGGGTGACACATGGTGGGTCTGTGGGTGCAGCGGAGGTCGACTAATGGGCAGACAACTTGGACGAAGGAGATCCGTCGGATGAAAATCTTTGGATCGGACGACCCTTAGCGATTCCGCTACCCGACCACTGACCGAACCTTAATGTGCGAAATGGGGGTGGTTTTTTCCCCGTATAGGGGACAGGTGGCCACTGCTGAATGGAATCGCTGCGCCTCCCAGGAAAACTGCCCAGCGCGCAACGGTGATGCGGAAAAAACCACGTGGATTTGGAACAGTGCAAGCGGGTGACGTATGCAGGTGGGGTCCACTATTTCGGGTGGGCTCTGCGCCGTTGGATCGGATTTCTAACAGACGGTCGAGATCCGTTGAACAATCAAAATATATTAAAACCCACAAACGCATGTTAACAAGGTTTTTAAATGAATTCTTCACACAGAAAAAGGTTGGAGGGGGTAAGCGCCTGGGGGGTTTAGCTCTGGGTTCCGGTGCCAGGTCTTATGGGAAGAAAAGGAGTGCGGGGCTATGGCCAAAGGGGCTTAGGCCTTATTATATGATTTTTGCACATTTTAAAGCATTTTTAGGCCCAAGGGGAGGAACAATAGGGAAATGAAGGGTAGGGAAGGCCAAAACAGGGGCAAAAATAGGATTCAGAGAGGGTTTAAAGGGATAATGGGGGAATAAAAGGGGAGTTTGACAAAGGGAGAAGGGGAAGGGGATATTTTGCAAAGGTATAAAGGGAAATAATGGGCCTCTTTGAGAAATGGATCAGCAAAGGGACTACATTTTAGGCACAGTACAGAGAGACTCCAAGGAGGATGAATTTTCAGGGGAAAGGCATTCCTTGGAGGCTCCAGAACAATTCTAGCCCCCAGCTTGCTTGTCAATAATTTCATGGGGGGCTAACATAATCATCTATAAATGACAACACATATCTTTCTTTGCTCATTGAAATCACTGGAAATGGACCCACGAGATCACTGTGTACAAGTTCCAAAGGTGAAGAGGCTCTCCATGCATGCCCCTTCTCGAATTTGTCTTGTGGATGATTTCCAAGGGCACATCTGTTAGTATGAATCTTAATTCCAAGTGTGCGAAAAAAGACCACTGTAGCTGCACATAACAAACAACCCTAATAGCAAAGATGGCTACCAATATCGTCAGACTTGCAGTTAGGTGATCAAGATAAATGCTGCAAAAATATAGATCTATGCATTAGAAGACATTAAGCAGTAGAAAAAGCAAGATTTACTCCATGCATCCAATAGACAAGACAAGAATATGCTGAATGAATTTTTTATTAATGGCACCTGGGAGGAAAACACAGAAAGGTGTTACCAGTTCTCCTCAATGAGATGGGTTCTTGTAAGTCCTCAGCACTTCAGATCTAAAGCTCCTCTCTCTTGATGGTGTAGAAAACCCAAACAAAAATGATAGCAAAATATGACTACAATGGTGGATCAAAGTCAGACCAAAAGTATATATCCAGAGTGATATTTTGGCAACAAAAGTTGGTAAATGAATGGGAAAACCCTTCTATTTATAACAAAATATTGAGTTAGTCTAGATATTGGTGCATAATCAAAATATTATTAACCAAACCAAGATCCAAATTTTATGGAATATTTTATTATATTTTTTGGAGGGAAAAGGAATTTGACTTGGGTCAAATCTCTTTATTTGTAAATAATAAATAAATAAATGATTTATTTATCATTTTAAGGATGTGGTTGAGTAATAATCAAATAAATAATGATTTATTTAATTATTTAAGGGTGATTTAGTCATATTCAACAAAGAATATTATTTAAATAAGGTTTAAATAATTATTCTTAGGAAATAATAAGATAAATAATGATTTATCTAATTAATTTCCTACTATAGGGTAAACTGCTTGGGTGGTTGGTTTTTGTATATCCCTCTAAGGGCTTTCCGGTGCCTGAGGCAGACAGTAAGATTAGCTATGCTGTTCACAAAGATGGCATGAGCATGTTCATATTAGCTTGAAATAACTTGAAGGAACACAATAGAGAATTACCTCTTTGACGGCTTTAGAATCCTTTGGAGAGCGCTACGCAGCAAAGCAAGAGTCCTTCTTTGCCGGCTCCAAATCAGAAACCTGCAATCAGTCAAAGCACCCGCGTAATTTCTAATATAACAAGTATTCTATCAATTAAATCAATAATAAACATCTAGATTATACACATCTGAGCCATTCATATCATACTAAGCGAATATTGAAACAACAATATAACATTAAGCATCGAATGGACAAAACGAACATAGTTCTATTGATTTTGAAAGAAGGAGGATTACAACCATCGGTTGTACCAAGCCCTCCTCAGTCTCCCAATCTCTCTTCTCTATCAACTGAAGAATTCCAAGCCAACAACCTCTCTAGGAGCCTCTTTGACTCTTGGCCTTCACAATGTCACACTATTCTCTATTCCACAAGTATACAAGAACTTTTGAGCAATCGTTCGACCTTCAATTAAGAGCCTTCAGCTCCTTCTTATAGGAGAGGGAGAAGGCCATTGTTTCCCTTCTCTTTCCACTAGTTTGGAATGGAAAAGGCTTAGATGTTTCCTTGATCTCCATGATTTTGCCTCTCTTGGAGTTCAATCTTCTATGGAAATGACCAATAATGAACTGGTGCTTCTGCAGTTTCCTTTGTGCACTGACTCCTTTGTGAGGGAAAGTCGGAGATTCAAATCTTTCTCCACTCTCTTTTCCCAATTCAAACTTAAAACATGGGTAACGCGTCCCTCCAGTGTAAACAGAGCGTTTCCCTAGCCACTAACGCGGCCAATGTATTGCTTGCCTGCGTTATAACGCTCTTGTTTTGTTCTATATGTGCGTTACCCTGGCAGAAATGGGTTTAATTTAGGTCTTTGTACTTCTTCCATATTTGTCTTCCCCTCTGAGCTGATGAGGAGGTATTTTGACCTGTAACAGATGCCCCATAAAGTGTGAGGTCAGAGACGAAGACGATGGCCGAAATACTTTATAATTTGTAGAGAAAGAGAGATTGAAAGACTGAGGAAAACCTGAAACAACAACATATTTCAGAAAATACAGTATTTGCCTAGAGTCGGCCATGTCCCATGCTCAGTAGCTTTAAACAACATGATTTCTCTATAATAGAGATATAAAGAATCTATCCACCAATAGGCACAATGTGGAAGTGTCTGTCATAACAGGATCAGGCTGAAAAAGCTGTCTCCATAAACAATATCGCATCTTGGGGAAGGGAACACAACTTTAATGGTGTAGCCTTTTGCCCCAAGGTCTTGACTGTCGATTCACTTAAACTGCATATTTCTCAACATGTGAATGAGGGAGTTGTCGTTGAACATGTGAGAAATTGTCTGATTACCAGTCAATAATGAAAACTGTTAACAGACGTGAAGGTGGCCACCGATAATGATGATGGTCCCTAAGATGCCCAGTACAATCTAGCGAGTGTGAATAAAAGGAGTTGAAGTCGAACACTCGTAGAATCATTCGAACAAGAGTCAATGATGAAGACCCTTGATCAAACACAAGACCACCTACCACTGATGTCTGCAAGTATCTGGGTACTGATGGGTTTCTGGATCAACTTCCTAGATAAGGTGTTGAAGTCGATAGGAAGTGATCTATTGAAAGGTAGGCACTGAGGCGTCCTACATCAGTCAACACGAAACGGAAACCAACTGATTTTGTTTATGATTTGAGATAAGAAAGAGTAAATGGGAACGTCAGAAGACAAATAATTTCTGGCATAATGAACGGTTTGGTTGATAACAGATAGCGAGATCTGCTTGAACAATAGAAGGCACTCTAGCAGGGTACTAGGCAGCTGAAGTGTGTTGAACACCAAAGTGTGTGTTAGGATTTTACCGGTGCAGGGACACTGGGAAATGAAGGCTAATACTCATAGATGGTAGGGTTCGGCTAACTGCGAAAGAGTTTTCTGGGAAGTGCCATGTTCAAGAATTTTGCTGCCAAATCGACCTTTTTGAAAATGTAACAGAGGTAGTATCCATTTTGTCCAAATTTTCCCCGTCTGATTAAGTTTAACGAGTCCAGACGAGTAAACTCGGTGAATTTTTCATGTTTAGAGAGTCTGAAAAATGTCAGGAAAGACAACTCTATGCCCCATCTGATTAGATTTAACGAGTCCAGATGAGCAAACTCGGTGAATTTTTCATGTTTAGAGAGTCTGAAAAATGTCATAAAAGACAACTCCATGTCCTGTCTGATTAGGTTTAACGAGTCCAGACGAGAAAAATCGGTGAATTTTTCATGTTTAGGGAGTCTGAAAAATGTCATAAAAGACGGCTCCATTGGGGTACCTTTGTCATGTCTTGATAACCGGGCACGGCAAAGGGGTAATAGTAAGCCCGAAACAGTTCATTTTCCGTTAGTTAGTCCATTGAATCCGGAAAAGTGAGAAATCTATGTTCAATGGACATCTACCTCATTTTGTTATGAGTACGAGGAGACGAAGTAAACTCAATATTATTTGTGAAATTTTAACGAGTCCAACAAAGAAAACTCGGTACCTCTGTGAAATTTTAACGAGTCACGCGGAGAAAACTCGATATACTTTTTCTGTTTAAAGAGATTTGAAAAAGAGGAAAAGAATGGCTCCTTGTTCTTTGTCTCAATAGTTTAACGAATCTGACAAAGGTGACTCGGGATTTTTTCAGTTTTATGAGCGAGAAAAAGATTCCTAAAAAGAATGCTCAGTACTTCTCCATAGTTTTAATGAGTCTGAAGAAGAAAAATCTAGGTTTTTCAGATTAACGAGCAAGAAAGACCAAAAAGAACGCTCGATGCCAACTTCGTGTAAGTTTAACGAGCCCGAAGAAGAGAACTCGAGGTTTTTCGGATTAACGAGCAAGAAAAATACCATAAAAAGAATGCTCGATAAAACATGAGTATGTCTGCACATAAATCTTGATCCCTTATTAGAATCATCAGTACCAAATCTTGAGAGTTGCAACATGTGTACAACAAGGAATCATGACTTTGCCGACTGACGAAAGAGAGTCATGCCACAGAATTTGCTATAAGAAGGTCAGAAGACATTCATTTTCACTGTTTTGAGTGCTGTGAAGAAGCTCTGGAGTGCAAAAAGGGGTGAAAATTTCAGCTGACGATTACGGTCAATCCGGGCAACAGTTTTCTATTCCGTGAGGTCCAGGTAAGAGCTAGAACCTCCTGTTATCATTTAATTGCCAATTTTTTAGTTTTTGCTGGTTCAAAATTTAGGAAATTTTGAGGCCCTAGAAAAATATTTGCGCCTAACGCGGGTCAGGAGTACAACAGCCGCGTTAAACGCATAACCCGTGAGGGAAGTACACGTTAGAATGCTCTGTTTTGTATTATCTCCCGCGTTAGGCGCAACATGCTTTCTAAAAATTCGATTTTTCCATTTTTGAAGTGATCCAAGCAAATTTTAATCGGTTGGAAATGTTTCATTTGTAGGTGTTCAGCTATTAATCATGAGTATCTGGTGAGAGAGAGAGCATGAGTGGGAAGAATGAGAGATGGTGACGGATGCGGCAAGTTTAATGGCTCTCCGGAGGTGCGGATTTCTTAAATATGCCCGTTTAGAACTGATGAGGGGTCAAGAGGACCTCCTGAGGTGGCTGATCCAGCAGTGGGACGAGCGGCATCATGTCTTTCAGATTGGTGGCAACGAGCTCCCCATCGAAAAAGATGATGTTTACTTTTTGACCGGCTTGTCATGTCGTGGGGCGAGGCCCAATTTGACGGGGTCCAGAGCTGACCCTCGTTCCACTACTGATTTGATCCATGCGCACTGCATACGTGGCACCCAGGCTGTGAGTAACCGGATACCTATTGCACAGGTGACTTTGAGACCCTTGCGGTCTATTCTATGGATGATTGTTCGCTTGGAAGGTGCCAAGAGTCAGCATGTGGCGACCAAGGCTCAGATGCTTTTAGCCTTGGATTGTATGCAGCCTCAGGTTTTCGACTGGTGTGACGGTGTGGTCCGTCGGGTCCGAGCAGAGCTTACTGCATGGAAGACCCGTACTCAAAGAGAGTTTGGGTATGGTACACTGATTGTTTCTTTCATACTGGAGCGGATACCACTGATGAGGCCCAAGATCCCTACAGCGCCATTGGGTCCACGCGAGTCGAGGCAGGCTCGGTGGGCCACTTTGCTTCCACGGACTGGAGAGGGTCCCGTCCGTCACTGTTTTGATGAGGGATTTTTTGATTGGCTGGACTCTCAGATCATCATTATTAAGGATTATCCCTATGCAGGGATGAACTTCACAGGCGATCCCGAGCTAGCCTTGCCCCCTGGCACCCAGTGGGGGCCCGATGGTAAGAAAAAAAAATGATCAGTTGTTTTCAAAGAAGTTTTTGTTTATTTTTTATTTTTTTTAGCTTTTGAATGTTTATGTAAAAAAAAATTTTGTTTTAGAAAGGGGTGAAAATTTAGTTTTGACATGAAAATTTTGCTTGCTTGACACAGATGTGGCACCTGTCCGTCCAGCTAGGGCCCCTCGCTATGCACGGCGAGGATTGCAGCTACCCGAGGCTGGCGCACCTGTAGAGGATGCGGAAGTCGGCGACGACGATGATACCCAAATTTTACATGAACTCTCCAGGAACCTGGAGGGTCTGAGTATGGGTATACCGCCGCTTCCTATGCGGGAAGTTCCAGTTCGTCTACAGCGGCATACTGTGGGTGTGTCGGAGAGATACCTGGTTCCTTTGAGGAGGATAGCTAGAGCAATTGTATGCTATTATGAGCATCAGGCTTAGCTGTTGGAGTAGATGTATTAGTGTCAGAGCATGGCTTAGTGTAGCCAAATTTTGTAAAACACCCCAAGTTTTGGGAGATTTTCTTTTTGATGTTTACTGTGTACTAGACATGACATATGCATCTATATATATATATATATATATATATATTTTTGGTGATTTTGTGTTTTAAAATTTTTATGCATTTTTTGATGTGATAAAAATATATGTACTCATGAGTAAATATTTTACAATAAATGTGACAAATGCCAATCTAACACATAATTTGCCAAAGAATCATCTAATGCATTAAATTCCCTAGGAACATGCTCAAATGTGATTGTTTGAAATTGACGTTCTAAAAGTCGCACTCGTAAAAAATAACGTAACAACACAGGGTGGCGGACATGGTAATGATTGTTTAACTGCATAATGATGAGTTGGGAATCTAACCTGACCACTAAATCGGTGATGTCACGAGATGCCGCTTCCGTGAGGAGTTGGATCACGGACATGTACTCGGCCACATTGTTGGTGGCGTTACCCGGGAAGATCCCCCCGGAACCAAGAAGGTCCGACTCAGGAGTATAGAGGACCCAAGCAGCTGAAGCAATGTGCCTAGTGTGACGACTAGCACCGTCTGCATACCCGACGTATGATAACGAATGTGATGACATCTGTGCGAAAGAAAAATATTACATGAGAAAAACACCTTAAACCAAGCAAATAATCCAGAAGCATCAAAATAAAAATAGGCAAAACTTATATACATAAAATTACAAAGCATATGCCTAGTGAAACTAGGCAAAATACTTCTTCAGATAGAGCCCGTTGCGGGGCTCCTCGAGTGGAATTCCATTACAGTCCTGTAGTTCGTAAGCACCTTTTGAGAGGGCTTTAGTAACGATGTAAGGACCGAGCCATAATGGTTGGAGTGTTCCTGCCCCCAAGAGGTCGTGCTTTTGATCATAAAGTAGAACAAGATCGCCCTCTTGGAAAGAACGAGGCTTGACAGATTTGTCGTATTGAGCTTTAACTCGACACTGGTGAGCTTCGAGTGCTAATGTAGCATCTCGACGAGTTTCGTCCAAATGATCTAGCGAGAGCAAGCGCTCTTCTGTGGAGGTGGTGCCAGGCAGGAGTTCGATGGCAAGTTTGAGCGATGGGATTTCGCACTCGATTGGAAGTACTACCTCCAGGCCGAAAGCAAGTTGGAAAGGTGTGGTATTTGAAAAACAATACGGAATATTTTCCATGATACCTGTCTTGACCGAGATATCAATGAGCAGTGTCTTGGAAAGATTACCCATGTTCCCTTCTGAATCAATAGTGTGGACAGTCATATAAGAGGAGGGAACTACCTCAGGTTGGTCGAAAGACGGGATTTCAGTTTTTATTGCCTCCAAATCAATCATCGAAGCGCGATGGTGGAACTCTCCCCAAGGTCGTTCTTCTAATGACATGATCTCGCAAATAGCTTCGTCTGTAGGCTAGACTTCATTGAGGAGATCCTTAGAGAGAACTGTTATGGGAGAGAGGGTCGTACCTGTGGTCGAAACCATATCAGTGGAGGGTTCAGATGCGGTTTGGATGGCTTGGTAACCCAACTCAACCGGCGAAAGTGGCATCTGATCTCCATAGGAATCAATATCTGAAGGTGTCGGGATGATCCATGGGTCGATAGAGCCATCCGAAGAGGTGGATATCATTGCGATCGTGTTTGGGATCTGCAGCGGCGGTAGAGGAAAAAAACCCAGTAGGGAAGATGCCTTCAGAAGACCGGTACTGATACTGACGTAAGAGTCAGGGACACCTCCTATTAGGGGTACCGAGCTACTTGGTAAAGTGGAATAATCAGGGGTGCAGAAGGATAGCTGATCGACCGTGACTATTTTCCCATCCAATGGAAATAGGATGAGTCGGAAGACCGAAGACACGATGGCGGTCATAGCATAATACCAACTGCGACCGAGCAATAGATTATAGTCGAGATGACGCTCTACGACTTCAACGTCCACGTTTACCGTTTTCCCACTCAGAGTGATGGGAAAGCTAGCAAGGTATCCTTTGGGTAGGAATGTGTGGCCATCGAAAGCTTTGAGGGAATTCGATGGCGAGGTTAGAGTAGGAGAACCTAAATTCAGCCAGCAAGCTTGTGACATAACGCAGGTCGAAGCACCTTCGTCTATGACAGTGTGATGGATGGGTCTCCCTTTCGACACAACCTGCACCTGGAATGCGAGTTGATGTGAGAGGCGAGGTTTAGCCTTTTCCATATCAAAGACTGTTAGCATGGAATCCTAGGGATATATTCCACCAATGGCCGAAAGCAAGGCTTTCCTTTGTGCTGGACAGGTTTGTAATACTTCAAGTGTAGACATAGCTGACGGTGCTTGCGCCAAATCTTCTACAATATTGTAGTTTTGGGCTGCACGTGCAGAGGTATTATGAGTCGTGCGTCGAAGTGTCCCTTTGGGGGGATGAATTACAGGTTCAACAGTAGGCCTTTCGATATGTAAATCATTGGGCGGCGGCGGATTGGAACTAGTTCCCGGTTCCTGAGCATCTATGGTAGGAGTTCCATAAAGCTTGGCGCGAGTTTGAAGGTCAATACTCTCGATGCCATAAATGGCAGATGGTCCTTCGCCGGAAGGATACGAACCACCATTGCCCCGTTGATGGGGTTGTGGCGGATTGTCAACCATATGTTGATGTTGCTGCTGTTGATTGGGGAAGGGATTGTGAAGAACGGCAGGTGTTCTCCCAGAATCCTTGTTAGCAATAAAATCGGTGCATTCCTGCAACCGAGGACATTTGTATGTCAAGTGATCCTCCGCACAGATTTTACAAGGAAATTTCACGGGTTTATCCTTTCCTTTATCGTTTCTAGCAGCATTTTTCTGATTAGCGTTATTCTGATTATCAGACTGCTCTTCCGAATAAGATGTTTTCTTCTTATTCTTCCTATTTTTTCCGCTAGGTCTTTGTGAGGTTTGCACCGAATTTACCTCAGCGGAAGGGAGAGGAGTCGTTTGATGGGGGGCGGTGGCAGCCGAGGATGGCTGGGAGGTTTGCCCCCGAGACTGATTGGTGGCTACACCAGAGATCGTGCCAACGAGACCATCGGCATGAGCTCCGATTTTCTGAGTAGCCGGAGGGTTTGGGTTACCAGGGGCATGGGGAAGCAGATCGTAAAGCGTGCCAGATTGTGAATAGATTAAATCCAGGTGCTGGGCACGACGAATACATTGATCTTCTGTCACCGCACCAGAAAGGCCAATGTCTTTAGAGATATGGGGTAAAAGAGACTTGAAAAACCAATTGGCTAAGAGATGGTCCGGTATTGGCGCTTTGACAAGCCTCCTCCTACGTCTCCATTCATGAATATGGTCGGAGATGTGGGTGGTGGTGTCTTGGCGCAGTGATGTTAACAATTCTGTGCCGGTTTCCACTCTAATTGGTAGTTGAAAATTCTTTAAGAACTCCGTCGCTAAAGCACCAAACGTATTGATGGCGGCACGTGGTAATTCAATGTACCACTTGGCGGCATTACCTGTAAGGGTGCGGGAAAATAGTCGAAGTCGGACACTATCATCTACCATGGAATTGGATATGGACCACAAATGGAAGGTAGTGATGTGTGCAGCCGGGTCATCCCCATGCTTCCCATCGAACTTCGGGATATCGGACGGAATCTTATGCGGTATTGGAGGCCAAAGCGAGTTGTGGTTGATGGGGTCGTTCGTCAGCTTATGGATGTCGGGTATGTCCAAAGCTGCCAAGAATGGCAATTGTGGATTTTCCCCCGAGTCTAACCAAGGCAGTATGGGCTGACTATTGGGACCATAGGGTCCTCCCATCCATGTGTTACCAGAAGGGTAAGTGGGACTTTGATAAAAACCTCCCATAGGTGGAGGAGTAGGAACATACGGTTGATATCCATAGGGCATAGTGTATTGAGGGGCAAATGGTTGGTTGCCCCCAGTGTAAAAGTGCCCTCCCACTCCAGATGGAGGTTGGGGTTGGTTAGTCCAAATTGATGCAATAGAGTTTCCCGGAGGCATACTAGTATGTGCATAATTTGGCAATGGTATAGATCCTACACCTATGTTTGAACCACTTAAGGGGATAGTATTTACAATGGGTTGTCCCATTTGTCCTAAGGATTGCATAGGAAGAGAAATATTCCCTGCTACCTATGTACTGATAACACTGCCCCCTGGTATAGTGGCCAGGGGGTTTGAACTCAACAGAGGGTTCCAACCGAAAGGGTTGCTAAAGGGCACCGAAGTAGTCGTGCTCGTGGGAGGAGCTACCGTGGTCCCCAACATGGTCACGGTAGGAGTAGATGCCGAAGGGTTCGGTAAACTACTGACAGTTGTGTTGACCATAGGGTTGGGGGTAGGCATATGTTGACTACTAGGGTTACCCAGTAATGGCATGGAACTGACCACTGGCGGGGAGGATAGTGGCGAACCAAGGAGGGTTGCCATTGGCATCATCCCTGTGGATGCCGGTGGAGAAATAGATGTTGGTGTTGCCGCAGACATATCTTGGCGTGGTGGGATCTGGACTATCACAGGTCCTAACGGATCAGTGAGCGGAGGATTGTAGTTAGGTACAACGCCTTCAGTGAAAGGGTCCTCCGGGAGTTCCGGCTGATAAGGGTCTATGTGATAATCTAGATTAGTCAGAGGAGACTGCTCTTCCGTAGAAGGCCCGGGTTCACCAAGGTTTAATCTTTCCTCTAGGGTGAGAGGAGGTAGACCTTGCTGTCGTCGAGACAGACGGCGTGGGTCAGGGGACGCCACGGTGACCGGTTTAATTTTAACAAATTTTAAAATGTGATGTATTATGAAGTCTCAAATGACAGTATCCACACAACTACTAAAAAGAAAAGACTCTCTAAAATCAATCAGCAAGCAGCCAGAATAGGGTGCCCTGTCTGAGTACTACTGTTCATTGGTGATGAAATCCAGTATCACAATAGCATACAGAGAGGGTTGGTCGAAAGTACAGTTACGGTCACTCTAGAGCTTCGCCTGAACCTCAGACGATAGGTGTAAGCACTCTCGTGAAGACGAGTACCCTCGTAAAGACCGAAGACAGAGTGGGTCCGTCTATTTCAGGTACCAGGACAGCCCATCCCAGTCACCTTGTGTAAGTCCCTAAAATTATGGCCACTAAGGATACCTCAAATCACAGACATCATCAGGGGGGTCCACGGTCAAGGACAGTGTGCTATATGGGCAGAATACCTAGATCCCCGATCTAGTTTCGACATCCCCGAAGGGAACCCCAATATATAACACACCCACGGGATGCAGTCGAAGGCGGGCTACCTTCTAGTGCACCCAAGTGTTGTCTCGCGCTGAGCTCCGGTAAAGGAACGGTCCCAATAATGTGAGTGCAGCAGGATTTCACTCGTTAATGACTCTAGTTTTCAAGTTTTGAAATCTTGGGTAGTTTTCTCACTTTCCTAACCCAAGATCCTAGCCTGAACTACTGTTTGTGTGAGCTCAAAAAAGAGTTATTAGATTGATTTTATTATCGCTTTGTTTTTAGTGTAATTTGTTATTAGTCTTGCGGAGGGGGAATGGACGTATGAAGTATAGTGAGACTCTTGACTCAATAAACCATGCAAAACATGCTCTAAATATTAACTTCAATGAAGAGTGTTTCTTTATCAATCATCCATGCACCAACATGTAAATAACATAGCTCAACTTTCAAGATTCAAACTTCTATCTACCTCTTTAACAATCTGTGAACTAAACTTTTAGAATAAACTCAACTAAATGCAGAAAAAAAAAAATTCTCTTTAAAAAAGTAAATGCTTTGCACACTAACTAAATAAGAGTAACAAATAATCAATGCCAGCTTTAGCAGACAAGCACAGGGATTCAGTCTGTGAAAGGTATTGGTGGCCAAAAAACTCTACAGCTAAAACACAGTCACAGTAGTGAACAGCAGGGTTTTTGGCTGAGTAACGCTCTGTCTGTGAGAAAATACAGCGTTATAACGCACTGTATTTAAGCCTAGACCGCGTTATAATGCACTGGATAAACTGCATAGGTCGCGTTAACCAGGGAAAAGCTCTTCAGTTGGCCAGACAGGAACAGGATTGAACTCTGCAAGCGTTTGGTATGTCTACTGGGCATCAAAAAATGGTCGGAAGGATACTAAACAGAGGAGAGAAGAAATGAAGGAAAAAATAGTCCGGAAACTATGGGGACACTCCCCAGTGGAGTCGCCAATTCTGCTATAGGGTAAACTGCTTGGGTGGTTGGTTTTCGTATATCCCTCTCAGGGCTTTCCGGTGCCCGAGGCAGACAGTAAGATTAGCTATGCTGTTCACAAAGATGGCATGAGCATGTTCATATTAGCCTGAAATAACTTGAAGGAATACAATAGAGAATTACCTCTTTGATGGCTTTAGAATCCTTTGGAGAGCGCTACGCAGCAAAGCAAGAGTCCTTCTTCACCGACTCCAAATCTAAGTCCTGCAATCAGTCAAAGCACCCGCGTAATTTCTAATATAACAAGTATTCTATCAATTAAATCAATAATAAACATCTAGATTATACACATCTAAGCCATTCATATCATACTAAGCGAATATTGAAACAACAATATAACATTAAGCATCGAATGGACAAAACGAACATAGTTCTATTGATTTTGAAAGAAGGAGGATTACAACCATCGGTTGTACCAAGCCCTCCTCAGTCTCCCAATCTCTCTTCTCTACCAAGTGAAGAAGTCCAAGCCAACAAACTCTCAAGGAGTCTCTTTGACTCTTGGCCTTCACAATGTCACACTATTCTCTATTCCACAAGTATGCAAGAACTTTGAGCAATCCTTCGACCTTCAATTAAGAGCCTTCAGCTCCTTCTTATAAGAGAGGGAGAAGGCCATTGTTGCCCTTCTCTTTCCACTAGTTTGGAATGGAAAAGGCTTAGATGTTTCCTTGATCTCCATGCTTTTGCCTCTCTTGGAGTTCAGTCTTCTATGGCAATGAACAATAATGAACTGGTGCTTCTGCAGTTTCCTTTGTGCATTGACTCCTTTGTGAGGGAAAGTCGGAGATTCAAATCTTTCTCCGCGCTCTTTTCCCAATTCAAACTTAAAACACGGGTAACGCGTCCCTCCAGTGTAAACAGAGCGTTTCCCTAGCCACTAACGCGGCCAATGTATTGCTTGCCTGCATTATAACGCTCTTGTTCTGTTCTATATGTGCGTTACCCTGGCAGAAATGGGTTTAATTTAGGTCTTTGTACTTCTTCCATATTTGTCTTCCCCTCTGAGCTGATGAGGAGGTATTTTGACCTGTAACATTTCCCTGTTTTGGGTTAAATATAACCATGAATATTAATTAAACTATTGTTTAACTAATTATTCCTTGAGGAAAATAAAAAAAATGTAGATTTATTTAATATTTCCTCATGGGTTTCCTGTTTAGACTATAAACAACTTAATAAAGGTGATTTACTAAGTTATTTTTCATAGTGAATGCAATTTTACTTAGGGTAAAATTCGTCTTACATGGTGTACTTGGGTCCATCTAATAACAATAGGTTAGATAACCAAAAAAAGGTGTAACATATTTCGCCCCAGCGTGCGAGCGTTATGAGCTAATCGTATGATCGAAGTACGTTGTAAGAACTCAATCACTAGACACCCGAAGGGGAAGTCAAAGAGAGAGAAGCATAAGGTAGACCAAAGTGTTGAAAGGACTAGACCCTGAGGAGGTGAGACTTACCGGTGTGACAAGTCCCTTTTATGAGTGAGTACCTGTGCTATAGGCACGAGGGAGGCATACCTATGCCCTCCGAGACAAAGTACAAAGAATAAGGTGTCCAGTAAATAAGGGACTGAACAATATAGTACATGCTGGCATAAACATGAGCTAGATAAACAACATGATAATGAATCCCACATACATATTGTCCTGGGATAACAGGAGTTGTACAATAATATCTGAGTACATGAGATATAAATACAACCCAGATGCCCCTAGAAACAGGAAAGGGCTCTAAAAATCTGACTGATACATGCAATCAAAAAGGCGTTGCAAGCGGTTGAGGCAGACATCATCAAATCTATGGAGCTGCATCAAAGGCTATAATAAAGAGGTCATACGGGAATGTGGGGGGCTACCTGTAGGGCCACCCCCTCATGAGGCCTGATACATCTCACACACACCCGGGAATCACTGATATCAGCTGCTGCATCACTGAACCATCAAGTATATGGATCTCGATCATGCTAAAAGGAGTTGGAGCTGAGAAACAATCAAGCCAAAGAGAAATAAGGAGTCCCTTTGCCTGATTCGAGGCACCGAACAAGAGTGGAAGCTAGAACCAAGGTACACCACCCTCTAGACCTATTTGCTAGAATGAATGAGGTGATGTCAATAGAAGGAGGTCCACCATAGGTGAGGCAATAAGGTGTCCTCAACTAAGGCACGAGAGAAAATAGTAGAGCGATTGACAGACTGACACCAGGGATGATGATGAAGGGGGTACTGAGTAGCGGATGGATGACTTCCCTTGTTAGAGTATAAAGGGCAAGGATGACTTGGTAGCGACTAACACAATATCATGAGGGATAGGGGACAATGGGACTGAAGGTCATAATGTGCAACATGAGAGAGGAACCAAGCAGTGAAGGATGGAGGACTATAATAGGATACAAAGGGACTTGAGATAGACTCCATGAATGCAATGATGACTAAACACGGATGATTTAAACAAGGGTGACTCAATGGTGCTGCCACACAGAAAAAGGCCCACTGGGGACCATAAAAACATGAGTACAGGATGGTTACTCATGACAAAGATCGACACAAACATGGAAAAGTATGAAAGCAAAGGGGTGCCCCCAAGTACAAGTGTTGTAGGTGAAGAAATTAGATTTTAAGGAGTGGTGAAGTGACCCTTCTTGGACAAATGTGTCCCAGTGAAGTATCAAATCATGAAAAAATAAGAGATACCCATTTGTAGGCTCGGTGAGAGCTTTCCAATGGTGTAGACGGTTTGGAAAACTGAGCTACGGTTTGGTGACAATAGGCGAAAGAAAAATCAGGGGTTTCTCTTTTAATAAGGAATTTTCCCTCCAAATCCACTCATTTTCATGTGGAGCTATGGTGAATATAGAGAGGATAGAAGGCCCTAAATCTTGCGGCGATCGTAGCGGAAAAATCGATCATTGGAATCAAGATCCGTCAGTTGCAGGTAAGAGGCCTAACCCTAATCTTTCATTTCAGTGGTTTAAAAGTTTAGTTTAGGTCGCCAAGGTTCATCACCCTTCTCCTTTTCATGGACGGGTCGCACTTTCTGGGGAAAAAAGTGCGACCTGGGTAGCAGGTTTTGGGCAAAAAACTGTGACCTATCCCAGGTTTGGGCCTGAAAAGTGCGACCTGTCAGGGAGGGGTTTTTCTGTGCTCTTTTTTGTCTGAGCACTAGGGTTTTATGTTGAGATACAGTATTTCCTATCTGTACAATGACAAATGTGGTGGTTTTGTGCAGATATGGCAGAATTACAGATCAAATGGAGAGAGAGGGACTTGGGCGCATTACGGTCAGAGATCCGGGAGGATCAAGGTGTCCGCAGTGCATTGGCCAGGTTTGGGGTTCTGAATTTTGTGGAGAACCCTCTGATGAGAGCTAGAGAGCCCTTATTGGTCTAGATTGTCAGCTATTGGGATCCAGACCATGAGGTATTTATAGTGCAGGGGCATCGGATCGAGTTGACGGTCCAGGATATATATTTCCTAACTGGTCTTCCACCACTTGGGATGGTTGGGAATATGCAGCCAGTGTTACCGCGAGGGTGGAACATCATGGAGTTTGTAGAGTGCCATTGTCGACTAGGTCTCCAAGTCAAGGGGACTCGGATACCTATCTGGGATTTAGAGAGGTTAGCGACCCGTGCTGTGGCCGCAGCAGTGCTACAGATCCTAGGCAACCAAGCACTCCAGCACATCACCGGAGGGTAGATGATGCTTGTGGAGAGTGTGTTGGGTGGGACCTACTATGGGTAGGCCCAGATGATGTTGTCATCGTTGAAATGATAGTTGTCGCTATGCAAGAGGCAAGTGAACCATGACTGTGCATATGGTACAATTTTGTGCTCGCTCTTCTTTGAGAAGATCCCTACACTTCGACCTCATATACAACTCCAGGATGGGGGCCCGAGAGAGCCTAGGATGCACCGATGGGGGCGACTACTGTATAGAGGAGGAGGTGGGGTATTCGGACGGGTGTTCTGACCCGAGTTCTTTATGCATTGGGATCAGATGCCATTGTACATAGACAACTATCCCTATAATGGGATGAGTTATTTTGGGGACCTGGACTTGCCACTACCTCTTGGTCAAGTATGGGGGCCCGATGGTAAGTGAAAAATTGCTAATCTTTTTATGTGCATTGTAAAGTTTCAGAATATTGTATATGGTACTAATTCTTCCACTTTTGGTATGCAGATATAGCATCGGTAAAACCGGTTTGGTATATGGGACGACCTACAGTATCAGGAGATGTAGGACCTAGTGGACTGAGGGTGCAGCAAAATGAGGATGCAACATCCCTCCAGGAGGAAATCTATCATAGTTGTGACAGGCTTCTGACTGGTGTTTCAAAGTGCGGTTGGCAATACTTAGAGGACCAGTACATAGAGCCATGTATTGGTCTACCTTCGGAGTGGCGAGGGGTCATGTAGCACATGGCGACGACCGGATAGGGGATGCATGATCTATGAGCTGCGGGAGTAGAGCCATTGGCTCAGGATCCTCTAGATAGTGATTAGTGTGTAGGGGCAGGTAGTGCCCCCAGTTTTGAGTTTTTGTAACATGTTATAGGCATGTCATATGTATCAGATTTGATGGACTCTAAAACATTTTATACGACACATATTATGGATATGCATCATTTTGATGGTTTTATGTTATTGTCTTGTGTTAAATGCATGTGCTGAATTCCAATCTAGAATATGGTTTGCAATGCTATCTACATAGTGATTTTGTGCTTTAGGTACATGACTGAATGTAATGATTTCAAATTCATGCATCAAAAGCTTCACTCGTAAATATCTTCTAAAAAGGATAGGATTGTACACACGATAGACACCATTCAATTGCATGACAGGAAGTAGGCAATCTAAACGAACATGAAGGTGGAGGATGTGATATGAAAGGTCATCGGCTAATAAACCACGCACTACATCATATTTGGCCTAATTATTGGTAGTAGTACCATTGCATACACCGTTCGAGAGAACAAGCGAATGCAAGGGGGTAAAAATGGCCCAACCTGTCAAGGCTAGATTTCGGGAGTAGCTACTTGCACCATCGACGAAATCTATATAAGGTGTGGACGGGAGGTCCATCTAAAAGGTGCCACAAGACAATAAATGGGAGGATGATGAACAATGCTGGCAACCTGAGCGCAAAGAAGAAATCGAACACACTCCGCGAGAGGGAATGATCTGGGTAGGATTTTTACAACTCACACGCTAATGGTGAGGTGGAGTGTGAGAGCTACCAGAGGTGTAGCTTTTGCTCAGGCCGCGAAAGTCACCATAAGCTCGGATGGTGCCATCCCGTTTATGGGAGGGAAAGATGAATTTAGGGGTGGACATGGCTTCCATGATGTCATCGTCACAATAGAAGATGGAGTGACTGGAGGAAGGGAGACCACATGACGCAGCGAAGCTACCTGACTCATCATCACGAGAAGAAAGGTTCACATGCACATCATCATGGGGGATGATGTAAGAACAAGCAGATAAGGGATCTACTGATGTTGAGCCCAGGGTGATCACTGAAGGGAGGTCGAGCAAAACAACATGGGAAGATTCAGAGGGAGCTTCCACCGAGGGTCTCATGGATGATGATAGGTAGAGGATGGTGGCCGCAGGCTCTGTCATCTCAACATCAAGAGTGGGAATGTCAACAGGAGTAGGTAAATCCACAGTCTGGCCTGCAACATACCGTGCAAGTATGGGAGAGACGGATTGGTTCTGTTCAATCTCGTACTCCCGAACTACCTCTAAAGAGGCACAGTAATACAAAAGGTAGGGAAAATGGTGGGAATAATCGCCATAGAGATTGTTGGTGTCTATATATGGACAGAATTCAAACCTTTCTCCACATAAATTATCAACCCGAGGGCATTAGTTATTTCAAGACTAATGACAAAGTATATGTAGATACAAGTACATGACCTGTTGTAGATCACAGGTTTAATTCAACAACACCCAAACCATTGTAACAAAAATTAAATAAACTGCAAATATTAAAGGGCATTCACAACAATTAAGAATAAATTGTAACAGCAGTAAAGAAATCACACTAAAACGCAACATTGCAAGAAATAGGGAAAACATAGCACTTGATTAGAAGAGTGGGCCCAACTCTCTGATCACGGTTGTGGTAAATTCACAAATTATAGAGGGAACAACAAGATGATGTGCATTCAATTAATCGAATATGTTTCTGTTACAAATCCATCTCTTCTTGCTTAACCCTTTATGCCTTCTCCTATGCATTCTATCTTTTTCTTCTATCCCCCCTTGCGTTATAATTTTTGCCCCTTTAAATATACAAACAAAAAAGGGGAATTAAACTGATTACAAAATATCAATAACCAATATGAGATCTGAAAGATATTTTCATCATGATTCAGCTAGCACACGTCGAATTTGGCAATTACAATTGGGGCAATTTTGGAAAATGGCCACAACAGAAAATCTGCAAATCTGTCCTTCGAAGAACCCTGCGTTTCTCCCAATCAAGACCAAATTTTGGAAAATTCCTCATGCAAAACTAATTTGGTCCATTCTACACAAAACATATGTTTCAGATTTTCAGGATTCTTCTCCATTTTACCAAAACATTCAACACAAAACTGTCTCTTGTTATTCCAGCAAATTTCCAAGTTGGAATATTTAATTATTAGCTGAAGATCAAATCTGCAATATGAAAGAGATCTTGGAGGCTAAAATAGCGATTTATGTTATAGATAATTCATTAATAAACCATCAATGGAAAAATCATGCATAATAATAATCAATTTATTAAAATAAAGGAGAACAAGTATTATTTATCCAAAAGAGCATAAATAATTATGAAATGGAATTATATAATAAATCATGATAAATAATGTGATAAAAGAACATTAGAAATGAATGAAATGGATGTTAAGAGGTGATAATAATAATACAAGTTAGAGGCCCAACATCTCCTCCAAAATGAACATGTTGCATGTCCTCATGCAACCCAATGCCTCAATATTAACCAAGTTGTAATACAATAATCAAAATACTCACCCCAGCGCATGATATTGATGGAAGAGAAGGCTTCTTCCTCAAATGCTTCCTTAAAATAATTTTCATGTATACTTTCAACTGTATGTATATGAAGTTGCAACAAAGTATGATACAAGTAAATACAAACTTCATTACAAACCAGATTTTGCTGAAACTTTGTAAGAAAATTTATACTATATCAAGGCTTCTCCAATCCAAAAACTAAAATCAATGCAACAAATGGATTTCAATATATCAACAAAATGGTTTTAGGTAATAATGCATGATTTTTTTGGAATTAACAAATTGGTTTATCTTGAAAATTTCTATATTTAATGATTCATCTTTGTTGTCCAAAAATAAAAAGAATCCAATTGATAGTTTTAAGGATATACACAAATCAATTTTAGGATTTTATACCTTAAATGAGGAAGAAACAAGAAATCATTCATCATACATATCAACCCTTCATGCAAACTAAAGAATTAGCATGCCCTCATGCTACACTAGAAAAACAATTGAGGTGGTTTCTACAATCATGTCTAAAATCTTTATTTGGTGTATAACAACATGGAATAAAGGATATTTTGAGAATGAATAATGAGATCAATGGATGTTAAAGAATATTAATGGCATGTTCATGATAATGAAAGTAACACTCCCCCAAACTGAAATATTTTGTCTCTGAAAAAATGGGAAGTGGTAAAGAAAGAGAAGTAATGGTTGAAAAATATGAGTGAATAATTCTCAATGGTTTTTCATGACATTCTCCTAAAATTTTAATAAATCAAACCTTATGCTATTTTACCTCAAGTTTTACCTCCATAAAAAAATGTGGAATGGCATGTATGGATTGAAATTTCTTGAAGCTGATGTAGGTTGAGCTGCTGCTGAAAGTGATGCAGAAGGTGGAAGCCATGCAAGCTGAAAAAGTAATCAGAAAGTGTAGCAGGGTTTCCTTCCACCAAACTGATTAGTTTCCCTGTCATCTATAAAAAAAAATCTCATGAGTATCCTTAATCAGTAATTCATCACCTCAATTACCTCATTACATATAAAAGTGACATAGTCATATTGTGAATGACATGGAATAATAATGGATAAGAAGGGAAAAGATGCATTCCCTATACCTATAAGCTTTGGTTATTACGAGCACAGAAATTAAAAGAATTAGTTATCTTAATATTTTCTTCTCAAGGTCTGTCCAATTACATGGGATTCAAAATCAGAATTAGGCCTCTTAATTTAAGATATGAATAAATGGTGATTGATTGGGCAAGAAACTATCTTTGGTTAAATGTATGATACTTGTAGAATAAAGGAATTATAGATTAGATGATACAAAATGTCAAATATCAAATATCCTAAAAGTTTCATCCCTGACATGTGAAGTAAATATTTATAACTCAATAATAGATATAAACCATAACCACCATCATCTAAGAACTGATTAGATATTACCCGATGAACCATGAGTTCTGGAAAACTTTGTATATGTAATAGTCAGCTTTATCGGAAATTAGCTTTGAGAAAACAAGATAACCAAGTATATTATAGTATTAAATTAACTTCTATACCATAGGCATAGCCACTGCTACCAGCAGGCATCCATAGCCTCAACAGGGACGCCTTTTTAACCCGTTGAGATGCTAGTGTCCCATCTATTAGAAATGAGTACATAGTTGCAAAATAAATCCTTTCAATTTACTTAAATGTCAACTGAAGATCATTGTTCTGGCGTGGTAACCAGTTAATAACAATGGCATTCACGGGAGCTAACAAAAGTGAAAAATTCGGCTTGTGATGAGACCTCTTTTCCTTTAGTTAAATGACCGAAGGCCATTACTGTGGCTTGGTGACCAGTAGTGGTAATGTTACTTTATTAGGACCTATGATCATGGTAGGTCGGCTCATGATGAGACCTCCTATCCTCTAGTTGACCATTTATGTTTTAAAATTCAACTATAGTTTTTGTTAATCAATAACAGATTACTTAATAGATGGGGTGGTAGGTAAACTCCTTAAGAGCTAGGGACGATGTAAAAATTTGTGTAGTAACTATTTTCAACTTTGATAGTTTTGCTTCTCAAAAACTCATAACCTTGAAATGACTGCTGATAAATATATTTTTCATTGCTAATATTGGGGTTGAGGAACATTTCATTAGATAATGGCGGAAATATTTAAATACAATTCTATGGTCATCATCATAAATTTTACAAGATCAGGGACTTGACCAATAAGGAAATTTGAAAGTTGACATGATGAAATTATCTTTGCATAATTATTCCTTAAAAATAAGATTATGTTTATAGATAAACAAAGATAAACTGACTACCCAATCATTATGTCAAAGAGGGCCTAGACCATTAAAAGTATTTCCCATTCACCAAAGAGAAAAACAAATCAGAAAGACCTACATATGTTGAATTCAATGTGAAAATTGGCTAACAACAATAGTTGTGACTGCGGTAACCACAACCATAACTTAGGTAACAACAGGGAAAGGGGAAAAATAATGATGTTAGGAAGGTGACATGAGGGAGGATTAGTCACTTTACAAAATAATAAGGAATTAAGAGTGAATCATTCCTAACAAGACTTACCATAATAGTCATCCTTTAAATAGGAGATCTTCCCCCAAGAAAAGTATGTCTGTCATCAGTCACAGTTGATCATGTCATAAGTAAAATACCAAATAAATCCATGGAATCGGTCGAGGACATACTTGGCGACTTACCTTGGCAGAGTAAAAACACTGGAGGAGTAACAGCACCAAGTACTTAGAAAAATATCACCATGGAGTAGCATCACTGGAGGAGTAACAACATCAGAGGAGCAACAACACCGAAGACTTAGAAAATTTTAGGAGTAACAACATCCAACAATTAGAAAAAAATTTCGGAGTAACAGCAGTGATGGATCCACAGCACTGACGGAGTAACAGCAGTGACAGATTCACAACACCGACAGAGTAACAGCATCCAGAGTAACAATAGTGTGAGTAACAACATCCGAAGTAACAGCAATGCAAGTAACAACATCCGGAGTAACAACAGTGCGAGTAACAGCATCCGGAGTAACAACAATGAGTAACAACATCCGAAGTAACAGCAGTGCAAGTAACAGCATCCAGAGTAACAACAGAAAGTAACAGAAGTGCAAGTAACAACATCCGGAGTAATAGTAGTGTAACAGCATCCGGAGTAACAACAGTGCAAGTAACAACATTCGGAGTGATAACGTCCGAAGTAAAAACAGCGAGTAACAACATCCAGAGTAAAAACAATGCGAGTAACAACATCCAGAGTAACAACAGTGAGTAACAACATCCGGAGTAACAACAGCGAGTAACAGCATCCGAAGTAACAACAGTGCGAGTAATAGCATCTGGAGTAACAACAACGAGTAAGAGCATCCGGAGCAACAACATCCAAAGTAATAGCAGTGCGAGTAACAACATCCAAGGAGTAACAACATCACGGATAGCAGCATCCAAGGAGTAACAACATCACAAGTAGCAGCATCGAAGGAGTAACAACATCATGAGTAGCAATGTCCAGAGTAACAACATCCAAGGAGTAACAACATCATGAGTAGCAACATCCAAGGAGTAACAACATCATGAGTAGCAGCATCCAAAGTAATAGCATCATGGAGTAGCAGCATCCAAGGAGTAACAGCATCGTGAAACTTAAGAACTTGGTACTTTTATTTTGAGAACAAAACAAAGAAAATGTGACTTTGAAGTAAACAATACCTGAAGAATAAAAACATCAGAAAATAAATGACTCTTTATTGAAAGCCAATAAATAAATAAAAATCTTAAGTTACAATGGTCATGATTTTTGTTGCAACAATGTTGTTTGTGAATGGTGAATAATGACTTGGATCTTCAAATAGAAATCAATTCTCTATTTTTCATGTTATAAATTCGTTAATTGATGAAAAATATTCATGGTTTTTTTTCTCCATGTGAGGAAACTTCTTTGAAAATATTTATATTTCATTATCATTCTCTTCAAGAATCACTTGTTCATAAATTGACCTCATTTACTCTCCTAGGACCTACAAAAAACGAGTGTCTACCTACAATAAAACATGAAATCATGGAAGAAGAGAGGTGATCTGATCCAGATTTATGTAGGAACGCAACATAATAAACATACAACCATAAATACAGAGATGCAGCGGAAATAACACTTCATTTCATTAATATCAAAGAACTGAAATTTGCTTACAGACAGAAAGGAAATAAAACTAGCTAGGGCGCTGGTAACTCTCTCTGAGAAGAGATGTGGCGGCTACAGGCCTCTGAACTGAGTTACAATGAGGCTCGAGGGCCTATTTATTATTTAGAAACAATGGGAAATCCTAAACAGCCAAAACCCTAATCCTAGGAGATGAAGCACCAAAACTATGGGCCCCGTTTCGGTAAATTGGTGTTTCAACTTCCCAGGGGCGTAACTTTGGCATACGATCTCTGTTTGACGTGTACCATACCTCGTTAGAAATATCTATCTGAGGAATACAAATTTTGAATGAGAAACATTTGTCCATGGACCCATGTTGCTCTTTGTTTTCCCAAAAAACGTCATTTAGGGCCTCAAAACGGTTCCAGAAGTTTAGGACCGAAAAACTACTAAAAATAGTAAGTTGTGCCAAAACTGAAAAATTGAAAGAGACAATGGCAGGGCCCCAAGTGGAATAGGCGGGTGACCACCAATATCCACCTGGATCATGATCGGGCTCTCCTAATCCAAGAAATATGCAAAAAAACAATTAGTTACTCTATAAAACAAATCCATGGGAAAAAAGAAAAAAACAAAGTCAAATTAATTTATTACCTGCGGGAGAGTGGTGGCCAACCATACTAATTAGTAGTGTTTCAATGATAACTTCTTTGTTTTTTGTCTGATTTGAGTGATTCCAAAGCCAACTGAAAGTGAATTCAGAGAAATACCTCCAATAGAAACATGTTTTAAAAATTCCATGTAATGGTATATTAAATTTGCTTACAATAATCTGCATGATAGAGTCATTTTTTATTTTCCAACTTAGACAAATAGTTGATATTTCAAGCATAAATTTTTCATTTGGTGACAGATTGAACCAATTTAAATTGGATATTAAATTATATTAATTTAGGTATATTCAATAGAAACAGGTTTTGAAGGCAAAGGTAATTGATGGTTCAAATACGCTAGTGAACAACTGAGAAAACAAAGTTTCAAGAGTGTTGATTTACAATAAACAGTTAGTATTTTGGTCATAACTTCCTCATACGATATCGAAATAAAGTGATTAAAATTGCATTGTAAAATAGATTCATAGGGAAATATACCATAGAAATAAGTTTCCAAGATCTAGTCATTTAAGCCTCCAAAAACGGATTGTCCCAACTATGTTCCTTAGCTACCTACTAGACATACTGTCATTGTTTTGGTCATAAATTTTTCGTTTCAACTTGAAATCAAGTGATTCAAATTGGGTTAGAAAGTATACATGAAGGGATACGTAGGATAGAAACAGGTCTTGAAAATATGTCCATTTGGTCCCTCAAAACATGACTGTCCCGACTGCTTTTCCATAATTTTCATCAAGCCCAGAAGCTCGCAAGCCCGCAAGCCATAAGATATGATAATTAATGAATTTTTCCAAGAATGTGATCAAATGAATATGAGTGTTTGTAGAAATTTTATTTTCAATATAATTCATCTACATACATAAATGAATTTGAATATCGATCACCAATGTTAATTTTCACAATGTATTGCAACAAAAACAACTATTTTTACATATAAAGAAATTTATTTATTTGTCTTTATTCATTCTATATTCTACACTACACTATAATATCTTGAAAAATAAAATATACTTACGTATAATAGTACCTCCATTGAAGCCATTTTCGAAATAAGGCTTCAAGTATGCACATACCCATATTTGAGAGATGTATGTTAATAAATACACGGGTATGAGAGATAAAATTCACTATTAAGGATGGTGCCAAGAGTTGCTGAAGTATGGAGTGATGTTGCAAGAAAAAAAATGAGTGAAACTAGCCTTCAATATAGTCTTCATTTCTCATATTTGTAACATCCTGAAGTTCCTTAACTGAGTTTTAGATTTTGTTGATGCTTTCTTTCTTGACCTCATCCTCTTCCTTTTTGTTAGATCTCTGTTCATAGAAATTGTGAAGAGGATTCATCAAAGTAACAACAGTCGTTCAAGACCCGGAGCAGGACAGATAGCTTCCTCCCCGGGAAGAGAGAATATATTCAAACAGGGAAAAAAACAAAAAAAAGAAAAATCGAAGTTCAATACCTGAAGCAGAGTAACCACATACCCTCCTCGGGATGAGAAGTTGGCCCAAAGAAAAAGAAATAAGACAGAAAAATTGGAAACTATGCCCAGGACTTAGGGCAGGGTTACAAGATACCCTCCCCAAGACAAGGGATTAATTTTAATTAAAAAAAAATATAACAAAAAAAAGCAGAAAGAAAAACAACATGTTATGCTCAGGACTTGGACCAGGGTAATAAATGCTTTCCCCAAGATGAGAGATCAATTCTACAGAAAAACAATAAAAATTAGAAAATAAAAACACAAAACACTTACGCTTAGGACTTGAAGCAGGGCAATAAATCCCCTCCCCAAGATGAGAGATTGACCCTTAGATCTGTTGTAGATCCTGGTCTTGCACCTGTTAGCCTTCCCCAACAATGGCGTGAAAATGTTGGTGTTCGGCTATGAACAGAATTCAAACCTTTCTCCACATAACTTATCAACCCAAGGGCGTTAGTTATTTCAAGACTAATAGCAAAGTATATGCAGATACAAGTACATGACCTGCTGTAGATCACAGGTTTAATTACACAACACACAAACCACTGTAACATCAATTAAATAAACTGCAGAAATTAAAGGGCATTCACAGCAATTAATAATAAATTGTAACAGCAGTAAAGAAATCACATTAAAACGCAACACTGTAAGAAAAAGGGAAAACGCAGCACCTAATCAGAAGAGTGGTCCCAACTCTCTGTTCAAGGCTGCGGTAAACTCACGAATTACAGAGGAAAGAAAAAGATGTTGTGCATTCAATTAATCGAACATGTTTCTATTACAAATCCATCTCTTCTTGCTTAACCCTATGCGTTCTATCTTTTTTTTCTATCCCCCCTGGCGTTCTAATTTGTTCCCCTTTAAATATACAAACAACAAGGGGGAAATAAATTGATTACAAAATATCAATAACCAATATGATATCTGAAAGATATTTCCATCATGATTCAGCTGGCACAAGTTGAATCTGGAAATTACAATTGGGGCAATTTTCGAAAAATGGCCACAACATAAAATCTACAAATCTGTCCTTCGAAGAACCCTACGTTTCACCAATCAAAACCAAATTTTGGAAAACTGCTCTATGGTAAACTAAATTGGTTTTTTCTGCACAAAACCCATGTTTCATATTTTCAAAATTCTTCTCCATCTTCCCTAAACGTTCAACGCAAAACTGTCTCTTGTTATTCCAACGAATTTCTGAGTTGGAATATTTAATTATTAGCTGAAGATCAAATTTGCAATCTGGAAGAGATCTTGGAGGCTAAAATAGTGAGTTATGTTATAACGAATTCATTAATAAACCATCATTGGAAAAATCATGCATAATAATTATTAATTTATTAAAATAAAGGAGAACAAGTATTATTTATCCAAAAGAGCATAAATAATTATGAAATGGAATTATATAATAAATTATGATAAATAATGTGATAAAAGAACATTAGAAATGCATGAAATGGATGTTAAGAAGTGATAATAATAATACAAATTAGAGGCCCAATAGAGATCACACAAAGCACAAGTGTTGGGCCAGAATTGTGAATTACGGATAAATCACGCTTCCCTAGACAGGTGCTAGTCTAGAACAATAGGTGAAATACTATACGACTATTTCTCCTAACTCAGAATAGATACACAGAGAGGATTGGAGGCTTACTTGTTTAGTTGCTTCCAAATTGCTCCTTATGTCTCTTCCACTACAGCTTCAAATTCAAACGGTTTGTGAGCTGAATGCTTCCTACAAGAAAGAACACTAAAACAACAGAAGATGCAATAATATAGATATATATTCAAGCTAGTTAGCTAAATCAGTAAATCATAAACCATACACATTAACTGAGATATTGCAATATCGAAAATCAAAGCCAATACAGATGCATATAGGGAAAAATAAGCAATACTCTTTATTGATGATAAAAGGAGAGGTTACAACCTAGTGACTAATTTGAAGTACCTTCCAGCAATGTTCCCAAGCCTCATCATAGTATAAATCTCTCCAGAAGAAGCTACACAAATCCAGCTCTCAATTGAAAATTCTCCAACATTTCTCTACTCAAATTCGTCCTCCTCAAGCACTTAGATCTGTGCTCAATTTATAGATGAAGTGTAGGTTGTTTTGCAATCAATAACTTTCCAAAAATAGGCAAGACATGTTTCCAATCATGTATATGTCAAATGGACACTTGGATCCTAAGATTGACACATGTGAACTCTTCTAGAAGGCACTGGCCAAGTGGAGATTCCGGAACAATGAGAATTTCGCTCCCAATGTGACCAACGCACCTGTGAATGTCTGGAAGTGCTTTGCATAGCAGCCTTGCATGGGGCTACCTGCATATGTAATGCACTTAGGCCCCTTAGAGCCTGCGTTGGTGAGCTCTCATATGCTATATAATAAGCTTCAAACCATGGAAACCTTTGCTTGATGAAATTCTTGCTTGATTTGTGTTGTTTCTTGTCTTAGGACATGTAGCAACTGAAATGATAGGGAATGATAGATCCTTGATCATTGGTCCTGGAGATGATGTCTAGTTAACCAGGTCATTTGGAATGGCACCCAAATTGACCTATAACAATTGCCCCCTAAAGCATGAGATCCAAATAATAAGAACATTTGATTGAGATGCTTTACAATGTGATGAGTCTGGAAACGAAGCGGAGTGGTCACCTGCATCAATATTACAATAAATTACATCATGATATATCCTCTTTTGACCATAATTGCTAAGGGTATGCATTCCCATATTCAACACATAAACAATCTAATAACATGTACATAATTCAAAAAGTTGTCTACATTGGAACGTTGCCCAAATGCAGACATGCCTACAAATATAGGCCCATGTTTGGATGACAATCTGTATGTAAGGTCACCGTACAGATGATATGTACAAAAATCCTGAAATCACAGCTCGGGTGGCTGAAACTAGATCCCGGGTCTTCTTATCTCATTCACTCGATCATTCGGGTGCAAGTATAGCCATGCGAATATAGATTTGTAGTCAAACATGGAAAGACATTGTTTGATTACTATCCAATAATGTGAGTTGTTAAAAAACGTGAGAGAACCACCATTAATGTAAATGGCCCTCAAAGTACTGCAGTACATTTTGTAAGGCGTGAATAGATGATTTGATGTCAAACACCAAACAAAATATTTCGGTCAATGGTCCGGAAGCGAGGATCTTGTCGATGTTGTGACAAGCCTCATGCTACTAGAATCTAATGTTTCTAAGTGAACTTCCTAGATATTGATTTGTCATCGACAGGAAGTCACCTTATTTCAAAATTGGAGTTACTGATTTCAGAGACAAGGGTATGACTTGATATAGTAATTTATCAGGGATGACGGTCATGAAAATGAAGGTTTACGAGTGTTAGGGTCCCGTGATTTGGCCGATTGGCTAGCCAAATGACGATGTAACATCAAACCAAGCTTTGGAGCCCAAGGACCTAGCCTTCCTGGACTCAAAGAGGGCTCTCTCTATATGTGTAAAAGATGTCGGTGTGTTTTACTTGCGGTGTTCTGATATTAGGCTAGTTATGAAGTATGTTTTTAGTTTTTTGGTTTTTTAAGTTTGTGAGGGATGAAACTGATCAAATACATAAAATGGATAACAAGATGTAGATAAATTGGGCTATGGGGTCAAACAGGTCAAGGAAGCTATGAGGTGATGATGTAAAGCTGCTGTAGGGCCGATTTGATTCACGATAGAAGGGATCTCTGGGCAAAATGGATTAAATGGACAATAAGTTGGTGAAAGACAAGGGATTTCAAGTGTAACTAGTTAATAGCAGACATGAACATGTAATAGCAAGCCATTAATCATGCTAGGTATAACTATAAGCTAATTAATACATAGAAATCAAACATTCCAGCCATACATAGAGGTATAAGACCCTCTAACTTCGGGAAATAGCTATCAGACTTTGGGGAAAACACATGAGACAAACTAACAACTCATAAACTATGCCGGAACGCCTAAACATAATCTCTAAGTCATTGGGCACTTGGACAAATAAGTTTTCATAGTTTTAGGCAAAGGGCTAGATCGAGACTAGGCCTCCTTGGTTCAACGAAATGATCAACAAATCAGTCAAAGAGAAAGTTTTATGGACAGAACTATGGGCAGCTGATAGGTAGGTAGGGAAAACCATACATCCTACTCAACATACATGGAACTGATGAATAAAACTTAGCAACAATACCTTAGGTTACCAAAGAGCAGCTAAGAATTCTTTAGCATAACTAAGGGAGAAGAAAACATCAAGCTATGAAGATTTAGGGATTTTGAGGTGCCTCCATGGGCATATCTCAAAATCAATCTTTACTGATCTATAGCAGCAAGAAATATGAATTATGAGTGAAAACTAGAAGACAAAACACATTAAGAAGCACTATACCATTCTACCATGTCAAAGAATCCATCAACAATCCTTCATCATTCCTCAAAAGCATCCAAGAGGCAGTCCAAAAATCATAACTCAAGTGTATTCTTCAAAGCTCATATGACCAATGTATTAATTCTTCTCTCAAGTTCAGCCTCTGATTTACAATGAAACCCATGGAATAAATAGGCTTGAGGGAGAAAAACCTCATGGAGCAACTAGCTATCCCATTGGCCAAGTCAAAATATCTAAACTTGTCCTTGAGGCTTTGCAAAGCCCAAGGCACAAAATATCTAATAAAATATCTAAAAAACTGCTAAAAACGGAAATTATATTGACTTTACATGATTTTCCCATGATAAAAATAGCCTAACGCACATTTGGGAAAAGCAGATTTTTGGAGTTCAAAAATTGCAAAAATACTTCATATTTATGCCTGAAAAAGGTCCCCTAATTTGCTGGATGCAAATGGAAGCCTTCCCGATGTCGAAATGAGGCTCATGATGGCTTGTTGGAAAGCTCTCTGTGTCTGCTTTCCAATGCAAGTGGAATCACCTCAATCTGATCTCTGAAAGTCCCTCAAAACTGTACCTGTGTGCAAAAACCCAGAAAATAGCAGGCTGCTGATATGGCGGGCAGAATGTGCAAAATGAGGTTGTTTTTCGCCAATTTGAGGGGGCGAATGATCTTCAAATGCCATGAAAATCGCTGGAGACCTGCTCATGGAATTATGGCATCCATCGGTATCATCCTCCTCCCTTGAAAACTCATCAAACTGACATGGCGAATTTATGAGTTTTTGGCCAAAAACCCAAAAAATGCCAAAAAACAAAAAGTTGCCGAAACAGGCTCAAAATTGGCATGCATGACCCTCAAGGGTCCATAGAAACATGATCCGAAGCTGAAGCCAAAATATCAAGGGCTGATATGTTTTTTGCTTCCTTCCGTGCTAGGCGCCTCTCCTTCAACTTCTTCAATTTCTCTTGCGCTACCTTTAATTTTCGCCTGGCAAACTGATTTAGCTTCTGAAAGTGAAGAGTCCTCTTTCTCTGTAGCTCAAGATCTCTATTTTCCTTCTCAAGATTTAATTCCAAATGCTGGTTAGCTCTCTCAAGCCATGCTTCCTTGTTTTCCTCAATTTCCTGCTCAAAGAGGGCAGTGAGAGGAAAGGCTTCGAATTGAGCTTGTTCTTCTGCTCTCTGTTTCTCCAAGGCTCTTCTAAGCCCGATGGTCCTAGGCCTCTTGCGCCTAGGCTGGTCTTCCTCCTCTTCATCATCAAACTCGCCAATGAGCTCTTCAATTCTTACTTGCGCCTTTTCTGCCTCTTTCTTATACTTGATCGCCCTAGCCTCATGAATGGCTGCATGATACTTCATTTGTTTGTTTTCAACCTCCAAGAAGTGGTTGAAATTCCTCGCCCTTTGAAGATCTTCTTGTAACCCCTCAATTTGACCTTCTTTGTGAATGAGGAGATTTTCAAGGAGGCGGGCCTCATTGTCACTATCATCACTTTGGATAGGGATAATAGCTAATTCACCTCCATGCTTTGCACTTTCTCCAATTTTACTTTTGCCTTTGAATGCCAATCTAGCGCTTTTTCTCCTTGGCAAGCTAGAAGTTGTCTTTTTGAGCAATTTCCTCTTTTTAGGAACAGTTTTGGTCACTGTCAAGGAGGCAGCTTCAGCTTGCTGTCCTTCCTCAACATCCTGCCCAGCTTGTGGCTCAAAAGGCGCTTCAATTGTTTGCTCAACCTGCTGCTCTTCAATTTCTGTCTGCTGCTGTTCCTCTTCCTGTACTTGCTGCTGTTCATCAACCTGTAGCTGCTGCTGATCTTCAAACTCTGGCTACTGCTGCTCACTAATCTCCAACTGCTGCTGTCCCTCAAAATCTGGCTGCTGCTGCTCACTGCCTTCTTTTTCTCCCTGTGGTTCACTGCCCTCTCCTTCTCCCTGTTCACTTGGTTGCCCAGTGGTCATCTTGAGTTTTTTAGGGGTAGGCCTACTAGACAAAGGCACTGGGCGATGGACAGGCTGAGTAGGAGACACATGAACAGGAGGGATAGTGGCGAAATCTGCATGGCTAATGAATGAATCCCATGAAACCCCTTTCTTCTCCAGTTGGTGTAAGAAGATAATCTTGATCAAGGAATGATGAAAGAGAGAAGGGATTTGCTGAGGTGGAGCCTTCTTTTGGACAGTAGCTACCATTTTCTCTATGCTTTTGGACAAAAAGTATGGAAGGTTTAATTGCCTGCTTCTGGTAAAATGCATCAACAAGCGGACATGATAGGCATAAATTTGGTTAAACCTCCCTTCACAAGTGAAATATCTCATTATGGCTTTCATCAGCGGAGCATAACTGTCAAGAAGATAGGAGAAAGGGAAAATAACAGTGATGGTTTCTCTATGTTCCGGCTTGATGAAAGGTTTATAATCCTCCAGATCAAGATGCGCGTGTTTAAACCACTTTTCACCATGATACGGGATCTTGGTAGCCTTGGATACATACCTTGGGGAGATTTTGAAGTCAAGACCTGCTAACTGGAAGTGTTTGTCTTTGAATCTCAAATCGCACAAATGTGTAAGTGGCGAGAAACTCTTGACTTCTTCTATCCTCTGATAGAAATCAAGACAACCTACTTCATGGAAATTGAAAAGCACTGATGGGTGAGCATTGATTTCTTCTATGGAGATAGGCTCATATCTCTTATGTGGACCGCCCTTGTGATCTCGCTTTGGAGGCATTCTGACTTTGACCAAACTTTGGAAAAAGCAAACTGCCTTCACTGTATGAAAAATGTTCTGCTGGATTGAAACTGGCCACTACACTGTTTGGACAGATATGGACCCTGTGGTGTTGAATAAAATGCAACAATGTTTCTTGGAATAAGCCACCTCTGCACTCATTAAAAACAACCTTTCAACTCTGGATGCATTTTAGCAAGGCAAAGTTCTCAGTAGGAAACCATCAATAAAGATGAGACAATATGTTGTATGAAATTCCTGTATGTAGTGTTAAGAAATCATTCCTCCTGGTGAGTTTGCTAGAGATCAACCAACCTTTGCATTTTGCATCTATAAGACCAATATTCAATATTAAAACCCTGCTTTTTAGTACCTCTGCCTCCAATGTTTAACTTCTCATCAACAAACTCTACCCTTTTAATGTGCTGTCACCTTTGGAAACTCTCTGTCAACAAATCTTCAGAATAATACAATATAGTGCAAGGAAAAGGCAGACCTAGTTTTAGGTGTAAAATCAATGCATAGTGCTTTTAAGAAAACCACCTCTTTGCTTGTGAGTTTAAGAGATCCACCAACACATCTATACCCCTGTTTCCAATATTAACTTTAAACACTAACAACTCTGCTCTTTTAGAAAATGGCCCCTTTCACTTGTGAAGTTTTAAGAAATCAAACACCACTTTTGTACCTCTGCCTTCAATGTCAAAATTTAACCACCAACAACCTCTGTCCTTCAATATGTTGTTCACCTTTGGAAACTCTTTGTTAACAAATTCACAGTGGGAGAATACAGTGAATGAAAGGCAATCTGCTTAAGTAGTATGCTGTGAGAAAATGCCACTGATTACTCTGTTTTTAAAGTCTTTGATGTCAACCTAAACACAAAAACACCTTGTTCAAGGAGGCTTTCAAACATCTAACAATTCTGTCCTATGCAAGTGTGCCCTCTTTTCACTGTTTGTATATCAAGCAAATCACCACACATATGCTAAGAATGTCAACACACAGGTTTGGGGTAATAATGACAGAGTTTTTTTTTAGAGGACCACAAACCTTTAGGTTGAAACTGTGTGAGCTTTCCTTTTCCAAGAAAAAATGTCATGATTCCTTCCACTGGTTGCATTTCACTGTTCTGACAATGTGGCAATGTGTGGGAGACTGTGAGGACAGTTTCTCTTTTTCAAAAATGGTCAAGGCCTTTTTAACAATGCATAGTTTCAAACCACGGCACACAGGTTTTAAACTTGATTTTTCGAGATTTTCGAGGTAGGAGGCGAAGTATCTTTTGAATTCTTGAGGAGAAATCCTTTGGAGGAAGCTTGAAATGCACCGGAACCCTCCAACACTGGCGCGGCACTCCTTGAAGAAAACACGTCGCGCAGAAAAACCCTTGTCGGGCCTGTCGGGTCGATCTGCCGGGCGGTCGGGCGGCCTTGTACAGGCGCGTCGCGCCAACGTACAGGCACGTCGCGCCGACGAAGGTGGCCTTTGTAAATTTCTGCCCAGGCACGTCGCGCCAGAACTCAGGCACGTCGCGCAGTTTTTTCTAGGGAAAACTTGTGAATTTCCGACCAGATTCTCTTTGTCTCGTTGCTAGGGAGGCACGGGGGTGATTTTAGTTTTGAAATTGCCGATATTCTCCCTCAACTTCATTCCTTTATATCAATTCAAAACAAGCCTGTAACGGTCTCAAACTTTGGGAAATGAATTTTGGTTTCTTTTGACTCTGTTTTGTCTTAAAACAGTGGGTTTGTCATTTTAATATATAAACCCAAATATTTACTCTGACTCCGAGCCTTTAAAATTTGACAAATAACCCAAGCATATCTATATTATCTCTGCTATTGTTTTTAACAACGTTGGTGCTATCCTTTGGCTACTTCCCTTTAAATCATAATTCTCTGCTTTCTTGAAAAGCGCCTTCTGGACTTTGGGCATGTGACCGTGCATTGTTTTTTGATTCCTTCCCTTAAGGAAACTGCCCCGTTTTGACATCAATAGCATATATAATATGTTCAATATTTCTCTTTTCCACCACAGGTACTGTCTAACAGACAGTTCTTTGAAAAGGGAAAACAATACCTTTGCCTCATAAATAGTAACAATTATCTGTGCAATGACTTTTATTCAATTTCTTTGTATCCTTCCATTGTATTTCAAATCAATCAGCTTCAGCAACTTGCAATGGCTTTGGCCATCTACTCATGCATGGAGGAGGCTCTTCATCAGGTAAGGTGTCCGAAGGCTTTTTTGACCACTATGTTTGACACAGCCTTTCTCTGAATGTGGTGGTAAGTAAACCACTTGAACAACATCAATCTTGGCATCACTACTTGCAAGTATCACTGTATTTCAGAAGAAACCCTAGCCACAGTGACACTGTTCCTTTGTATTGTTCTAAAGGTGACTGAGATATTTATCATTTGGCTTGTCCACCTTATGATAGATCACTTGACAAATAACCTTTGTGACTATGAAGGTCAGTGCTTTTTTGAAAAACCAAGAACTGTCCTCCTGCCTGTGTAATGGCATTTTGTCAGCATTTACTCTATTTAATCTTGTGGATAAATAGGCTTCTTATGATTGGAATGTTTTACTGATGACAGGCCTTTCTAGATTTCAAAAATTCACATGACTTGAAAGTTTCAGATGATCTCTTTTATCAAATCAGAGTCTCCTTCCCTTTGAGCTAGCATATTTCAAGCTCCATTCCTGTTATGATCATCAATTACATTCATAAAACCTGAAGATATTGTTTTGTTGTTTCAGTAAAGGCAAATCTGGACTTTTGCAACCTTCTGAGTCAATACTGGCCCGCGCCCTCTGCTTATGGATGAAGGAGGCGCCCTAACCCTCTGCTTGTAAATGAAGGAGGTTCTGGGCCTTGAAAATTTACCAGTTTGCTGAGACAGTGGTGACCTTTTCTTACTGTGATTTTTATGCTGGAAAAAGTTGTAAGGTCCAGATGAGTAGCTTTCTATTTTGCAGACATATCTAAAGGCTCAAGTTACATTTAGAAGCAGCTGTTCCTCTAACTGTAAACTCAAACATTTTCTCCATGAGATGAAATATATTTCCTGCCTTTGTAGAAACCATAGAACACTGTGAAAAACCTAATAGTCAGCTTGAGATTGGGTTTTATGCAGTGCTGAGATCTAGGGGGTGTGAGTGGCGCGAATTAGGGCTGCTTTTCAATTTCATTCGCAAAGTAAGAGGTCAGTCATGGTAGGCCTGTTGCAGATGGAGGCTTTTTGGCTTTTTGATGATTGCCAAGTGTGAAATGTCTTAAAGCGCCACTTCCTAACATAGGGGAGACTTTCGAAACAGATGTAGATTTTCCTTTTAAAGCTGATGGGAAGACTAATAAGGCTGAAGCTAGATAGGATAGTGACAATGAGGTTTTGATTTCGCCAGGGGTGGACTGAAAAGGTAGAAGGGTGAAAAAAGTTTTAGGAGGGTTTTCTGGATGACATATTGACATAAGGAAATTAGTTTCTAGAAAACTCATCTGTAGATATAGTCATCACTAACATGTAAAAAATACTGATGGCTAACAACGAGTATTGCATAAAGATGAGTTTTTAATCACTGGATGACTTCTCTTGAACATATCGGCGACACTGCGATGAGTTGGCAGCATTGAACCAAAACTGAAGTGAAGGTATGATGAACCATAGGTGCGAATGAGCCGTCAAGATGATTACCCAACCCAAACAGTCACAGATATAGAGTGAAAGAAGTGTCATGTTCAAGAGCAACTTGCTACCAAAAAGAAGCTTTTCTTACTTTTCCCAAATTTTCCCCAGTAATTTGTCGACCAGTACCTCTTTATTTTTTAACAAGCTTGAAGAGGATAACATTTTCTTTATCTATAATTCAACCCCTCGGGTGAATAAAGTATCTCTATCTAATAATTTAATGAGTCTAGCGATGAATGAAACTCGATTCTTGCCATGATCGACAAGCCCCTCACTATTTTATGTTTTAATGAGATTAACGACAGTGATAGCCCAATCCTTTTTCATATTTAGAGAGTCTGAAAAAGAGGATGAAAGAGAACTCCAAAAGTAATTTTTCGTAAATTTTTCTCTCACATCCGAAAAAGTGTAAAATAATATTTTAAAGAACCTCTTTGGTCATGTTTAACTAAGGTATTACTTTTTCATAAATAATCTATCTCAGTCCAGAAAAGGGTTAAACTTATACTGAGTAGATATCAATTCATTTACTTTTATGAGCTCGAAAAGACAAGTTGTTACACAGCAATTTGTCACCGTCCCTGCGATTCCCCATCCCGCACATTGGAGGGCTTATTTTGTGACCTGTGAGCAGTGACATAACTTGAAAATACTTTCATGGAATTCCCCTGAACATGTACTTTCATCCCCCTGAAGACATATCCTGCTGAAAAACCCTAAAAACACGCTTTTTCGCATTGGCGTGGGCAGACAGTTCAGTACCCGCGCCAATGGGGAAAATCCTTCAAAGAGGTCGCGCCAATTGGCGCTCTGTCCCAGAGTCGCACTCGCGCCAGCCAATTTAAGGAGTGTTTTTTAAAAATAAATGGTGGAAGTTTCGTCCTAACCAATTCATGAACTGGTATCTATCTTGAGTTGGGAGGTTTGGCTCCGGATTTCCATGTAGAGGAAGTGGTTTGCCACCTCTCATGGAAGCTTCCTTGAGGATAGGGCCAATCCCATGATTATAGGGATCCCAACTCCCCTTCCTCCATCTATAAAAGCTTGCCCATCTCCATTGCAAGCTAGTCTCCAAGTTCCCAAGAGCCTAATGCTGCAAGAGCCTTGATCCATTCCCTTAAGGCCAAATCCAAGTGAGGAGATTATTGTCGAGATATCTGGAGAGAGAGGCTTGTCCCATCCCTGACAGGCTTTATCGAGACACGTTCTGCTGACAACCCTTCGAAGGAGAATTCAGCGTCAGAGCTATGGTTGTATTCTTCTTTTGATTAATTAATGATCAGCGACTATTGGTTATGGTTCCACTCTTGTTCTTGATGATGATCATGAGTTATGTCTTCTCTGACTGACATATAGTTGTATGTACTGGATTTTACGCTTGTGTTTGTTTTGTTTCTTGCGTGTGCAGGTGTCCGATCACAAAGATCGTGAGGATTGTGATCTGCCGGAGCTAAGGAACGGGAGTGCTACTTTCTCTACAAGCGACAGCGTTGGATTCCAGGTAAGCCTTCATCGCTAGTTGGTTTATTTGCAATTAGGAACCTGCAATATAGCGTGTGAATATTGTTGCTAGACCCGGTCTGGGCTAGTAGGGATCGCCTCTGTCCGCAGAGGGGATTTACCTCTTCAACAAATTGGTGACTCCACTGGGGATCTTCTAGCTTGTTGTTGTTCGTTTTATAAGCTATAGACGGAGCCTGAAGTTAGCCAGATAGCCTTCAAAATGCTATTGCTCTGCATTAGCGAAGTAGATCAAAGCTGCTTCAGTGAATCTCTGATTTAGTTTGTAAACTGAACATTTGGAGCACTGTCTTGTCTTTTCGGTTGATTCTTGATTCTGCTTGCTTGATCAGCCTTTTTGGCTGGCTCTGTGTGTGATTTTGGCTTTTGGTTCAAACTCCAACATCACTGGTCTGATCTTGGATTGCTTGTTTTTTATTTTGGCATTGCAAACTTTACTGGCGCGTTTTTTAGCGTGACAGTCGCACCAATTGGCGCTAGTTGTCAATGTATTACCCGCGCCAATCCTGATATGGCACTAGTTTCAGCCTCACAGTCGCGCCAGTGCTGGGGACTGCTAGGGTTTGCTTGATTTTGAGCTTTCTGAGCCTGATCTCTGATTTTGGTTATATTTTTTCGACTGCTTGAGTGTTTTGGAGCCTTGATTGACTGACTGTGACCTTCATCCTTTGGTTGTTTTCCCATTTCCATCGATTTTGCATTCTAGCCCTAGGGCATCTAGGTGTTATTGTGTGTCGAGCCTCCCTTGGGAGTTTTTGGTTTCTATCGGGTCAATCAACCCTATGATTGCTTCTCTGCATTCGTTTGGTAGTTGTTTGTCATTTCATTGCGCCATTTGAGTGATTGTTGCCTTCTTCATTCGAATTCCGTCTTGTCTCGCTTTGGGCCTAGATTACACGGTTCATTTGAGTCTTTGGGATTCTTTTCGTTTTGAGGGACTTTTGGTTGATTTTAGGTCTGATTGTGTGTTTGCATTGAGTGGAATTTGCTTGTTTTTTCTCTCTTGTCATCGTTTCTCAAATTGCCTTTGCATTAGTTTTCATTTTGTTTAGTGCACTTTGCTCTTAAACATTGAAAATACAAAAAAAAATCTCTTTTGATTTTCATTAGTTAATGTGAATTAGATATTTTCGGTGTTATTAGTGATTACTAACTTTGAACAAAAAGCTTTTTAGTTTTCATTAGCTACATTAGAGACATCATTGGTTGTTTTCTGTTCATTTCGTTATTGTGTGAAAAGCTCTCAACTCTCTCATAAATAGCTTTCATCGAATGAAATGATATACTATGGCATATAGAGTGCATTTAGGAGATTTTGTGACAATACATTCGCCAGGGCCTGAAAACTGAAACGTAATTGAAGATAAACGTTAAAATTTACTCAATTTACACTAAGGCAGCATTGAAACATTAACGCAACATTTAGAGGTCTAGGCTAGAGACGTGTTCCGGCGTCTTTAAACCTAGTAGCTGTCGTTCGCCTCTTGGCTTTAGACAGCACTAGTACAGACTTGTGCTCCCTGTACCGTCGCGTATATAAAGGGAGACCCCACTAGGTTTCTATCCTTTATCCGTAGGAAGCCGAGTCTACCGCCCTATACCCGTGATACATCGGACACAGCATTTGGGGAGATTTCCTGCACGTACGTCAAGTCCTTGGTTGATTTCTATTTCATTTTGAAACCAAGGTGTATATTGCAGTTCACGATTATTTGGCACACCCTTTGCCTAGCATTCCTAAGCAGTCATTTTGATCTTATCTGACTCCTTAAATTTGAAAAGATCATCAGGCACTTGTCCTTTCACGCTTGCTTCAAAACTGAAAGAGATAGAGTCGCCTTTTATCTGTTTGTCGACTCTTAAAACATGAAATGGTAAAGTTTCTAAGTTTCAATGTGGTAAAATAAATCACCTGCGATCACATGCCCTATTAGAATTTGCTTGTTGGTCGTTTGATTGTGTGCCTTGGTTTTTAGCCCGTGTGCAGTTTTGAGTTGTTGATGGCAACTTTTCCAGAGTTCACCAACCAAGGAATCCCCTCTAATGGGAATCCTGGTCATTTTCCTCCTTTTGGAAACGTTGGTGCTCCTTACATGGCAACGTTTTCCCTTCCTGGGTTAACTGTTGGGTTGTCTGTTTGGTTTTTCTCAACCTCTGTAGTTTCGAATGTCTTGGATACTGTTCAATCAGTTCCTCCACCTGAACAACGTCATGTTGAATCCAAGGTGGACCTCTCCCCTTCTTTGCCTGTTTCTGCGTCCTCGTCTTCTACTTCGCCTAGTGAAAGCCTGGATTCAAGTAACCAGGTGACTAAGAAGAAGAAGAAGAGGACAAAGAAGAAGAAGTCCAGTAAAGGAGGGGCTAGCTCTGTGGCTATTGTGCCTAAGAAGCCTTTCG
>CM076571.1:314735233-315188041 GCA_034641835.2 Pinus albicaulis
TAGAGTATAACCAGTGAAGTGTTGGTAAGCCCATATTTCCTGAGTACAACTTGAGATTTTGCCTTTAAATGTTCTTGAGAAGTCTGTTTATTAAAGTTGAGCTAGAGAAGTTTATGGTTAGCCCTGTCCTCTAGTTTATCTCCAACAGTTGCTTTGAAAAGTTCCCTTAAGAGTATGTTGAAAGAAGGCTAGTTTAAAAGTACTTACTTGATCTTAGACTACTTTTTATGTTCATCATAAATTTTTTCCTTTGATAATATGCTGAAAGCAGGCTAAGTTAAAAGTATTTACTTGATCTTAAGCTATTCTTTGTTTTTTGTTTTCTCTTCAAAGTATATCAAAAGCAGGCTAGTTTAAAATACTTACTTGATCTTAGGTTACTTCGTGTCTTTCTATTAAGTGCATGCCAAAAGCAAGATAGTTTAGAAGTACTTACTTGATCTTAGGTTGTCCTTTGTTTTTCTTGTGTGTTTGTTTCTTTCACAACACTTTTTATGTTTCCATCTCATCAAATCAATCTAAATAATCCTTTGACATAGATGACTTGCCCCATGGACCACCTTTGAAACTTGTTGTGAAATTAAATCTTTTATGACTCCATAGCCCAATGGATTGAAGCAGTCTCTTGCTTATCTTATCAGTTGAACCTTTTTCAACCTACTTACACATTTACCCCTCATAAGACTTCCTTTATTTTGATGAGGTTCATCCCAACCAAAACAAACAAAACCCTTGTGCCTTATAACTAGCCTAATATCATATCATAAGCCTTAAAGATCATATCTTTGAAAACATTCATATAGAGAGATCCCTCTCTGAAGCTAGGATGGCTAGATCCTCAGATTCCAAAGTGGTTTTGATGTAGGCTCTGTAGCATTTTTACTTTCCAATATTGCAAACTACGGAGACCTAAGAGACTAGCGACCATATTGGGGAAGCTTCTGAGTAAAATCCTTAAAACTAAACACTCAGTATTCAGTCAATAATGAATAGCTTTCTTCAAGCACTACCAAGCATATTGGTGATCATGATAGGACTTGTCTAAATCAGTGGAAATATAAGTACTTCTTAGGATTCTAACAGACCCTTATCCAACCATGGAGAAATCAGCTAGTAAGCCACATAGTAAAATCTGTTTGTCTCATCACCGTAGCTAAGTGTTGAAATAGATATAGGACACTCTCATAACCCACAGGAATATAAAAACTTAGAAAACCCAAAAAACATTTCAGATTGTTATTCAAACCTATTAGTGGTTGTGGACCATAAAACATTTTACCTTCTAAAAGCTAAAAATTTCCACCTGGTGACTCCACAATCCTGAATAGACCTAAAGACTCCACTGGGAAACCCATTTCTATCATAACATCATACAAACTCAGTAAGGAAACTTTGAGGATTAAGTTTTCTTGTTAAAAATCAGTTAGCCTATTAAATATTATCATAATTGGTTGAACTTTTCTTATCATTGGGTCTAAAAACATAACATTTTGGCTTCTAGAAGAATTCATACTAGAGCCTATCCTAACCCAAATCCTCCTAAGATAGTTGATAATCCAGAAATTATACTTAGGAAATATCCTAAGTCTAAAACACCAACTGTTACCAGACTTATTCATAGAGCTAATTTTGTTCCTGAAAACCTCTTAGCTCTACAAAATACACAAGTTGAATTAAGAAACCCATCTAGAACCAGGTCACATGATGATATATATCAAATAGACTTTGAGTCTCCACACTCACCCCTTCATAGTGGTGAACATCCTGGTAGTAGAGAAACCACTCCACTCGACCTTAATTTTATTCATAACTTTGGTTTCTCTCATCCTAGATATGCTCAACATTATTTTGCTGATCCATCCACTTCTGTTACCCATACTCCCACTGTTCAAAGTGCTCCATTCCATCAACCACCTCCCATTTTACATCCTCCACCTGTTAACCCCCCATTTTTTCCACAACCTCCTATCATGTCAACATGGTATGCTCCCCTAGTCCTTCCTTTACCTTTAGTCAATTTTCCATAGGAATATCAATCCAAAATTCCATTATATGATGCCAGTGGTGCTACTACTGCTTCACAACATGTGGACAAGATGAATGACTATTTTGATAGAAATGAGATTGATGATGAAACTATCAAACTCAGATTGTTTGCTCAAAGCTTAGGGGGAGAAGCAAGAAAGTGGTTCAAAGGCTTAACCCCTCATAGTATTAATGACCTCCAAGCTCTCCATTAGTCATTCCTAAACAAATGGGAAGTCAGAAAAAACCCTCTCCAAATTCTCTCAGACTACAATAACCTCAAAAGAAACACTGGGGAAAGTGTTCAAAATTATTGCACTAGGTTCAATAGTTTTTATAATGCACTACCCCCAGACTTGAAACCCCCTCAAGGCTCAGCTTTGGCGAAATTTCCTGAAGGATTTGATCCTGAAATGGCATATTAGCTGAGAGAAAGAGATCCCTCAACTTTGGAAGACATGCAGAAGGGAGCTCTAGCTGTGGAAGTAAATATGATTGAAAAAAGAGCTAGGATGAGGAATGAAAAGAAAGTATCATTTAGGGAAGAAACTGCACCCTCCACATCTAGCTCAAAAATGGAAAGAATGATGGAGGAAATGATGAAAAAGATGAGCATACTTGAGAGAGAACAATCTAGAGAAAATCAATCAGCTCCCCAAAACAGGAATCAATCTCTAAATTAGAATCAAAACTTTAGGAGAAATCAACCTCAAAATAGACAAAGAGAGGATGATCAATAGATCAGACCTCCTTTTCAAGAAAACTATGTGAATGAGGATGAAGAAATCAATCAACAAATAGAGGATGACAACATAAAAATGCTGGGAGTAAGCAATGAAGATTCTGATTTCTTCCATGAAAGAAAACAAGGTCTATATACACCTTATGATGATAGAAGACCACAAACTGATTATTATGAACGATACTCTGAAAATGCCATCATAGGATCACCTAAAAAATATGACCTGAGAAGTAAAAAGAATCAAGAGACTCCCAGAAATAAAGCCTCTAATAAATCTGCCAAAAACAGCCCTGAAAATGAACCCAAAAAGACAGTTGAAAATAAAAAAATAGTGGCTGTGAATTCTGATTTAAACAGAGGGAAAAGCACTCAAGCCAATGAAAAATAGAGTGTTAACCCAGTAGCACTAGGACCTCAACTAATTCTCCTGAAAAAACTATTCTAACTGCTGTAAATACTAAAAATCAACAAGCTGATTTTGCTGAACAAGGAGTGACTAACAGGGCTGAATCAAACGTTTTGAAAAACCAGATTCCCTTCAACTTAGAGAATGAAATTTCTAAAATAAAAATCTCTGTCCCACTCACTTAACTAGTCACTCAAGATGCATATAGAGGTCAGATTTTGAAAGTTTTGAACATAGATGATGTTCATGACACAATGAACTTACATGATGATAGCCCAAAGCTCATATTTGGACCAAAAATTGAAGGAAAATTTCAAGAAGGAACTACCCCTCCATTTTACATTAGCTTAAACATCCATGGCAATATTTTTCACAATGCCATGCTTGAATACGGAGCATCACACAACTTCATGCCCAAGGTAATAATGGAAAGATTAGGCTTAGAGGTGACTAGACCCTACAAAGACTTATATTCCTTTGATTCTAGTAGGGTGAGATACCTAGGCTTAATAAAAGACCTCTATGTTAACTTAGCCCAAATACCAGCCAAGAGTTTAGTGATGGACATTGTAGTGGCTGATATACCCCCCAAATATCGCATGCTTCTTTCAAGGTCATGGGGTGCTAAGTTACAAGGCACTATGCAGATGGATATGACTTATGCCACCATCCCTGTCTTCAGTCAACCTAGAAGACTCTATAGGAAAACACAAATGAAATAAATGGTGAGTAGTCAAGAAAGACCAGAGAACTCTCCTCTTTACTCCATACACACCGACGTTGACTCTTTCATTATTTTCAATGATAATATTCCTAAAGAGCAAGAGTTGGTCAATGAAAAATCATCAAATGCTGTAATCACTTCACATGAAAACATAGTTACAGTCATGGATAAAGAGGAAAACAAAGAGGAAATTAAAAAATAGTTTGCTGATTTAGAAATTTACAGCAAACAGGTTAAAGTTCTTGAAGTTAAAAACAATCATAAGCATAACACAGATCATAAAAATCAAAGAGTAAAACCTCAAGACATTGAAAACCTTGAGGAACAAAACACAAAAAAACATAGTGCAGACCCTTGTACAAAGCAGAATGATGAACAAAACAAAATGGACAACAATAAAATAAATGAAAAATCTGAAAACAGTCCTCTTTGGAAGATGAATTTTGAAGGGTCTTGCACTAAAATGATGCAGGAGCAGGCATATGGTTACACAACACTCAAAACAATCATGCTGAGGGGCATTCCTATAAATTAAAATTTCACTGTACTAACAACATAGCTAAGTATGAGGCTCTCATTTTAGGCCTGCATTTATTGAAAAAATTCTGGGCCAAAAGGATAAAATTTCATGGGGATTCAGAGTTGATTATTAGGCAAGTAAATGGGGAATATAGTGCCAAACACCCCAGACTTAGAGCCTATAGAAATGATGCCATGGATTTATTAAAAACTTTTGATGAATTTCAACTTATCTTTGTCCCAAGAAACCAAAATGTCCTTGCCAATGGTTTAGCCTTTGCTGCTAGAACTTGTTTGACACCTTATGAAACCAAGAAATGCACCACCCAAGTCAAATTTAGACCAGCTGTCCCAGATAATGAAAAATATTGGCAAGTTTTTGATGGAGATAAACAAATAGAAGACTTCCTACAGTCCAAAAATGAATTTGAAACATCAAGCTCAGATTCAGATTATGATAAAGACTGTACTAATGAATAAAACCAACTTACTAAAGAAGAAAAGCCTCCAGAGATTGCAGAAATAAATCTGTTAACAAATGAACCCCAACATATGACATAAGTTAGCACATATTTAGAAGATGAAGACTTAGAGGTGCTGCAATCCAAAGACCAAAGCTTGCCAAAAGGGTTGGTCCCCTTAGAAGAATTATTTGATTTGAATGATGTGGCCAAGAAGCCAAAACTGGAACCCATAGAAACTGAAGTGGATGAATGATACATAGGTAGTGAGGAAAAGCCAAAATTAATCAAACTGTCTAGAACTTTGCCAGCTCACATTAAACTAAAATACATTGAGCTCTTTAAGGAATTTTCTGATGTGTTTACATGGAGCTATGAAGAGCTGAAATCATATGATACAGAAATAATTCAACATAAAATACCTCTAAAAGAAAATCAGAAACCTTTTAAACAAAGATTGTGTAGAATCAACCCTGTTCAAATACCTATGGTAGAGAAAGAAATAAAAAAAATGTATGATGCTAGAATTATTGTCCCTATTAGATACTGAGAGTGGGTGTCTAATCTTGTATTAGTTAGGAAGAAAACAGGAGAGATAAGGCTTTGCATTGATTTTAGAAACTTAAACAAAGCCTCACTAAAGTACAACTACCCTTTGCCCAAAATGGATCATATTTTACAAAAGGTAGTTTGTTCCAAAAGAATTTCTTTGCTAGATGGCTTCTCAGGTTACAATCAAATTTTGGTACATCCTGATGATCAAATTAAAATAGCCTCTACTACACCTTGGGGTACTTTCATGTATTTGAAAATGCCCTTTGGTTTAATGAATGCTGGTGCCACATTTTAGAGAGCCATGGATATTGAATTTTTAGAAGAAATAGGTTACTTCATTGTGATTTACTTGGATGATATAACTGTTTATTCTAAAACCGATGAAGAGCAGCTAATACACTTAAGAAAAGTCTTTGAAAAATGCTGAAAATTTGGACTGTCCTTGAATCCAAAGAAAAATTTGTTTGGTCTCCAAGAAGGCATACTTCTTGGGCATATCATATCAGATGAAGGAATAAGGATAGACCCAAAGAGGATTGATCGTATATTGCAAATCATCCATCCCAGAAACATCAAGGAACTTCAATCTTTCATTGGAAAGATTAATTTCTTGAGAAGGTCCATACCGAATCTAGCTGAACTCCTTATAAACATAACAAACATGCTTAAGAAAGAAGAAGGAATTAAATGGACCCTAGAAGTAAAGAAATCATTTGAACTGGTAAAACAAGAACTCACAAAAACACCAGTTCTTATCAGTCCTGATTTTTCAAAATATTTCTTCATTTTTTCATTTGCATCAGAACACACAGTAGCTGTTGTCCTATTATAGAAGAATTTGAATGGACAAGAGCAGCCCATTGCATTTTTCAGCAAGGCATTAAGGGATGCACCTCTGAAGTACAACATAATGGAAAAACAAGCGTTTGCCTTAGTCAAAGCCTTAAAGGACCTTAGATTTTACATTTTACACTCTCACATAATAGCATTTGTGCCTCATTTAGTGGTGAAAGACATATTGACCCAAGATCCAGATGGAAAAAGAGGAAAGTGGATTGCTGTAATTTTAGAATATGACTTAGAAATCAAACGCACTAAGCTCATAAAAGGTCAAGGACTAGCAAAACTTATGGCTGAATCCAACTTTCAAGCCCTTGATATAAACATGTTTAAAGCATTAGATGAATAGGAGGAGTTTTCAACTCCAATTATTGAAGATCATTTTCTAAATTCATCTTGGTATGCTGAGATTTTGTATGTTTTTCTCAATCTTAATGTTCCTCCTGGTTTATCTAAAAAAAAGGCAAGATTCTTAAAGTTAAAAGCTGTAAATTACTGCATTTTGAATAAATGTTTATATTGGAAAAATTCTAGTGGATTATTGCTTAAATGTTTGCCTGAGAATGATGCAAATAAGATCAAGCATGAGTTCCATGAAGGAGAATGTGGAGGCCACCTCTACTGGAAATCAACTGCCAAAAAAATCCTTAGAGCTGGCTATTACTGGCCCACCCTCTTTCAAGATGTCCATAAAATGATTATTGCCTGCCACAAATGCCAAATCTTTGAAAGAAAAAGAAATCTTCTTCCCTTACCTCTGCAAGCAATCACTGTTGAAGCTCCTTTTCAGTAGTGGGGTCTAGACTTCATTGGGGAAATTCATCCTCCCTCATTTGCCCAACATAGATGGATCCTCACAACAACAGATTAATTTACCAAGTGGTTAGAAGCCATCCCCTCTAGGAATGCCACAGACTTAGTCATCATCTCATTCCTTGAAAACCATATGTTTTCCAGATTTGGCTGTCCCAAAAAGATCATAACTGAAAATGCTGCTGCATTTGGGTCTAAAAAGATAGTAGAATTCTGTCACAAATATCAAATCATATTAGTCCATTCCATAGCTTATTACCCTCAAGGTAATGGGTTGGCAGAATCATCAAATAAAAGTTTGGTAAACATTATCAAGAAGTTGCTGGAAGATAACAAGAAATCATGGCACAGCAAGCTAGTACATGCTTTATGGGCAGACATATTGACAGTTAAGAAGTCAATTGGAATGTCTCCTTATTAGCTAGTTTATGGAACAGATGCAATATTTCCAACCAGTTTAGGAGTGCCAGTCATGGAGCTGATCCAAGAAGTACAGTCTGAAGATAATGATATGACAAGAAGAATAAACCAGACCATACATCTACAACAAGCCAGGGAAGAAGCATACATTAGAGCACAACAACTACAAGAAAACATCAAGAAGCTGTTTGAAAAAAGAACCAAGACAAGTGATTTCAAGGTCGGTGACAAAGTTTTGAAATGGGATTCAAGAAGAGAAGATAAGGGCAAACATGGAAAAATTGATAACTTATGGCAAGGCCCTTATCTTATCCAATCTGCTATTGGAAACAATGCATTTTTTCTGCAAGAACTGGATGGAACTGAGTACTTTGGAGGTCCTGTCAATGGTAGGGTTCTCAAACATTATTTCTGTTGATTGATATTTTTAATTTCAAGGCTTTTTTTTCATTGTATATAACACTTCTTTTCAATTTTAAAAAAGAAAAATACAAAAACAATAAAAAAGGAGAAGAGGGCAGAAAAAAAGAGAAAGGTACAACCCCATACCCAAAAAGAGAAATTCTGTAAGTGTGAAAGCTTAAATGCCACTACCAAAAACAACACTGCTATTTTAGTCATACAGCCTAATCATGACTAAGATAGATTTAAATTTTCTACTGATAGATTAGTGAAGAAGATTTTCCAAACTGTTCAATCTTGGCTTATCAGTAGAATATATTAGGATAGAAAAAAAGTGGTTCAAACAAACTAAAATCCTGAACCTGTAATTTTGATGAAGAATTGGTTCTAATATGTTCAAAATTTGAACCAAGAGAAGAAGACAGCTCTAAAAAGACCAAAACCAGAGCTTAAAGAAAGAATGAAGGATGTTGTTTATTTTTTAGATCTAAAGCCTTCATAGTTTGTTTTAAATTTCTACAAATAAATTCTATGTGCAGCTTGTACGTACAGCCATAGACATTATAGCAAATCAAACAGCCTAATCCTAGTTTGATTGTATTTTCAATTTCTATTTTAGAAAATAGAGAACAAAATCTGCCAGCCAGTCTAATCCTGACAGATAGTAGCTTAGGTAGAGAATTTATGAGTTCAACTGTTTAATCTGAACTCATGGTGGAAATAAGGGTAGATTTAGATTAGTTATTCCTGCTTTCAAAAAAAAAAAATGTTGATGTTTAAGGTCTGCAAGTCCAAATGCACTTTCTGAAGAAAAAATGTTAGGAAGTAGGCTGTGTAGGTAGCATGATTGGGAAAAATTTGTTTGCTGATATAAAATATTGATCATTTTTTTCAAAGTAGCATGATCAGTGGAGAAAGATTGTCAATGGATAAAGGCACAGGTATGCATCCTAGAGATCAAAATATGAATTTCTTGACACCTCCAAGGAGCTGCCATCCCCAAGTGGAGCCACTACTAGCCATTAGTAAATTTTGTCATAAGCAAATGATGGCTAAAACAATCCTTGAGCCTTCAAGAGATCATTTTCATAGAAAATCATTCATTCTTAAATGTTGCTATTCCCTAATTGTTGTTCCTTAACTACTGTGCCTTAAAAACAGTGCTGTTCCCTCCAAAAATACACCAAGAAATCTACTTTTCCCTTCAAAACTGTTTTCTAAAGCAGCCCCATTTTCATCATTTCATAGCCCTCATTTCCCCTTAAAACTCCTCATTTTCCTCGAAAAATCCCCTTTTCTCCTTCTAATTTTCCCTCCATTATTCTCAGAAACCTTCAAAATTATCTTTCATTTCATAAAAATCCCCTTTTAAATCATTAAAAACCCTTTGTAATGGCTTAAGAACCTCTTTTGCCTATCGAAAGCTTTAAAAAGCTAAAAAACCTTCTTTGTAAAGCCTATATCTGCCTTTTCATAAAATCTGGGCCTTAAGCCCCTTTGGGTTTGAGCCCCAGCCCCTTCCACCATATAACCTATGCCCGCGACCAAGCACTAGCCCCATCGCATCGGGCATTCTCATCGCATCGGCATTTCCACTAAAAGCCCGCATTTTCTTTATAAACCTTCCCCTGCCGATGCGATAAGCCCTCCCCTCCTCTCACCTTTCCCCTCCATATGACCATTGCCCAGCGCTAAGTCCTTAACCCCCTAGCCCTTCTTTTCTCCGCCCTTGGTTTTGTGTTCTCACATAAAACCATGCCTTTTCCTCTTTTCCCTCATCCCTGCCTTGTCCCTTTACAAAGTAATCCCAACCATTGATCTTTAAAGATCAACGACTATCATGCCTCTTCTCCCATCCTTTGATCTCTCGCCCCCTACCTTTTCCTCCATCCTCCGCATCAAATCCACACTGTAGATCTTATAGATCTAATGGTTCTCATCAAACCCGACAACCCAACTCCGCCGGGGCCTACCATCCACTGCATAAAGAGCCCAACCAATCACACGCTGCCACCTGTCTCCCACCAGAGCTCTCGCCCACGCACCTTTCCTATTATGCTCGATCTGCACCGTTAGATCTCTTCCCCCTCATCCAACGGTTGTCATCGCATATCGCACAATTTCGCTGTCCGGAGTTTAACACTCCAAAGTCACGCGATACTGGCAGTATTGAAAAGGCCAGGTGGTGCGATACAATTGGATCACGTTTGATTCGTCGAAAAACACTTACCACTTAAATCGAATGCGAAGACCACCCATGGTATTTCGAAAACCACTTTTCCTAGATTCGCGCCAAAATCCATTTTAAACCGGATTTTTGCCTATTTTCTTCATAAAACCTCTTTCGCCTACATATTCACCCTTTTTCACTTCTCCTCTGCCTCCGACGGCCTCTGCATGAAGTTTTTCCCTCCCTCGCAGGATTTTATAATAAATTTGTGGTTTTTGCAGGTTTTGATAATAGTTTTTAAGGTCAAGAGCCTTCTCGTGGTTTAATAAGGAGCGCGGCTGAAGATTTCCCAACTATGAAGCCTAAAATGCTGCTGAATAAAGCTTCCAGGATGTACATTCAAGATTTTCATCCATGTTTTATAAACATGAGTTATTCAAAAATAACCCTCAACACGCCAAGGTACCTGTTCACAACAGAGAAGAGATCACGCATAAAAGATGGAAGGATTAATGCATAAGGTTGAAGATTAAAGGCATAATCTTACAGTTTAAAGGTTTATACACAATATAAAGGGTTAAATATCAAAAGCTGAAGATTAAGAGATTAACCCTACAGTTAAAGGAGTTGACTTAAAGCACCAAATCCTAATTCAGTTGAAAAGGGCAAAAGGCATATGACTAAAGCCAAATCAAGTGAATACTATCAACATATAAAGTTTAAAGACTCCGAAGATGTTTTCAAAGGCCTTAAAGAAAGGATTAGGGCCTAATCAATGTTTAAAGCCACCGGGACAAAAAAATCAATAAAGGAAGCCTCCGAATGCCACATCATTGAGGCTATAACTCCTCAAAATGCCACCTACACTTTTTTCCCTCAAAAGACTACAAATCAATTGCACAGTCAGAGATATTTCTAGAGACAGCTCAGAATTAACTACCAACCTACCAAAAGCCCCCAAAGTCAACAAAAGTCACTGAAGGTGATGAAATTTAATGTAAAGTTGATTAAAATAGAGACAAAAATTTGTAATTTTCTCCCTTAGGCCTCTCAAAGGTCGAGAAACCATTACTCTATATTAATTACACAAAAGACTCTTTCTTACACTCCACCTCCTCATTCTTCTATAAATACTTCTGTAGAAGACAATATAGAGGTTGGTCTCTGAATACACTTTAATTGTAAATAGTTTTTGAGGCTGCTGAAGCTCTGTATTGTAATAGAAGAAAGATAGGCTGAGATGAGAAGTTTGAAGCTGTAAAGACCCACTGGACTTGAAGATGGTAACTGGTTTGAACATCAAATACACAAGATGATTCATGGGATCCTGGTCTATGTCAATGGTGATGTGTTTCTCAATGTAATTGTCATTTTTCTTTATGTTTTCATTCTGTCCACTATTCTCTAATAAAGAACAACAAATATAGATAGGCTTTAGTTCTAAAGTACCCTAAATCTCACTGATAAATCTTTATCCTTTATGTTTTCTGCTGATTGTTAATTTGAAGGTAATTCAATAGAGTATAACCAGTGAAGTGTTGGCAAGCCCATATTTCCTGAGTACAACTTGAGATTTTGTCTTTAAATGTTCTTGAGAAGTCTGCTAATTAAAGTTGAGCTAGAGAAGTTTATGGTTAGCCCTGTCCTCTAGTTTATCTCCAACAGTTGCTTTGAAAAGTTCCCTTAAGAGTATGTTGAAAGAAGGCTAGTTTAAAAGTACTTACCTGATATTAGACTACTTTTTATGTTCATCATAAATGTTTTCCTTTGAGAATATGTTGAAAGCAGGCTAAGTTAAAAGTCTTTACTTGATCTTAAGATATTTTTTTTTTTTTGTTCTCTCTTGAAAGTATATCAAAAGCAGGCTAGTTTAAAAGTACTTACCTGATCTTAGGTTACTTCGTGTCTTTCTATTAAGTGCATGCCAAAAGCATGATAGTTTAGAAGTACTTACTTGATCTTAGGCTGTCCTTTGTTTTTCTTGTGTGTTTGCTTCTTTCACAACACTTTTTATGTTTCCATCTCGTCTAATCAATCTAAGGAATCCTTTGACATAGATGACTTGCCCCATGGACCACCTTTGAAACTTGTTGCGCAATTAAATCCTTTATGACTCCATAGCCCAATGGATTGAAGCAGTCTCTTGCTTATCTTATTAGCTGAACCATTTTCAACCTACTTACACCTTTACCCCTCATCTTATCCACATGTTGTGAAGCAGTAGTAGAATTACTGGCATCATACAATGGTATCTTGGACTGATAGTCCCAAGGAAGATTGACTAATGGTAAAGGAAGGACTAGAGGAGCATACCATGTTGCCATGATAGGAGGTTGTGGAAACAGTGGGGGGTTTACAAGGGGTGGATTGACAATAGGGAAAGTGGGTTGGGATGGAGTGGTTTGGACAGTGGATGTATGAAGAACAAATGTGGATGGACCAGCAATAGATTGTTGAGCTGATCTTGGATAATAGACACCTAAATTATATAGGAAATGTAGATCAGGTGGTGTAGTTTCTCTACTACCAGGATGTTCACTTCTATCTGGGGATGAAAGTGAAGACTCTGAATCTAGCTAATCTACATCATCAAGCGACCCAATTCTAAATGGATTTCTTAAGTCAACTTGTGATTGTTGTAGAGCTGCAAGGTTTTCAAGAATAGAATTAGCTCTAAGGGGTGATCTGAAAACAATTGAAGATTTAACCTCAAGAGACTTCCTAAGGATTCTTTCAGGATTATCAAATATTTCAGGGGGATTAGGGTCAGGGTAGTCTCTAGTATGAATCTTTCTAGGAGCCACTATGCTGTGTTTTTCAGACCCAACTAAACAAGAAAAGTCTAACCAAATATGACAATCTTTAAGAGGCTAAATGATCCTTTTAAAATAAGAAAAATTTTAATCCTAAAGTCCTCTAACTGAGTTTAAATGATGTTATTATGATAATGGGTCTTCCCAGTGGAGCCTTAAGGTCTGTTTAGGATTGTGGAGTCACCAGGTGGAAAGTTTTAGCTCTTTTGGATGTAAAAGGTTTGATGGTCCACCACCATGTTTATTTGAATACCAATATGAAATATTTTTGGGTTTTCTGAGTTATTTCAATCCTATGGGTTCTAAGAGTGTCCTAAATTTGTTTCAACAGTTAGCTACGGTGATGAGACAAGGGAAGTTTACTCTTATGGCTAAGCTAGGTGATCCTTCAAGGTTTGATAAGTTCATATGAGAATCCTAAGGTTTCCTTAGTTTGTCACTGATTCAAATAATTTTTATCATGATTACCGTTTACTTGGTAGTGCTTGAAAAAGGCTACTTGTACTCACTGAACAATGTTCTTGAATCAAAGACTTTCTAGTGTCTTAAGGTGTACTTTAGTTTCTTACTAACTCAGACACTCCTCAGTGGAGTCGCCAGAAATGTTAGCTCCCCGTAATTTCAGCAGATTGGTGGGACTGAAGCTGTGAGGAGAACACTTGAACCACTTTGGGATTCTAGGATCTAGCCCTTCGGAATCTAGAGAGGGATCTCTCTATAAGTGCAAAGATTGATTTATCTTTAAAGCTTTTGAATGTGATATTAGGATAGTTATGAAGAACAAGGTTTTTTTTTGTTTTGGTTGGGCAAAGATATGTGAAGGTGAAGGAAGTCTAAATGAAGGGTGAAGGTGGATGAAAGTGAAAATTGATACAACTAAGAAGATAGGCAAGAAAAAGCTTCAATCCATTGGGCTATGGAGTCAGAGTAGGATTTAATTGAAACACCAAGGTTCAAGAGTGGTCCATGGGGCAAGTCATCTATGTCTAAGGATCTCTTTTAAAGTTGATTTTATGGAATGAAGTGAAACAATAAGAAGGGGAATTTAAACAAATGAAGAACAAAGAACAGCCTAAGATCAAGTAAGTACTTTGAAACTATCCTGCTTTCGGCATACACTTAAGAAAGACATAAAAGTAATCTAAGATCAGGTAAGTACTTTGAAACTAGCTTGCTTTTGATGCAATTTCAATAGAAAACATTTAAAACACGAAAAATAATAGCTTAAGATCAAGTAAGGACTTTGAACCTATCCTGCTTTCAGCATATTCTAAGGGCAACTTTTCAAAGCAACTGTTGGAGAAGAGACTAGAGGACAGGGCTCACCATAAACTTCCCTAGTTCAGCTTTACTTAGCAGACTTATCAAGACAACACATAAGATAACAAAGAATAGTCTAAGATTAGGTAAGGACTTTGAACCTAGCCTACTTTCAACATACTCTTAGGGAAATTTTCAGACAACCTTTGGAGATAAAACTAGAGGACAGGGCTCACCATATACTTCCCTAGTTTAACTTTTCTCAGCAGAAACTGAAAATAACATTCAAGAACAATTTTTAGTTTATACAGTAGGACGAGGGAACGCCAGCATTCCTAACTTCTTGGACTGTATTAAATCATTCTTAAATACACAATTTTGGAAGAAAACATGTAGATAAAGCTTATCAGTAAGAGGAGGGTACCTTTGACAGTAAATACTAACTCTATAATTGCTGTTCTTTATCAGAGAAGATGGGCAGAACGGAAACAGAAATAAAATAAAAATTTACAATAAGAAAAACATCACCATTGACATAGATCAGGATCCCATAAATCAGTTTGTATTTTAGTGCTTCAAACCAGTTACAATCATCAAGTCTAGTGGGTCTCTACAGCTTAAAACTTCTCATCTCAACTTAGGTATCTTCATTTACAAACAGAGCTTACAGCAACTTCAGTAAACTATTTACAGGCAACAGATATGCAGTGACCAACATTATCTCATCTTCTACAGAAGTATTTGTAGAAGAAATGAGGAGGTGGGATGGGATAAAAGATCTTCTAGGTTCAATTAATACAGATTAATGTTTCTCGGCCTTTGAGGGGATGAATGGAGAAAATTTCAGATATTCCTCTGCATTAATTGTTTTACATTAAGTATTAAGCTTGCTGGGAAGATTTTGGTTGACTTTAAGGTCCTTCGTTATCCTTGTAATAACTCTGCTGACAGTTTACAATAAGTTCCTTTGGTTGAATTAACTGTTCAACTGTATTGATGAAAATATCTTCTACTCTGGTAATAACTATGGCCTCTTTTGAATGCTTTGAGGCTGCAGGTGGCTTTTGGTAGCTGAGAGGATTCAATTAGCCTCTGATGTGGCAGTGGAGGCTTTCTCGGGCTGATAGATATTATTGCTTTTCTTTAAACACTGTTAATTTGATTTGATTCTATGTGTTAGGCTTAATTAGGCCTAAATTCTATCTTCTATTCTTCAAACTATGTTTAATTGGATGGATTAGGTGTTTAGAGATTTGATTTGGGTCGTAATCCCTCAAAACTGTATAAACAATCTTCAAGTCTTCATCTCTGCTATGACTAAATCATTTAACACTAATACTGTTTGATTGATTTAGTTTTGCCGTGTCTTGTTGATGTGCAGGTGTGCAGAGGGTTTTAAAATGGCATCAATGCTCATGAGGCACAGATGAAACATGGTGTTGAACCCTGTGGAATGATACTCTTTGATTAATAAAGGCTTGGGGGATCGTCATCCCTGGCCTTCAATTTTCTTTTACAATAATTGAAAAACTATTAAAACCTACACAATCAAAGAAAAATTAGAAAAAGCCTACAAGGAAGGTTAAAACTTCTTCAGAGGCTAAGGTTAGATCGCAGCCGTTGGATGAAAGCATCCAACGGTGAGGATTTCTTTGCGGGGGTCAGATGGGAGGCGGTTGGATAAACGGTGGGAAAATTAAGTCCAGGCCGTTGATCTGCAGAGATCAACGGTCATGATTGATCAGGGTAATATAATGTAGAGGGGAAACATTATAATAAAATAGGCGAAAATGCGAAGAAAAATAGGAAAATACCTTTGGCGGAGGAAAAATGTGTTGAAAGGAATTTTTGGGTTTCCGAACGATCCTAGGCCGTTGGATTAGATTAGCCCACGGAGATCAACGACGAAGGTTGATCGATGAAATCCATTGGAGGATGGGTGGAGGGCAATGAAAAAACAACAAGATTAAATGCGAGCCGTTGGATCTTAGAGATCAACGATGGAGATCACACAGAAGAAAACACAGTGTAAATGGGGAAAATTGTTTCGGCCAAAGAAACCACTAGTTTCGCACTGCAAAAAGGGAGGAAGACGGTTTTAACATTTTGAATGCGATATGCATTACTGGCCGACATGTGGCCTTTTAAAACCACCCTCATTGCATAATTTTGAAACATTATCTTTCGGGCTTAAAATCACGCGAAACTACGCGTCGGCCGTCAGATCCGAGGTCTTAGATCGGGCGGTCGTGGAGAGAGCGCGATGGAGAATAAATGCTCGAGCGATAAAAGGTGGGGCTGTGTCTGAGCGGTTTTGATCTAGACCATCAGATCAAGGAATGAACGACGGAGATTTGATTTGGGAAGGGTAGGACCCAAAGGAGTTGGGCCTATCGAGATGATTTTGGACCATTGGATGAATGGAACGAATGGCCCAGATCGAATCTTGGGATTAAAGGAATAAAATATTGGGTGAGGGGCGGGCAGAATTTGGGTTAATGCGGGCCGTTGATCTACAAAGATCAACGGCGGAGATTCGCCGAAAAACTTTATAAAGCAGGTTTTTATGAATTTATCAAAGGTTGCGAGGATTGATCTGGACCGTCAGATCTTAGTGTACGAACGACCCAGATACAATTGGAGGAGGAGAGAGGAAAGGTGCAAAGAAAATATCTGATGCGATTGAACGAGGGTCTTTGATCTGAGGATCAGATCGACGATAGAGATTTGCCTGTGGAGGTCCAAAGGTGGAGGGATGGGCTTTAGGATGGAGCAATGTGGGCCATCGGATCTGGGCCTAGCGGGGAAGATCGACGACTGAGAAGCCATCGGAATATCGCCAATAGGGAAGGGGCAATAAAATATTTAAACGCGCCCAATGGAAGTCTCCGATGCGAGATCTTGTCGATCGTTGATTGGTTTAAGATCAACGGTGGAGGTTCGCCCAACCAATGAACCATCAGGACTCTTTATAATATGAAAAAATGGGGTATTTTATAAAATACAAAGGGAAATTCGCATCGAGGAGGGTTTTATATAATGCTTTAGCACTTGATTGCGGGCACTGGGTTATGTGAAGGAAGCAAGGGATCGAGAGTTTATAAAAAAGGAGCCAATCGCATTGGGACCTTTCCTTTAAACAAAGAAATGCGTCCATCGCACAACTCCGATTGCGATAAGCGCTTAGGACTTTAACTCTTGGTCCTGAGCACAAGTTATATGGTGGGGAAGTGGTTTGGGGGCTGGGGCCAAAAGGGCTTAAGTCCTATAATGAAAAAGTGGGTTTTTTATGATTTTTCAAGGTTTTTCAAAGGATTTGGAAGCTTCCGATAAGGTAAAATAGGAGTTTCAAACCTTATCAAAGGGGTTTTTATGAAGGGAAGAAGGGAAATGAGGGAAGATAGAGGAATTTCATGGGGAAAAAGGTGATGAAATGGAGGTTAATTATGAGTGTTAGGAGGGGAAAATGAGGGAAAAATGGATTTTTGCAGCAGTATTTTCTTCAGGAAAACAACATATTTTCAGAATTGAGAAAGAAACAACAGTGAAGATTAATTCAAGGGCAAGTCATCTTCACAAGACTTCAAGATTTGGCAATAAAAATTGTTTCCTGAAGGCTTAAAACATGATTTAGCCACCATTTGATATGAAAATTTTTGTAGGTGGCTAACAGTGGCTCCACATGGGGATGGCATCTTCTTGAAGGTGTCAATAACTTCATACTTGTATTCTCTGGGAGGCTGATCAATGCCTCATCGATTGGGCTGCAAATTTCTTCACTTGGCTAATATTTTTCTATTTTGATAATGTTAGCAGCCGTGAGTGCATTTGGATTGGCAAACTCTTTTACAAACATTTTATTCTTTTTGAAAACATAAAATTAATCTAAGTCTACTTCTTATTTCTCCATGAACTCAGATTAAATAGTTGAGTTCATAAATTTCTCTACCTAACTACCATCTGTTGGGATTAGACTGTCCAACAGATTTTTATTCTCTAAATTCTGAAACAAGAAATTTAAAAGCATACAAGTAAGGATTGAATAGTCTAACTTGTTGCTGATCTATGGCATAAAAAAAAGCTGCACATAGATTGTTATTTGCAGAAAATTAAATCAAAATGGTGAAGGCTTAAGATCTGAAATTTTTTAAGCACATCCTTCTCTTTTCTTTAGCTCTGTTTTGACTTTTTTTGAGCCATTTTTTCTTTGTTCTATGGTTCAAGTTTTGGGTTTATTAGAACCAGTTTACTTCTATCTTTGACTCAGGATTTAAACAGATTAGAGTCATTATTTGTTTTGGAATTTGTAGGTTCAGATTTTGAGCTTGTTTGAACCTTTATTTTCTATCTTAATCTACCTAACTGATAAGCCAAGATTAAGCTTCTTGGAAAATCTAATTTCACTAACCTATTAGTAGTAAATTTAAAACTAATTAGTCATGATTAGACTGGATGACTAACTAGGAGTGTGTTTCTTTTAGGAGTGGAATTTAAGCTTGCACACTTTCAGACTTTGTTTCTCTTTTTTGGTATGGGGCTATACCTTTCTTGTTTTCACAATCTACCCTCTTTTCTCTTTCTATTGTTTTTGTATTTTTTTATTTTTCTAACTTTGAATGCAATGATGGATAAAATATTTATAATGAGAAAAAATATAAAAAGGCTTCCAAACATGATAGGATCAAGAGAAATAATGTTTGAGCATCCTGTCATTGACAGGACCCCCAAACAGTTCATCTCCATTCAACTCCTGCAAGAAATAAGCATTATTACCAACAGTAGAATAAATGAGATAAGGGCCAAGCCATAGGTTATCAAATTTCCCATGATTTCCCTTGTCTTCTCTCCTTGAGTCCCACTTTAATACTTTGTCACCAACATTGAAATTATAGGCCTTTGTTCTTCTATCAAAAAGCTTCTTGATGCTCTCTTGCTTTTGTAATGCTCTATTGTAAACATCCTCTCTAGTTTGCTGAAGATGTATGGTCCGATTTATCCTTCTGATCATGTCATTGTCTTCATACTGCACTTCTTGGATCAACTTTATAACTAGTACACCTAGGCTGGTTGGAAAAATTGCATCTATTCCATACAAAAGTTGATAGGGTGACATTCCAATAGATTTCTTAAGTGTCAATCTGTCAGCCCATAGTGCATGTACTAGCTTTTTGTGCCAAGGCTTCTTGTTGTCCTCCAACAACTTCTTGATTATGTTTACCAAACTCTTGTTTCAGGATTCTGTCAGCCCATTACCTTGTGGGTAGTAAGTATTAGAATGACCCAATGTAATATGATATTTGTGACAAAATTCAACCATCTTCTTAGATCCAAATGCTACAGCATTATCAGTGATGATCTTCCTAGGATAGCCAAATCTAGAGATGATATGAGTGTCAATGAATTTTATGATGACAAAATCATTGGCTTGTCTAGAAGGGATGGCTTCTATCCATTTGGTGAAGTAGTCAGTTGCAGTGAGAATCCATTTATGCTAGGTAGATGAGGGTGGATGGATTTCTCCTATGAAGTCAAGTCCCCACTGTTGAAAAGGAGCTTTGATAGTGATTGGATGCAGAGGTAGGGGAAGCAACTTTCTTTTGCCTTCAAAAAGTTGGCATTTATGATAGGCAATTATCATCTTATGGATATCTAGAAAGAGTGTGGGCCAACAGTAACCAGCTCTAAGGATTTTGTTGGCTGTAGTCTTCCAGTAGAGGTGGCATCCACATTCTCCTTCATGGAATTCGTGCTTAACCTTCTCTGCATCATTCTCAGGCAAACATTTAAGCAATATCCCACTTTCATTTTTCCAATAAAGACATTTATCTATAATGCAATAGTTTACAACTTTTAACTTTAAAAACCTTGCCTTTGTTTTTGATAAACTAGGAGGTGTATTCAAATTAAACAAAACATATATAATATCAGCATACCAAGAGGAATTCATAAAATGGTCTTCAACAATGGGAGTTGAGAATTCCTCTTGTTAATCTAAAGCATTTATCATATTTATATCAAAAACTTCAAAATTTGATTCAGCCATTAATCTAGCTAGTCCTTGGCCTTTAATGAGTTTAGTGGGCTTGATTTCTAAATCATATTCAAGTATCACAGCTATCCACTTACCTCTCTTACCATCTGGGTCCTGTGTTAGAATGTCTTTCACAACTGAATTTGGGACAAAGGCAATGATGTGGGAGTGAAAAATGTAAACTTTGAAGTCTTGTAAAGCTTTGACTAAGGCAAAGGCTTGTTTTTCCATAATGTTGTACTTCAGACGAGCATCTTTCAATGCCTTGCTAAAGAATGCAATGGGCTGCTCTTGTCCCTGTGGATTTTTCTGCAATAGGACAACAACTATTGTATGTTTTGATGCAAATGAAAAAATGTAAAAATATTTTGAAAAATTAGGACTTATTAGAACTAGTGTTTTGGTTAATGCTTGTTTTACCAGCTCAAAAAATTTCTTTGCTTCTAAGGTCCATTTAACCCCTTGTTCCTTTTTCAGCATGTTTGTAATGTTTCTAAGGAGTTCAGCCAAGTTGGGTATGAACCTTCTCAAGAAATTTATCTTTCCAATGAAAGATTGAAGTTCCTTGATGTTTCTTGGATGAGTGATTTGCAATATAGCCTCAATCCTCTTTGGGTCTATCTTTATACCCTCTTCTGATATGATGTGCCCAAGAAGTTTACCTTCTTGGAGACCAAATAGTGTTTTCTTTGGATTTAAAGATATTCCAAACTTTCTGCATTTCTCGAATATGTTTCTCAAGTTTTCTAAGTGATTTTCATCTGTCTTGGAAAATACAGTGACATCATCAAGGTAAATAATGATGAAGTAGCCCAATTCTTCCGAGAATGCAATATCCATGGCTCTCTGAAAATTAGCGCCAACATTCATTAAACCAAAGAGCATTTTCATATACATGAAAGTTCCCCAAGGTGTAGTAAAGGCCGTCTTTAGTTGATCACCAGGATGTACTAAAATCTGATTGTATCCTGAGTAGCCATCTAGCAGAGAAATTCTTTTAGAACCAACTACCCTTTGTAAAATATGATCCATCTTGGGTAAAGGGTAGTTGTCCTTCAATGAGGCTTTGTTTAAGTCTCTATATTCAATACAAAGCCTAATCTCTCATGTTTTCTTCCTAACTGACACTAGATTAGACACCCACTCTAAATATCTAATAGGGACAATAATACCAGCTTCATACATTTTCTTGATTTCCTTCTCAACCAAAGGTAACTGGACAGGGTTTATTCTGCATAGTTTTTGTTTAAATGGCTTTTGGTTTTCCTTGAGAGGTATCTTGTTCTGAATTATTTCAGTGTCATAGGATTTTAGATCCTCATAAGTCCATGCAAAAACATCAGAAAATTCTTTAAACAGCTCTATGTATTTCAGTTTGATATGAGCTGTTAAAGTCTTAGATAGTTTGATCATCTTTGGTTTTAGTTCATTGCCTATATTACACTCTTCAACTTTAGTTTCCATAGGCTCCAGCTTTGGCTTTTTGGCCACATCGTTGAAATCAAACAACTCTTCTAAAGGGACCAGACCTTTTGGCAAACTTTTACTGTTAGACTGTAGAGTTTCTAAGTCTTCTTTTTCTAACTCTGCAACAATTTCAGTTGTGTTTTCAAGTTTGTTAGACAACAGATTTACATCTGCCATCTCTAGAGACTCTCCTTCTTCATCAAGTAGATTTTCTTCACTAGGACAGTCTATTTCATATTCTGAATCTGAACTTGGTAGTTCAAATTCATTTTTGGACTGCAGAAAGTATTCTATTTGTTTGTCTCCATCAAACACTTGACAATATTTTTCATTATCAGGGACAGATGGTCTGAATTAAATTTGAGTTGTGCATTGTTTGATTTCATAAGGAGTTAGGAACGTTCTAGCAGTAAAAGCCAAACCGTTAGCTTGAATATTTTCGTTTCTTGGGACAAAAATTAGTTTAAATTCGTCGAATGTTTTCAATAAATCCATGACATCGTTTCGATAGGCTCTAATTCTGGGATGTTTTGCGGTATATTCCCCATTCACTTGCCTAATTATAAGTTCAGAATCACCATGAACCTTTATTCTTTTGGCCCCTAATATCTTCAATAAACGCAAGCCTAAAAGAAGGGCTTCATACTCGGCTATGTTATTGGTGCACTGAAAATTTAATTTGCAGGAATTCCCTTCAGTATGATTTTTCATTATATTGCGAAGCCACACTCCCACACCTGCATCACTCTTAGTACAAGATCCATCAAAGTGCATAATCCAGAGAGGACTAGTTTCGGTTTCATCAGTTTGGTTACTATCCTCTTCAATAAGCGTGCTTTCGGATTGTTCTTGAAAACCAGCACTATATTGAATTTGTTTTATTTCCTCAGGTTTTTCATTGTGTTGAGGACTGCTTTCTTGACTGTTAAGGTTTAAAAGCAAGGGATGGATGATTTGTAGCTCTAGACCTGTGTTTTGTTTGCTGTAGTTTTCTGGTTTAGCAAACTGTTTTGAAACTTCTATGTTGTCTTCCTCCTCCTCTCTATCTGCCATTAAGTCAGTTAAGGTCACTTGTTCAGTGAATGTTTCATAGTTAAAAAGGATAAATGAATCAAGGCCTGTATTTACAGAATAAAGGGGAGAGTTTTGCGGTCTCTCTTGGCTAGTAACCATGTATTGCATATGGGACTCCCTGTAAAGTCTTCTAGCCTGATTGAAAACAAGGATGGTCGCATAGGTCATATTCATCTGCATTGTTCCTTGTAACTTAGCTCCCCATGATCTTGATAACAACATACCATATTTTGGGGGTACATCAGCCACAAAAATATCCATTACTAAACATTTGGCTGGAATTTGTGCTAAGTTTACACAGAGGTATTTGATTAAACCTAAACATTTCACTCTGCTTGAGTCAAAGGAGTAAATATCTTTGTAAGGTCGATTGATCTCAAGGCCTAGGCTCTCCATTACAGCTTTGGGCATTAAATTGTGGGAGGCCCTTAAGTCATGCATGGCGTTGTGCAAAATTTTTTCATGAACATTTAAACTAACATAAAAAGGAGGAACTGGTCCCTCTTGACACCTACCCTCAATCTTAGGACCAAATATGAGCTCTGGCTGGTCATCATTAAGATTGACAGTGTCATTATTTTCTTCTATGTTTAAAGCCTTCAAAATTTGAGATCTATATACATCTTGGGCAGCTAATTCAGTGAGAGGAATAGAGATTTTGATTCTGGCAATTTCCTGCTCCAAACTAAAAGGCATATGATTCTTTAAAGTGCTTGTTTCAGCCTTATTAATAGCCACTCTATCAGCAAAATCAGTTTGCTAGTTTCCTCTATTTACATTGGTTAGAATTGTTTTAATAGGAGTACTAGCTGATGTGCTAACACTACTGAGATCTGCACTCTGTTTTTTATTGTTTTGAGTGCATTTCTCTTTATTTTTATTAGAATTTACAGCCACTGTTTTGTCTTTCTGCTTTGTAACTTTAGGTTTATTTATAGTGCTGCTTTGTGTGGATTTTTCAGAGGTTTTAGTTTTGGGAGTTTCTTGATTGCTTTTACTCCTAAGGTCATATTCTTTTTGAGTCTCTATGATGAAATTTTCCATTTATTGATAATAACTTTCATCCTCAGCTCTTTTATCATCATAGGGTGTGTATAGACCTTGTTTTCTATTGTAATGAAATTCAAAATCATCATTATCTACTCCCAGCATGTTGATGTCATCTTCCTCTATTTGTTCGCTTGTTTCTTCAACCTCACTCACATAATTTTGATGAAAAGGAGGAGTGATTTGTTGATCATCCTCCCTTGGTCTGTTCTAAGGTTGGTTTCTTCTGAAATTATGATTTTGGTTTTGATTTCTGTTTTGAGGAGCTATTTGGTTTTGACTAGCTTGTGCTCTCTCAAGTATGCTCATCTTTTTCATCATCTCCTCCATCATTCTTTCCATCTTTGAGCTAGATGTGGAAGATGTAGGTTCTTCTCTAAAGGAAACTTTCTTCTCATTCCTCATTCTTGCTCTTTTCTCCATTAAATTAACTTCCACAGCAAGAGCTCCTTTTTGCATATCTTCGAGGGTTAAAGGATCTCTCTCTCTCAGCTGATAGGCCATTCCAGGATCAAATCCTTTAGGAAACTTGTTTAAAGCTGAGCCTTGTGGAGGTTTTAAGTCTGGGGGAAGGGCATTATAAACACTATTAAACCTAGTGCAGTAAGCTTGTACACTCTCACCTGTGTTTCTTTGGAGATTCTTATAATCAGAAAGTATTTGAAGAGGGTTTTTTATAACTTTCCATTTGTTTAAGAATATCTGATGGAAGGCTTGGAGATCATTAATACTGTGAGGGGTTAAGCCTTTGAACCATTTTCTTACTTCTCCCCCTAAAATCTGAGAAAATAATCTAAGTTTGACAGTTTCATCATCAATTTAATTTCTGTCAAAGTAGTCATTCATCTTATCCACATGTTGTGAAGCAGTAGTAGAATTACTGGCATCATACAATGGTATCTTGGACTGATAGTTCTATGGAAGATTGACTAATGGTAAAGGAAGGACTAGAGGAGCATACCATGTTGCCATGATAGGAGGTTGTGGAAACAGTGTGGGGTTTACAAGTGGTGGATTGATAAGAGGGAAAGTGGGCTGGGATGGAGTGGATTGGATAGTGGATGTATGAAGAACAGATGTGGATGGACCAGCAATAGATTGTTGAGCTGATCTTGGATGAGAGACACCTAAATTATATAGGAAATGTAGATCAGGTGGTGTAGTTTCTCTACTACCAGGATGTTCACTTCTATCTGGGGATGAAAGTGAAGACTCTGAATCTAGTTGATCTAAATCATTAAGCGACCTAGTTCTAAATGGATTTCTTAAGTTAACTTGTGATTGTTGTAGAGCTGCAAGGTTTTCAGGAACAGAATTAGCTCTAAGCGGTGATCCGAAAACAGTTGAAGATTTAACCTCAGAGACTTCCTAAGGATTCTTTCAGGATTATCAACTATTTCAGGGGGATTAGGGTCAGGGTAGGCTCTAGTACGAATCTTTCTAGGAGCCACTATGCTGTGTTTTTCAGACCCAACTAAACAAGAAAAGTCTAACCAAATATGACAATCTTTAAGACGCTAACTGATCCTTTTAAAATAAGAAAACTTTTAATCCTAAAGTCCTCTAACTGAGTTTAAATGATGTTATTATGATAATGGGTCTTCCCAGTGGAGCCTTAAGGTCTGTTTAGGATTGTGGAGTCACCAAGTGGAAATTTTTAGCTCTTTTGGAGGTAAAAGGTTTTATGGTCCACCACCATGTTTACTTGAATACCAATCTGAAATATTTTTGGGTTTTCTGAGTTATTTTAGTCATATGGTTTATAAGAGTGTACTAAATATGTTTCAACACTTAGCTACGGTGATGAGACAAAGAGAGTTTACTCTTATGGCTAAGCTAGCTGATCCTTCAAGGTTTGATAAGATCTTATGAGAATCCTAAGGTTTCCTTAGTTTTTCACTGATTCAAATAAGTTTTATCGTGATTACCGTTTGCTTGGTAGTGCTTGAAGAGGGCTACTTGTACTCACTGAACAATGTTCTTGAATCAAGGGTTTTATGGAGTCCTAAGGTGTACTTAGATTTTTACTAACTCATAAATCCCCAATGGAGTCGCCAGAAATGTTAGCTCCCTGTAATTTCAGCAGATTGGTGAGATTGAATCTGTAGGGAGAACACTTGAACCACTTTGGGATTCTAGGATCTTGCCCTCCTGAATCCAGAGAGGGATCTCTCTATAAGTGCAAATATTGATTTATATTTAAGGCTTTTGAATGCGATATTAGGCTAGTTATGAAGAACAAGGTTTTTATTTGTTTTTGGATAGTTGAGCATGATCTTTAATTGAGTGGAAAGTCCTAAAATGAAAGAGGTTAAAAGGTGTGAAGTTGCAAGCAATCAGAACAAGCTTTGGCTGATAGGATAGATATAACGCTGGTTTTTAGTCCATTGGGCTATGGAGTCATAAAAGGGTTTAATTGTGCAACAATTTCAAGAATGGTCCAAGGGGAAAGTCATCTATATCACAAGATCTCTTAGATAAAATGATGGAATGGAACAATAAAAGTGTTGAAGGGGTGGAAAAAGACAATTATTTCAACTAGGATTTATCAGTCTTTCCAAACAAGAAAATCCTTTTAAGTAATTGCTTTAAACCAACCAAAGGATAGGGCTGACCATAGACTTATTTGGACAAGTTCGTGTTAAAGCTAACTAATTAGACAAACAATCCAGTAATCCACATAATTACTTTCAGAAGGGATGAAAACAGATAAGAAAAACAAAGTGCAGCCTAAGATCAGATAAGATGCTTTTAAATCTAGACTGCTTTCAGCATACTCTTAAGGAAAATTTCAGAATTACCTTTGGAGAAAGAAACTAGAAGATAGGGCAAACCATAAACTTTCCTAGTCTAACTCTATTGAGCATATAATGAAAATAAAATTCAAGAACTTCCTTTCAATCTTTTCACATCAAAACAGGGGCAAACCAACATTCCTTGATAATGTTTACACTTAACTTAGGTCATTCTTAAACACACAATTTGGAGGAAAACATTGAGATAAAGCTTATCAGTCAGAGAAGGGTACTGTAAATAGTAAATCCTAACTCTATGCTTGTTGTTCTTTATGAGAGAATAAATGGAAAAAATGGCATACATGAAAGGAAAACAATAACATAGAAAGAAGCACTTCACCAGTGATATAGACTAGGATCCCAAGAATCAACTTGTATATTTATGTCAATCCAGTTACATTCTTCAAGTCCAATTTTTCAGTACAACAATAATCTTCTCTTCTCAGCCTAACTTATTTTATCACAAACAGAGCTTCAAGAGCCTCTGAACACTATTTACATGTAGAAATTTTCGAGCACAAGTATTACATCAAAGTTCTACAACCAACCCTTTACAATGTGCTCCTCAAGAAGATTTTATAGGAAAATGAGGAGGTGGAAATATTTCTAGTGTTCAAGTATCATTAATTTTACAGTTAATGCAATTCTCTGCCTTGAAAACCATGCAAGGCATAAGGCAGGGAAACCTTTGATCTATATCTCTGTTTCATAACTCTGTTTGGCTTTTGAGGCTTAGTGAATTAAAAGATTTGACTTTAAGGCTATTTCCTATCCTTGTCATAACTTTGCTGACAGTTTGTAATAAGTTTCTTTGATCTGAAATAACTATTCAATTGTCTTTTGCTAATATCTTCTGTTATGGAAATTAACTAGGCTTGATTTTGAATGCTTTGAGGCTGCAGGTGTCTTTTGGCAGCTGAGAGGATTCAATTAGCCTCTGATGTGGTAGTGGAGGCTTTCTTGGTCTGGTAGATATTATTGTTTTGACCTAAAACACAACTAATTTGCTTTAATCCTGTGTGTTAGGAAAAATTAGGCCTAAATTCCATCTTCTGTTCTTCAAAATGTGTTTTACTGAGTGGATTAGGCTTTTGATAGGCGACTTATTGCCGTAATCCCTCAAAACTGTGTTTAACAATCTTCAAACATTTTTATGCTTTGATTGGATCCTTTCACACTGATACTCTTTACTTGATTAAATTTTGTTGTGTCTTGTTGATGTGCAGGTGCGTAAAGCGTTTTAAAATGGCATCAGTGCTCATGAGGCACGGACAAAACATGGTGTTGAACCCTGTGGAGTGATATTGTTTGATGAATAAAGGCTTCGGGGATCGTCATCCATGGCCTTCAAATTTCCTTTAAAATAGTTGAAAAACTATTAAAACCTGCATAAACCAAGAAAAAAATAGAAAATCTTGCATATTTGGGTTAGACTGCTTTGGAGGTTTAGGTTTAGAGCGTAGTCGTTGGATGAAAGCATCCAACGGTGAGGATTCAATGCTGAGGACAACATAGGAGGCGGTTGGATGAAAGGTGGGGTAATTAAGTCAGATTCGTTGATCCGCAGAGATCAACGGTTGAAATTAATCGTGACTATATAAAGTGGAGGGGCCACTTTACAATGGAATGGAAAAAAATACAAAGAGAAATGGTTGAAAACCTTTGGCGAAAGAAAAAATGGTTAAAAAGGAATTTTGGTGTTCCCGAATGATCCTGGGCCATTGGATTAGTTTAGACCACGGAGATCAACGGTGGAGGTTGATTGATGAAGTCCCTTGGAGGATGGGCGGAGGGCAATTTAAAAAGGCAAGATTGAATGCGAGCCGTTGATCTGTAGAGATTAACGGTAGAGAATAAACGCGATGGAATGCAATACAAATGGGGTAAAGTGGTTTTGGCTATAGAAACCATTGTTTTTGCACGACAAAAAGGAAGGAACGTGGTTTTAAATTTTTGAACGTGATATGCATTACTGGCCGACACGTGGCCTTTCAAAACCACCCTCATTGCATAAATTTAAATCATTAATCTTCGGGCATAAATTTACATGAAACTGCGCGCTAGCCGTTAGATCTGGGGCGTCAGATCGAATGGTCAAGAGGAGAGCGTGATAAGACAAGATGTAAGGATGGAAAAAGGTGGGGCAAGGGAAGGCAGTTTCAATCTTGACCGTCAGATCAGGGATGGACGATGGAGATTTAATCTTGGAAAAGGTAGGACCCAAAGGATTTGGGCCTATCGGGTTTTTTATGGACCGTTGGATGAAACAGATCAACGACGGAGATTTCCCCGAAAACTTTATAAAGCGGGGTTTCATGAATTTAACAAAGGTTGCAAGGATTGATCTGGACCGTCGAATTTTTATGCATCAACAGCCCAGATGCAATCGGAGGAGGGGAGAAGAAAGGGCGCCGATGCAATTATATGTGGACTGTTGATTTGAGGGCTAGATCGATGGCAGGGAATGAATCGAAGGTCAAAAGGCGAAGGGATGGGCTTATGAAAAAGAAAAATATGGGCCGTCGGATCTTAGCCTGGTGGGGGAGATCAACGACCGAGAATCCATCGAGTGGTTTCCAATCGAGAGGCGGCAATAAAATATTAAAACACAACCAATGAAATCTCCGATGCGAGATTTTTCCAATCGTTGATTGGTTTAAAATCAACAGTGGAGGTTCGCCCAACCAATGAAATGTCAGGGCTCTTTATAATATGAAAAAATGGGGCTTTAAATAAAATACAAAGGGAAATGAGCTTTGGGGAGGGTTTATTTATATGTTTAGCACCCGATTGCAGGCTCTAGGTTTTACAAAGGAAGAAAGGGATCGGGAGTTTATAACAAAGGGGCCAACCACATCGGGGGTTTTTAAATAACAAAAGAGATGCGCTCGTCAAAAGTTCTGATTACGATAAGCGCCTTCGAGCTTTAACACTTGGTTCTAGCACCAAGTCACATGGTGGGGAAGTGGTTTAGGGCTTAGCCCAAAGGGGTGTAGGCCTGTAATGAAAAAATGGGTTTTTTATGAATTTTTAAGGATTTTCAAAGGATTTTGGGGGCTTCGATAAGGTTTAAAAATGAGTTTTAAACCTTGTTAAAGGGGATTTATGAAGGGAAGATGGGAAAATAGAGGAATTTCATGGGAAAAAGGGGATAAAATGGAGGTTAATTAGGAGTGAAAGGAGGGGTAAAATGAGGGAAAAATGGAGTTTTTGCAGCAGTATTTTCTTAAGGAAACAACAGATTTTCAGAACTAAGAGGGAAACAACAGTGAATATTAACTCAAGGATAAGTTATCTTCATAAGACTTCAAGAACTAAAAATTTTGGCCATAAAAATTGTTTCTTGAAGGCTTCAAAAATGATTTAGCCACCATTTGATATGACAAATTTTACAGGTGGCTAATAGGCACAAATTTTTAAAAAAACTATAACTATCTATCTATATGTTTTCAGAGTTTTTCCTATGTTTAATGTGCAATCCTATTCAATGATGTGAATATTTTTCTTACCTATGTCGCAAATTTCTGTCTAAAACTTGAGTAGCTAATGAATCAGTTAAAGTGTTCAAATTTTTAGAAATGCATTAATATTGAAAAAAATAAAAATGTCTTTCCAAAAGTCGAACTCTTAGGAACAATCTAAGAAGTGTTGGATTTCTAACAGTATAAACACTAGTAAGTTGTAACACGACAAGTTATGAGTCTAACCTTACGATTATGTGGTTAATACCAAATGAAATGGTATCAGAGAGAAGTTTGATCAACGCGCTATAATCAACGATATTGTTTGTCAATCTACCAATACAAATCCCTTGAAATCTCACTAACTTGTCATTCGGAGCGAAAATGGCCCACGCTGTAGAGGATAGATTCTGCGTACTATGACTAGCACCATCAGCATATCCAACAAATGGTTTCGAAGATTTAGAAATCTACCATAAAATGTAAAGCGGATTACTAACATCAAGAAAACTCTAAAAACAAATTAAGATAGTGAATGCAAATCAACAACATATAAGCAATATAATACAAAAAATTACTACGCTCATGATTAAGCACAATAACGTTTCAAATACAACCCATTTGTAGGCTGTGCCAATGGAATCCCATCGTTATCAACTAACTCGTAGCCACCCTTAGCAAGAACTCTTTTGACAATGTAGGGGCCATGCCATAATGGCTCGAATTTCCCTGTACCTATTACATCAGCTTCTTGGTCGTAAAGAAGGACCAAATCGCCCTCTGAGTAGATGCGAGGCTGGACATTTTTGTCGTATTGTGCCTTTATACGTCTCTTATGTGCTTCATTGGCCAATTGGGCTTCACGACGTGTTTCATTAAGATGGATGAGGTTAAGGAGACGTGCTTCTTCTTCTGAGGTGTCAGGTAACAAGTCAATCGTGAGTTTTAACAATGATATTTCACATTAGATTGGTAAGATAGCTTCTAGACCATGCACCAATTGAAAAGGAGTAAATCCAGTTGCGTTTCTCACCGAGGTTTGATACGCCGACAAGGCAAAGTATAGGATCAAGTGCTAGTTCCTTTTACAGACTCATATCATTCGTTGAAGCATTTGTTTAAGAATTTTGTTAACAGCCTCAACTTGTCCATTTGATTGTGGATAATAAGGAGTAGAATTATCATGTGACAATCCTAACTTGGCATTCAATTTAGACATCATGTGGTTGTGAAAGTGCTTCCCATGATCCATAACTCTAGCCTGTGGGACCCCAAACTGTGCAATAACATGGTTGAAGAAAAACAATGCAACTGTTTGTCCTGTGTTATTAAATGTAGGCATCACTTCGGCCCATTTGGTAAAATAGTCGACTACGACAATAATATAACCATGCCCCCTAGACAAAGGAGGTTTATAGGTCATGAAGTCAATACCCCATTTTTTAAATGGTCCATCAGAGACAACAGGATGCATTAGCACTGGCGGTTTGCGGATTTTACGATAAAAAATCTGACATGTATGACAACTTCTGACTGCAAGGATGCAATCTTGAAAAATAGTAGGCCAAAAGTAACCAGCGTGGAGTCTCTTCTATGTGGTAGCATATCCAGATAAGTGTCCACCACAAGCCCCAGCGTGACAATAATTTAATACTTTTTCGGCCTCCTCATGAGTGAGGCACCTCCTTAAAATGGTATCGACACCACGACGATAAAGTGTATCGCCGACGATCAGATAATCTTCAGCTTGGTATCAAATACATCGTTGTTCAAAGTGAGAGGTATTAGGTCGAAAATTTTGGGTTTGGAGATAAATGATGAAATATCCATACCAAGGATCAGATGATCCTATCAGAAACAGAGACTTGTCTGGAATAGATGGTTCCAACGTAGTAGGAGTACTATCAGAGGGAAGGTCACAAAGAAGCTCAGCCAAAAATAAAGACTTCTTTGACTTGGATTTGATTAATTCCAAATCAAATTCTTGCAAAATGACAATCCAATTTGAATATTTCTCACCTAATAATTGACGTGATAAGATATAAGTCATGCGGTTGCAATTCAAAACTATTATTGTTTTTCGGAGCAGGATATAATGGCGAAATATTTGGACAACTTGAACAGTTGTCAAGGCAAGATTTTCCATGTACGAGTACTTAACTTTCGTATCATTGAGGTTACGACTCAAATAATAGATCGGATGTTCAATTCCATCTTCTACTTGGACCAAAACCATAGCGATGGTTGTTTCAGCCGTAGCGATATATAGGAAATAATCATTTTGATAATTTGGAGGATACATTAATGACGCTCAGACAAGAGTGTCCTTGACAGCATCAAAAGAAGCTTGCACAACTTGGTCCTAATGGAAGGGAACCCCCTTTTTCAATAATCGAGTAAATCCTTTAGCCATTTCGGCATAGTTTGGAATGAACCTTCTCGGGAAGTTAGCCTTTCCTTGAAGTTTCTGTATCTGAAGTAAGTTTGATGGTACAGGCAAATCAAGAATGGCATGAACCTTCAGTGGGTCTATTCAAATTCCTTCTTTTGAGACTACGAATCCGAGAAATCGATCAGAACCAACACAAAAAACACATTTATGTGGATTGAGGCATATCTTGTAGTGTCAGCAGCGTAAGAAAATGGCTCTCAAATGCATCGGGTGATCAGTCCGATTTCATGAGTGCGTTGTTAAATCATCTAGATATGGTTGAACAATGTGTTTTATGTCGTTGAAAGCATAATCCATTGCTCTTTGAAAAGTTGCCCCATCGTTCTTTAAACCAAATGGAAGTTTCCTATATACGAATGTGCCCCAAGGATAGATGAATGTTGTCTTATGTTGGTCATCTAGGCAGATATTGATTTTATTGTAGCCGGAAAATCCATCAATGAACGAGAATATTTCACATCCAGCACAATCGTCAATAATCTGGTCGATAAAGGGAGTAGGATAGTTGTCTTTTGGACAAGCATGATTAACATCCTGACAATCGATGCACACTCTAATGGTTCCTTGTTTTTTCATAACAGGAACGATATTGGAAACCCACTTAGTTAGCAGAACAGGGTAAATGAATCTAGCACACAAAAGTTTTTCAACTTCTTCTTTGATGGCAGTGGCTTTCTTCGGATGAATAGGACGAAGTCGTTGGTGCACTAGTTTGACATCAGGATACATATTAATAGTGTGTTCAAATATACTAGTATCGATGCCTGGAATTTCCTCGTAAGACCAAGAGAGTATGTCGTGAAATTCACAAAAAAGAGAGCGATATGAATCAAGTTCTGATGGAGAACAAGATACACTGACATGAATATTTTCTACAACGCCAGGTTTAGTCGAAATATCGATAGAAATTATTTCTTCAATATTTGATAAGTTTTTCTCAGAATCGATTACATTAATTGGAAAAGAATTCGAAAATAAAGTTTTGATGGATGGGTGATATAGTTCACTAAAATTATTTTCTTCATAATCTGGAAGATGGGAACGATGATGATAATCTTCCCATGGTTCTCCTTCTGACATCATAGCTTCCAAAATATTTTCATCTGTCAAAAATTTTAACGAAAAAGGATCATATGGAGTACCAAAATCTAAGGAACGATCAACCCAAACACTCGGCGACGCTGATTTCGGATTTTCCTCCCAAGCCAAATAGATTGATTGCTATGCCAGCTTAATAGGGCTGGGTGGTAAAACATCATCCAACGTAGAAATTTCAGAATCACCCGTACTCCCCCTTAAGCCAAATAGAGTGGAAGAGATCATGTAGCAGGTCTCTATACTTGCAATTTCTGCTGATGTCGCAGGTGGCGGTAATGCAAAGGTTCCCATAAGAGTGGAATCCTTTAAAAGTCCTACACCAATGTTCTGGATTTCTAGTTGGGGTAAGTGAACAAATGGAACGCTTCCAGTTACCTGCGAAGCGGAGGTAAAAAAGGATAATTGATTAATTATTGTGATTGTACCTTTATGTGGAAAGGCAATCATTCTAAAGTATGTAGAAACAATGGTAGTCATTGCATATACCTATGGTATTCCAAGTAAAATATTATAGTCAAGGGGTCCGTCAACAACCTCAACATCAATACTTATTGTTTTTTCTCCTAATTCAACATGCAGGTTATTGATAATAACACAAGGTTTATATGTTCTTCCATCAAAAGCCTTCAAAGTTGTTGATGATTGTGATAATCGCGGTGAGCCAAGTGACTTCCAATAGTTTAGAGACATAATGCACGTAGATGCTCCCTCATCAATAATAGTTCGATGAACAAGGTGATTGAGAACATTTACTTGTATGGAGAATGCCAATTCTGCTGATAGCTATGGCACATAGCCCGTATGGTTAAAGATGACAAGATTAGAATTAGTCGGATCAATTCCACCAATGGTCGACAATAAAGCATGTTTCTGGGAGGGAAAATTTTGTAATACCTCAAGAGCAGACATAGTTGAAGGGGATTGAGCCAAATATTCAACTATATTATAATTTTGTGTAGCTCTTGCTCAAGGATTATATGTCGATTTATGAATTACTCCCTTTGGTGGCTTAATTGTCAATTCAGGAATAACAATAGGTGGTACTGATTCAGTAGATGGATTCGTTGTCGAGGTAGTAGGTTGATCAGTGGCCGGACTACCATAGTATTTATTACGCGTTGACACCAAAATATCTTATGAAGGTTTTGCGGTGAATAACATTAACACTTGGGAACTAGGAGCTGGATTCGTAGCAACCAAATTAGTGTTTGGATTCGGAAATGGGTTTGTCAACACAGCTGATGCATGGGAATTCTTGATGATTTTTGAGACTTCAGCATGGTGAGGACAATCCCTAACAAAATTTTCCTCATTACAGATTATGCATGGATAATGAGGTTTCCGTGGTCCTGACAGTTGATCAGATGATCTTTCCTGCGGGTTAGAAGTTTGTTTTTTCTTTGATTTCCCCTTTTTCTTACTTCCTGGTTGCTTGTCAATTTTTCCTTTTTCAAATGACACGGCATTAATTTCAGAAGTAGGATCAGGATTATATGCAGTAACGTAGTGTGTGTTTGCAGTGCCTATCAAGCCGTCTCTGGCATGATATTCTTTTATTTGAGGAGGAACATTGAAATTAGATCGCAGCACATTAGGAATTTTTTCATAGAGAGTGCATTAGGGGAATTTTGAGGTCTAAAATGGGTCTCCTAACCATAGTTAACCATGAGTTTCTATCCACCATTGATAATGTGACAAGTAAGTACCTTTAACTCAAGCAATGCCACCTCAACCATTAGGGATGATGTCAACCTCTAAAATGTGATTGGTTCTCATAAAGTGAATTTTGATTGTACATTTTCCTTAGGAGACCCATTTTAGACCTCAAAATTCCCCTAATGGTGGATAGAAACTCATGGTTAACTATGGTTTTATTATTTCCTTAGGAGGCCCATTTTAGACCTCAAAATTCCCCTAATTCCAGACTGAGTGTAAATCAAGTATAAATATTGGGCACGAGGGATAACTTGCTCTTTTGTGACGACGATACCTTTAGCTACATCCTCAGTTATAGATGGTAATGGGGACTTAATGAATCATTCAACAAGGGGCTGATCGGGAAAAAATGTCTTAACCATTCGTCGACGGCGACGCCACTCATGAATATGATCATAAATGTGAGTAGCATTAGTCTGTTTGAAGTTGGCTAAGAGTTCAATCCCAGTTTCGTATCTGATCGGTAACTGGAAATGGGTCAAAAAGACAGTAGCTAAGGCAGTGAAATTTTCAAAAGAAGCTCTAGGTAACTCAATGTACCATTTAGCAGTCGGACCTCTAAGTGTACACTGGAAAAGACGTAGTCAAACAAAATCATCATTCAAGGAATTTGATGAACACCATAAATGACAAGTCATGACATGAGTCGACAGATATTCTCCAGGGTTTCCATTGAATTTAGGAATATCGAAGGGTAATTTATGAGGTATCACTGGCCACCAAGGAGCATAATTTATAGGATCATTGGTTAACCAATTTAAATCTGGTAATTCCAAGGTTGCAACAAAAGGCAACTGTCTATTGAGATTAGGTTGAGCATAGTTAGGATAAGATGGAATTGCTTGGGAAACAGGTCTTTGAGCACCATCATACGGAATCTGCTGGTGGTAACCCAGATAGGGGTTGTTTTGCATGGCAAACGCTTGAGAATTATGTTGACAAAAACCTGGATATGATACTTGTCGAAATGAAGTTTGTGGCATTTGCACCTATGGCTGCCAAGGGATCTGTCCACCAATATTATAACCCAAATTAGTATAAGGGATTCGGTTGATATGTATAACCAAGTTGTGTTTGTGACATACCATAAAATGGTACACCAGCTTGTGAATAAATGATTCCTGATACAGGTTGTTGTAAATTAACCAAAGGATTTTGAGTCTGTGGACCCAACATTTGATGATATTGAGTTGAAGAACTCACCTGATAAGGTTGATGTACAATATTTTAATTCTGTAATAGGGGTATAGATGTATTAACAAGTGGTAATGAAGTGGGTGTAACAGGTTGAACTGGATTATACGAGTGTACAACCATTTGTGGTTGGATAGGAAGAGTGGGCTGCCATTGACAAACATTCATGTCAACATTATTTTGACCAAAAATTGACTCCCCAGCATAAGGAGGATAATAATATGGAAAATATTGTTCCCCGAATGTTGGGAGTCCAGTTGATATGTTATTTAAAGGAATCGACCCAAAAGGGCCGACTTGATATTTCCCTGATGATGTATGTAATGAATCAAGTCGTTCAGTACTGACAATAGGACTACCAGTTAAAACACCAGATGATGACGTTGGCAAATACCATGATCTTGAAGATGCACCAGAGAAAGTGCCAGACAATGATTTGTAACTTGTTGGGACTGAAGGGCCACCGTGAAAATATGACTCTGGTGAGGTTGTGAACATCGACGGAGTACCGAGGGTAGGAGCTGACGTAATTGGAACAACAGACCCAACCGAAGATACTAGTTCAGACATGGTTGTTTGAAAAAATGTATACCCTCGAAAATCGACGGGAGATTGAATGGAAATAGGATCAACAAAATTAGATGGAAATGATTGAGGAAAAGACTGGTACAGGTAAAGGTCCCCCCCAAAATGAGTTGGAGTTAAAGTTGTATCGTCTTGTGGGATTTCTTCAATCGCAATTAAACTAGGAGGAAGAACTTCACCGTCAGACCCAAAATATATTTCATACGGTTGACTGTGTGATGTAGGAGTTTCAATAGCTACAGAACTTTGTGGGATGACCAAGATAGGAACAACTTCCGGTTGCTCGATTTCATGATTCAGATGTTCTGGCAAAGAAGAGACATGATCTGGATCAATTTGTGATTGAACAACGTCGGGTCCAAGAGGTATGGTCTCAAAGATTGAATGGATCGTGACCACAGGTAGCTATGAAGACTTCATTTTGACAACAGTAGACAAATCGAGATGTGTAGAAACAATTTGAGCTAACTCTAGGTTAAAAGATGATGTTTCACCAGAGGTACAAATTGTACTTGATTCGGCAGATCATGATCACCTTCGCCTACCAGAAGTAACTTCCGGTGGTAAAGGTGGTTTTAAAGCTAATCTACGTGAACGACAGGGGATAGGATTTTTTTCTTCCATGATTACTGATTTATTTTATCCAAAAAAAAAAAAAACAAAAAGAGGGTAATGCTAGGAAAAAAGGTTTACCAAGAAACTGTGAACTGCAAAATACCTCCTGGCAAACCAAGAAGTACGGGTAGGTAATCTCCCCAAATGCTTTGTTCGGTGTATCACAATTTCAAGGCGACCGACTCGGTTCACTATGGATGGATAACACCTAAAATTTGTACTCCCAAATATACCCGAACGTACGTGGAGGCCCATGTCCATATTAGCGTTGTTTGATGTGAAACCACACAGTGAGAGCACACCTTTATAATTATCGTATTGTAACACCACCTGATATACCCGAAAGTACGTGGACGAGCTACAATATACTTATGTATGTGGAGTGAAGTATCACACTCGAAATGTATCGCAGACAAGTTAACGACAACTGCTATGTTTTACGACACTAGAACACGTCTCTAGCCTAGACCTTCTAAATGTTATCGTTATGGTTCCAATGTATTGTTAAGTAAATTGAGATTAATTTTATGTTGATCTTGCTTAACAATTTTCCTTTCAAAGGTTCACCGCGATGATGTGTATGAAATTCCTAAAATGCAACAAAGAATGATAAACAAACTTTCACTTTCAGCTTTTTCAATGAAGAACCTATCTACTAAGGGAAAAGAGAGCAAATAATTTGAGAGCAAACAAATCAATGAACAAAACAAATCAATGAATCTCAAACTAAATGCAGATTTCCTAATGTTCCTTTTGCAAAACACACATTATTCTACATGCAAATGCAAGTTTTTCTTTTCAATTTCCTTAATGTTATGAATGCAGAAAAGAAACTAGGTGCACTAAATCAACAATTCAAATTCTTTTTACTTTCAAGAAATGAAGAATACAAACAACAATTTGTCTTTTGAAGGAAAAACGAGGATTTTGACAACAATTTCTCCTATCAAGGAAATGAAGATTTTACGAAAATTTCCTATTTTGAAAGAAAATGATTCTTAATGTGACCATAAAAAATACTTTGAAATCAACTTGTCAATGATAAAGAAAAACTTTTTAAAAAAAACATTGAACTAATTTTCAGCAAAGGAGAAGAAGTATATAGAGTCACTGGTAAATTGAGCATCAAAATTTTCAGAACACAGCAGCAAACAAAACTGAAGCAAGTTTCAAAGTCATATTCAAGGGAATTTGGTCACTTTCAGAAGTCAACACAGTCTCTAAGGGGAGACAATGCTCTACAACGCAAGCTAGGAAGGGAGACAGTGCTCTGCAAAGCACTGTGTCCAGTCTAAGGGTGCGTTGGGTGCAGTATACAAAGAAAAATACTACTGTTTAACTCATTGTCTTTGAAAATTAAGCTCTGAAAAGTTTAATCTTTATGTGAAACAACTACTGGGTGGATAAACAAAGCAAATCATAGGCTTAAACACCTAGATCTAAGAGAAATTCTCCCCAACGGAGTCACCAATTCGTTGGGCCATAATTGTGAATTATAGATAAACCACGCTTCCCTAGATAGGTGCTAGCATAGAACAATAGGTGAAAGACTATAGGACTATTTCTCCTAACTCAGAACAGATACACATAGAGGATTGGAGGCTTACTTGTTCAGTCGCTTCCAAATGGCTCCTTTTGTCGCTTCCACTGCAGCTTTAAATTCAAGTGGTTTGTGAGTTGAATGCTTCTTGCAAGAAAGAACACTGAAACAAAAGAAGATGCAGTAATATAAATATCTATTCAAGCTAGTGAGCTAAATCAGTAAAGCATAAACCATAAACATCAACTAAGATCTTGCAATATGGAAAATCAAAGCCAATACAGATGAATATAGGGAAAAATAAGTAGTACTCTTTATTGATGATAGAAGGAGAGGTTCCAACGTAGTGATTGATTTGAAGTGACCTTCCAGCAACGTTCCCAAGCCTCATCACAATATAAATCTCTCCATCAGCAGCTACACAAATCTAGCTCTCAATTGAAAATTCTCCAGCATTTCTCTACTCAAATTCTTCCTCCTCAAGCACTTAGATCTGTGCTCAATTTATAAATGAAGTGTAGGTTGTTTTGCAATCAATAACTTTCCAAAAATAGGCAAGACATGTTTCCAGTCATGTAGATGTCAAATGGACACTTGGATCCAAAGCTTAACACATGTGAACTCTTCTAGAAGGCACTGGCCAAGTGAAGATTTCGGAACAATGAGAATTTCACTCCCAATCTGACCAACGCACCTGTGAATGTCGGGAAGTGCTTTGCAGAGCATTCTTGCATGGGGCTACCTGCATATGCAACACACTTAAGCCCCTTAGAGCCTACGTTGGTGAGCTCTCATATGCTATATAGTAAGCTTCAGACCATGGAAACCTTTTCTTGATGAAAGTCTTGCTTGATTTGTCTTGTTTCTTATCTTAGGGCATGTAGCAACTGAAATGATAGGGAATGATAGAACCTTGATCATTGGTCCTGGAGATGATGTCTAGTTAACCAGGTCATTGGGACTGGCACCCAAATTGACCTATAACAACAAGGTTGGTTTATGTGAATAGTTTTAGGATTCTTGGCTGCAGCCGAGGAAGAAACAGAGGCTTTAGGGACCGTAGACTCAGGGAATGAAAATTTAACCATGGGCTTGATACAAGGTAGTTCAGGATAGTTATGGGTGGCATGGCTAACAACATCACACAAATCACAGGGCTTTGTAGGCGAGGGAGTTCCAGGGTCTATCGCGGCAGCCTTGTCCTTGGAGGACCTCTTTCAAGCTTTTCCCTTCTTACTCGAAGCGGTCGCAACAGGAGGTGGTTCCTGTTGAGGTGGTTGAGTCACTGTTGCAATGGAAGAAGTCATGGGGACCGGTTGAATCAGGGTCAAGGCAAGATAAGGCTTAGGTTAACTAGGCGGGGTAGTGACTAGAGGATCAAGGTACCAGATAGGAATCCCAAGGGTCAAGTTAGGAAGAGAGAGGGTGGCCATGACAGGTTCTGTATATACTCCTGGTGGGGGAGCTAGGAATGGTATCTGACCGGAGGGGTAATGACCAGGCGGGACAGCTCCAAGATGGTTAAGGCCTGGAGAAACCGTTCTAGGAGGATAAAGAGGCACATGAGTACCAGCTGAAGGGCCAGGGGGAGGAGGTCCAGAAGGCTGAATTGAAGGGCTAGGAGTAGGCTGCGGAGGGCGAGGATGCTACTGACTAGTCGAGGCAAGCCGCTTGATGGCAGCCCGAGACGATTGCATCATGCAAACATTCGATGAGCTGGGATTAGAGACAGAACGAGGAAGACCAGGGAAAGTACCAAGCAATGAGGAATCTTTGTAGGCTCCAGGTGAAACTATGGTCAAAGGATCGATGGTTTTCTTGTTGGCCACCAAAGAGATGGTGGACTCAGGGGAGGTCTGAGACTTCGGTTCGTAATATGTTAACTGGTCAATGGTGACTATCTTTCCGTTATGAGGGAAGGATATCTTGCAGTGGACCGCGGAAGGGGCAACAGACATCTCATAAGTGTAGCAATGACCCAATAGAATGTCGTAATATAAGGGGGAATCTAGGACTTCTACGTCAACGCAAAGAGTCTTGCCCGGAAGAGTAATAGGAAAATTGCAGAATAAGCCAATGGGCTTGGAGGTGTCACCATCCCACGCTCAGAGGGTGATTGTGGAAGGAGCCAACTCAAGTGATCTGAGTTGCTTCGAAACCGAAGTAGACATCACACAGGTGGATGCCCCCTCATCAATAATGCACTGGGAAACATTGGCGTTCCAGATCTTGACTGGAATTTGGAAGGCGACAGAAGCAGGGAGAGGAGGATGTTCTGACCGGTCAGCATCAAATACAGTCAATCGATCGTTGGAAGGATCTACATCACCCATGGCAGAGAGTAGAGCTTTTCATTGTGAAGGGCACGACTGGAGGAGTTCCAGCGTTAAAATGGTAGCATGAGATTGTGCCAAATCATCTACTATGATATACGAATGGGCAACTTTCCCAGAAGCAGCATTTTGGCATAGTGGTCCCTTAGGGATCTTGGTATGAACCTCTACCTTAGGCTGATGGATCTGCAAGGGACCATTAGGTGTCGAAAAAGGCTCTGTAGAGACCGAAGGAGGTGGCTCGGGGACAGACGTAGCAGGAGGCTTGTTGTACTGACGAGACCGAGTTTGAAGATTGATGTCTACAGTTAGAGGTTGGTTAGAGTTCATCATGAGAATCTGGTAATCAAAGGTACCAGATGGAAGAAGTGGAGTGGCCACCTGGCCTTCAAGTGGTTGGGTAGCCATAAATCCTTGCTGAGGGAAAGGATCAGTAAGCACAGTTGGTTGACTAGGTGCAGCACTTGGAGGGATGGAAGGGGAGGCTTTCTATCCTTGAAATGTTGCTCGAGACTCCCACAGCTACCACATCTGTGGTAAAAGATGACAATCATGTGTGTAATGACCATAAACACCACAACAAGAACAAGGCTTGTTCATGCGAACATGCATGTCCTACTTGGGTTGGGTGCCCTGTTGCTGGTTAGTTGTGTTAGGAGCATTATTTTGAGTATTAGGTATAGTATTACCAAGAACAGACTGGTTTTGAGTGCCTTTCCTCTTCTTTTTGGAGGGAGGAGGATAAGTCACGCCCTGTTGTGCATACACCTGCCCCTGAGGGGGTGGTGGCTACTATTGCGGGGGTTGCGAAGACAAGGTAGGAGGTGGTGCTAACGCTAGAGGAGCTGGAGCACCAAGCTATGGATACAGATAATAAGGAGGTTGGGTAACAGTGTGGTAAAGAGGAGGTTGGGAAAAAATAGGAGGCATGTCATATCCTGGATACGTGCTACCAAGAGGGGGAAAAGTGCAGGACCTGTTGGCCCCCCCATGAGGAAAGCCATAGCCCATGGGAGGTTGAGCGTATGGATTAGAGATCTCCAATGATACCGTCAGTGGCGTGAGATGCCCCTGGTGTGTTGGCACCACCGAGTTTGGGAAGATCGGGTAGAACGGTATAAACATAACCTGAATGAGCGTAGATCAGGTCATATTTTAATGCAATTTGGAGAGCAGCTTCTTTGGTTTGAGGAAAGTGCGATGCGACATCTTTCTCGATAGGTGGAAAAAGAGATCTAAGGAACCAGTCCATGTAGACACAGCCTTCAAAGGTAGGGGCTCGACATAGGCTCTTTCTTCTCCACCATTCCTGGACATGGTTGGATAGGCCGGTCGCAGATGATTGACGGAAAGAATTCAAGAGTTCAGTACCAGTGTCATAATGAAGGGGAAGCTGGAAGTAAGACAGAAAATCCTGGGCAATAGTCGCAAAGGTGGTATGAGAGGAAGGGGCTTGATCAACATACCACTTAGAAGATTCACCTGTAAGTGTATGTTGGAACAATTGAAGACGGATAGAGTCATCGGTAATGGAGTTAAACAAACACCACATGTGGAAAGATCGAAAATGATTTGTAGGATCTTCTCCAGCAAGGCCTTCAAACTTGGGGATGTCAGAGGGGAGCTTAGTCGACATAGCAGGCCAACTAGCATCATGGTGTATAGGGTCATTTAACAACTGGTCAAAATTGGGAAGGCTGAGGCCTGCCATGAAGGGGAGCAAGGGCATAGCTGGGGTAGTGTCTGTTGCAGTCCCACTAGTGGTATTCCCAGCATGAGGTCTATGGTTACCACCAGCATTAGGTCCTGCACCAGACATGGTGAAGGTGACAGGGGGAGAACCGAAGGCGGAACGAGAAGGAGAACCCAATAAACCAAAGGAAGAGTCGGAGTGCAGACTCGGTGGAGGACTAACTCGAATTCTACGCAGAGAATTAATTATTCCTACTGAAAATTGAGGATGAATGCCAAGAATTCTCCGGGATAAATGCCTTGGTAGCACAATGATGACGACACAAACATGGTACAAGGGAAAAAGATATCGACAAGGGCAATGAGGTGTGGGATCAACTAATTACAATGTCGAAACAAGGGCGAAGAGGTGCAGGATCAATTGATTTCAATGTTTTAGAGTCTTTTCTAGGCGATGTTAACCAAGCCCTTTTTTGCTTAGGGTGTGTGTGTAAAGTGTGTAAATTTTAATTTTTAAACCCAAAGGTTTGTAGAGAAAAAGAAAAAGTGTGTTGTGTAACTGAAAATAAACCTACAGATAACAGTATATGAAATTGAAATAATAGTAAATAAACAGTTAATAATGCAATAATCTAAACCCAAGGAGGCGAGCCTCTTAACATTACTTTTTAGGTGGGCAAAAAACTAGTCAAAACACACCAAAATAGCCAATAGATCTAAGGTTGGGAGGGAGAGGGATCTAAAGGTGAAAATCTGTTGGAAAGTAGTACAGAAAACAACAACAAATCAGAGGAAAAATTGTTGTAAATGAGGTGGCGAAAGTCTATCTCCTAGAGGGAAACAGAGTGAACCCTAGAGGAAAACCCAAACAAATCTAAATGAGGTGATTTGGATGGATAACAAGCCGATCTGAAGTGGATTTGAAGGTGAGAGATCAGATCTGAAAAAAGGCTGAACTCTCTGAAAATTTTAGACAACCTGCAATAGCTAAAACTCTTCCACAAAGTGTGGAGGGTACTGAAGCCCTAGGGGGATGGGTTCCCACTTATTTGAGTAAAAAAAACAAGTACAAGTCCAAAACGGGCGGAGACAGAGGTCAGACAACCCTAAATAGAGCCCCAGACAAACCCAGAAAACTTTCAGAAAAACTCCTGCAAAAAATTCAAGTCGTAGTTTCTGACCTATTTTCACCAGAGGTTGCAGTTTTTGGGCTGATTCCCGCTTCCTGAAGCTCCAGGCCACAGGTTTTTGGCCAAAAAGTGTGACCTTCACTTCCAACACTCTCGGTGACATATTTTAGAAAAAATTGTTGTTTTAGCTGCAGTTGATGTCTGTCACCTGCGCAATAGGTCCAAAAACACATGGAAATTAGAATTTTTATCGTTTTAGGGTTTTATAGGTCAAAAACAACATTAAGAAAAGAAAAAACAAGAGGCTGAAGAGAAATCCTAGGGTTTGAAAGAAATGGATATGCAAGGATCAGAAAAACGACAGAGGTCGTAATCGTAAACCCATGTGGAGTCACTAGTTGTTAGTATGAATCTTAATTCCAAGTGTACGAAAAAAGACCACTTTAGCTGCACATAACAAACAATCCTAACAACAAATATGGTTTCCAATATCCTCAGACCTGTAGTTAGGTGATCAAGATAAATGCTACAAAAATCTAGATCTATGCATTAGAAGACATTAAGTAGTTGAAAAAACAATATTTACTCCATGCATCCAATATACAAGACAAGAATATGTTGAATTAATTTTCTATTAATGGCACCTGGGAGGAAAACACAGAAGGGTGTTACCAATTCTCCTCAATGGGATGGGTTCTTTTAAGTCCTCGGCACTTCAGATCTAAAACTCCTCTCTCTTGATGGTGTAGAAAACCCAGACAAAAATGACAGAAAAATATGACTATGATGGTGGATCAAATTCATACCAAAAGTATAGATCCAGAGTGATCTTTTGGCAACAAAAGGTGGTAAATGAGTGGGAAAACCCTTCTATTTATAACAAAATATTGAGTTAGTCTAGATATTGGTGCATAATTAAATATTATTAACCAAATCAAGATCCAACTTTTATGGAATATTTTATTATATTTGTTGGAGGGAAAAGGAATTTGACTTGGGTCAAATCTCTTTATTTGTAAATAATAAATAAATAAATTATTTATTTATCATTTTAAGGATGTGGTTGAGTAATAATCAAATCAATAATGATTTATTTAATTATTTAAGGGTGATTTAGTCATATTCAACAAAGAATATTATTTAAATAAGGTTTAAATAATTATTCTTAGGAAATAATAAGATAAATAATGATTTATCTAATTAATTTCCCTGTTTTGGGTTAAATATAACCATGAATATTAATTAAATTGTTGTTTAACTAATTATTCCTTGAGGAAAATCAAACAAATGTAGATTTGTTTAATATTTCCTCATGGGGTTTCCTGTTTAGACCATAAACAACTTAATAAAGGTGATTTACTAAGTTATTTTTCATAGTGAATGCAATTTTACTTACGGTAAAATTGGTCTTACATGGTGTACTTGGGTCCATCTAATAACAATAGGTTAGATGACCAAAAAATGGTGTAACAACATCCATTACAAACACCATTTGAAAATTCAATGGTCAACAATCCTTTGACCATCCCTTGCTTGCTAAGTTGTTGTATATATCTGAAAATCAAGTGCCCAAATCTCTCGTGCCAAATCCTAATTTCTTCATTTGCATGTGTAAGTAGAAAATGGAATCTGATTAAGGAAGAAATTCAGAAAATGTATACACACGATATTGATCATTTACCTTGCGAGATGCAATATTCAAGTTGGTTTTCATGTCATAAATGCTTACGGAATCCGGGGTAAATTCCACTTTCCTTCCGCTGCCTGTGTGTGTCATCTAATACACTGATAGAAGATTCACATAAAGCCTTGGAATATGCAAGACATTCTCAAAACTTCCATCTTCGAATTGCACTCTTCCTTGTCCAGTCGCTGCAACTGCAGAAGTATCCCCCATGAGAATAGGAGGTCCTAAGTATGCATATAGGGAAGAAAAGGATTCCTTTGAAGAAGCCATATGATGTGAAGCTCCTGAATCGATGATCTATTCTTGTAGTGTGGAATGAAGAGGAATCAAAGCATGCCCATTACCTCTTGGATCTGGTGCTTTTTCTCCAGACTTCTTCTTGGAATTCTCAGGAATATGGTCTCCAAGATTGTGTTGTTGGAGTTTCTGTGCCATAAGATCTATAGTCTTCTTCATGCATGCAGATTAGGGGTAATAACCACGGTGGAAATAATTGCACATTGATTTCCCTTTCATTCCTTTCCTTTCCTTTGAGTTGGATGATCCATCAGGGGGTTTGGGATTTCCTCCCTTTCTTGGATCAATATCCTTCTTCCCTTTTCCTTTCTAATTGTCTTTGGAATTTGCCTTTCCTTTTGCATGCATAGTAAGTGCATGCGCTTTGGAATTTTTAAGTGTGCCCATTTTGATGAGCCTATCTTGCTCATGCATCAAAGACTGAATAAAAGAATCCAGTGAGGGCATCTTCCAAGATGCACCTGTTGTAGATCTTACTATGTGGAATGTAGCGACGAATACTGCATACTCTGGACCAAGTTTTGATAAAATGGAAAGAATCAACTGATTTTCTTGCTTGGATTTGTCGATCCCACATCCTTTTAGCTGAAGCAACAAGGCTTTATACCTTGTGAAAAAATATTGAATGTTCTCAAAATTTCTCGGATCTAATGAGTTTAACTCATTTTCGAGAATGTGACCTTGCATTTCATCCTGTTTTCCAGACAATCCTTCCAAATTTTTCCATACTTCATTTGGAGTTAAACATGATTCAACATGAAATAGAAATTCTGGAGATATAGAGAAACATAGGATGCCGAAGGTCTCATCCATGCGATTGAAATATCTTGTTTTCTCCCTTGCCGATGTTGGTTCAACTTCTGTTTCCATGGTTATTCGAAATAAGCCTCTACTTCTGAGATGAAGTAGAAACTTTGGCTTCCATTCGAAGTAATTATATGGAGTAAGAATTTCCAATTGTGGAAACTCTGATTTAGACTCCATTCTTTGTTGTTGCTTCAATCTTCTGAACCTGCAAATAAAAATTACTTGTGCACTGATTACAAATCCATGTGCTCTGATACCATGTAAGATTTTGAGATAAAAATATCTAGATTTGCAAAACAATGAAAAAACTTGTAAGAGAAGGAAGGAATGAGCAAGAATAGAGAAAAGAATGAAATTGATTCTTCAATATTAGTTTTGGAATAAATACATAAAAGCAACTAAGTTAAGATTATTTGTACATGCAATAACTATGGATAGTTAAAGCTAACTGAAGCTAAGTGTGCTTTATGTTCTGCTAATGTGCACATGCACCACATGCAAGCAGTAAGTTAACTAACTAAGCTAAGTGCACGTCACATGCAATATTTAGAGTTTAACTAAAGCTAATTTAGGTGCATGTACACTAACACACCTAGTCTAGGTGCATGTACACCAACATAACTGAAACAATCAATTGTTTTTGCATACTTGGGAAACACATATACCTTGCAAAATTCAAAGCTACCGGTATTCAGGGTAAAAGAGAATTTAATTCATGTTTAGAGATATTAAATTAGTTGTCTAATTAGTTGTATTTAATGTAATGTTTTTATTTTTTTTAATTTAATTTGTTTAAAATTTGATAATAATTCATTGAAATCACAAGTTTGATGAGTAAATTTTGCACAATCAAAATGCCCTAAATTTTTTTGAGGATGTTGATGTTGAATAATCCATATATATACAATAAAAAAAAAACCAATTTAAATAACACAAATCAAGAGTTCACATGGCCAGAAAATCTACAGAAAAATCCAAATCTTTCCCCAACCAAGAAACCAATGTTGATTTTATACAAGATCAAGATTGGTCTTCACAGGGTTTCTATCAATTGGATTATGGGGTGTGTTTGTAAAACCTCCACGACGGTTATTATAAATGAAGTGGCTACCAGATTTTTTATGCCTGGGCTGAGGCAAGGTTGTGCACTCTCACCACTTCTCTTCATACTGGTTATGGACACATTTAGCACCAAAATTAGTCAGGCAGTGAGAACAGGCAGCATAAGGGGTATCGGGATTTCTCATAGCTAAGAGATTAGCCACAACTTATTTGTAGATGATGTTTTACTATTTGGCATGCTTATCAACAATGTTTGGTAGGAATTTCATAATATATTTTCTAAATTCTGTTTGGCTATGGGCATGATGGAAATATCGGTAAATCATGTATATATCATGAGGAAGAAGGGACAGAAATGGTTGCTTCTATTGGAACCCTGTTCAATATCAAAACATCTCTCCTGGTATCAAGATTTAAATATCTCAGTTTCCATATGAAGCCAAACAATTTTGGTATTAAGGATTGGAGATGGATGATTGATAAAGTTGAAAAGAGAACCCGGGGATGGTCTATCAAATGGTTATCAAAAGGAGGCAGATTCATATTGGTTCAGGTGGTATTACAACAATTTATGGTGTATTGGGTAGACCTCTATGTCATTCCGAAAAAGATATTAAATAGCATAAGAAGAATTATGATACACTTCCTTTGGAATGGGGGCAAAGAGAAGGGCAAGTACCATTTGGCGCGATGGGAGCTGATCATGAAACCCAAGGAATGTGGAGGCTAGGGTTTAAAATATTTGCACATTTTTGGGTAGGCTCTCGTCATGAAATCCTTGGGGCAGGGTCTCACATCAAATGGGATCTGGAGTGAGATTATTAAGTATAAGTATTTGGATGATGCAGGCATGGAGGACCTATTCATGATGGGATGGCAGAGCATTAAAGGGGGGTCGACAATCTGGAACGATTTCAAACAATGTTGGACGTGGTTTTCATCAAACTTATGGTGGAAGTTTGAAGATGGGGCCAAAATCCTTATCGGTCACCCTGGTTTGCATGGATTATCATCTCCCTTCCCTATCAGCAACTAGCTTATTCACCACCTCAATGGAAAAGGTTACTTCTATCTAGGTCAAATCCTTGCGAAGGAGATCAATGGTATTCCCTGTTTGATGACATCGGATTTATTGAACCTGCCAGTTCATGTGAAGGACGAGTGGGCTAGATTACACAGAGGACTTAAGAAGCCAGGGCTTACTCAAAGTCATCGGGGGTGACCGGGTGATCTGGGGCAGTTCGACTAAGGCCAACACACTGGTGGTGGGTGACACTTATAATAAGTTGTCCATGCAATTTACCCAGCCTGTCGATAATAGAGTCTTTCAGAAGATATAGAATAACAACACACAGTTAAAAATAAAGATATTTCTGTGGTAGGTCTTGATGGACAAAAACCTCACTTGGGCAAATCTACAGGGGAAAGGGAAGATAGGACCGGGCTATTGTAGGCTTTGTATGATGGAGGATGAGAACAATACACATCTCTTCTATACTTGTTTCTTTGCCAGGAAAGTTTTGAAAGAGCTATGTGTCTTTTTTAAAGAACCTATTCTAGAAAATACTATCTTTATTCAATGGTGGAAAAAGAGAAATCTAACACTTAGAAACATTCTCGCTTTATTCCACTGGTACATATGGTACTGTCGGAACAAGTGGATCTTCGAGAAGGTGCATAGTAGTCCTGAGAGGATTGCTATTCAAATTATTCAAAACTGGGAAAGGCTGAAAACTGTGCAGAGGCCCCCGGTGGACCTATCCAAGCGCATGAGACTTGTTGAAATACAATAACCGATGGGCTTCCTCGATGGAACATCACAACATTCAATATGCGAGTGCGGGGCTTGGCTAATGATCTCTCCGAATCTCCATTACAATATATATCAGTATGGTGGCCTTTGGACTAATATGAGAGCGGAAATCCTGGCTTTGTGGGGATTATTATGGTTCGCTTCACAACTATATATTGAAAATTTATGGGTTTTTGGAGACTCGAAAGTTCTCTTGGATCATCTTAATAAGGGAACTATTCTTTTCCGCCGATATTTGATTGTATGGCTGGAGCACATCAATGTTTTAAGGACTTATTTCACTTCTATCCATTTTAAGCACATCTGCAGAGAAAAGAATTCTCAGGCAGACAGGTTATCAAAGAAAGGGTTAAATGGAGTTTTTGGAAAAATGAATTACGAGTTGACGGACACGGTAGGAGAAGGAGCAAAAGGTATGGTGAAATTTTTATGAGCAAGGTTTAAAGGTAACATCTATTTTTTTGTCTTTGTTTTGGGTTACCTATTTTTGCTTCAATACAAAAGCATTTATCATCCTACTGATGGAGGAGGTACAGGTTTTGGATTTTGAAATAGGAAAAATCCCGTCGGGGGATCTTATGGAAGGTTGGAGAACAAGAATTGAAGGCATTACTCACCTTCACGAATATGTAAAAGAAACATATTTTGTTACAGTTTGGGAGAGAATTCGAATATGGTTCAGTTTTTTCTTTCATTTGTATTTACTTTTGTCTTTCTGAAGATATTAAAATGAACTAAGTGACCGACAGTAATATGTGATGATATTGTAAGATTCACAAAGTTATCAAAATGATTTGATACATCTAATATAAACCAGAGTTTTATTCTTCTGGAAAAAAATAAAAAAAATAAAAATAAAATAAAATAAATCACATTAAAATAAAAGAAATCATGTTTACCTGATATTGGTGAATTGGTGGTGAGTGCCTCCATTCAGATTATCTATCTGACCGTCAGAAGTAGCATATGCAGAAAATATAGGGATGCACAGTTTTTCGTATGAAATCATGTTTACGTTTGTGTTTTGGTAGGCGGATTTGGATTATCTATAAGGAACATATGCATCAAATACATGGATGCACAGTTTTTCTTGAGAGAATACATACTCGACAAAATGGGAACCCATACACAAAACGAAAACCCATAACGATACATTGTTTTTCCGTAATTGACGCATCGGGAATCACATATACATTGTCAGGTTCAAGAATATTGGTGATAAGGATCAAATTCGAATGAATGGGTACTCATGGTTTCAATTTGAAAAGTTAATTTCATTTTTGTTTTTTAATATTGAAAAGTTGAAAAAATTATTTTATATGAAAATAGAAAATATTTTTTAAAGGAGATTGAATAACTTGGAAAAGTTTTTGAAATTAGTATGAGATAGTCTTGTGCATTGATGAAGTGCAGAAGCAGATGAGGAAGTGGATATAGATGGTGATAATTCTAATTCAAAAAATTTAAAGATTATCTCAATTAAGAGAAGGATAAAAAGTGACAGGATAACATATTTGAATATCATTGAAATGGTTTTTTTTGTTTAGATTTTTTTTAGTGAGTAGGAAAGTTGCTAATCTTAGGTATTGATAGGTTGTTACAATTTTCTAGGTGTTGATGTTTTTGGTTTTATCATATAATTTATATTGTTGAATGAATAAAAGTTGTATGACTCTATTATGAGTTTTAGTTTCCAAGTGGCAAGAGAATAACCATAAATTATGAATGTGTGATGTTGGTTTCTTTATGAGAGAGTAATAGAAATGCTTCTAAACCTACATAAAAACAAATTGATAGTTTAACATTTCATATATATTTCACAGATTACACTTCTTATTTTGTCAAGTTTACAAATTTTAACACTAATTCACTGGTGTTACAATTTATATAGAAAAATTTATATAGAAATCATATGGAGGGAATTTAATACAACAACTTACTCTTCAATTTCCTGGACACCATTGCTGAAATACAATGAAACTATTATTTTATTATGGATTTTTGTAGGATAAATAGCTAGATTGTTGAAACAATTGCAATGAAATTTTAAAGACAAATAAAATATAGCATTATTTTCTAGATATCACTACAATGTCCAATAAAATTAAAAAACAACAATTATTTAAAATCTTAATTATTAGACTATTTTGTGCTAATAATTATAAGATTAATTTTTGAATAAATTTTTATACTTATTGGCTATAGGGGCTTAATGATTGAATCAATTTTGATACCTATTAGCTATAGTCATGTCTTCATATTAAGTGAAGCCATGGAAGATTGCTAAACATATTAACATTCGTCTATTTAATTTTAATGATATATAGAAAATGAAATCATAAAAATAATGAAAAATAAAATTTATTAAAAAAAAACCAATAATTCAATTGATAAAATCAAAAATAATTTTCATGTTAAAACTATAAAATTAATAACACGAAAACAATTTTAATTTTAAAAATATAAAATAAATAAAACCTATTATAGTTTTAAAAATAATAATAAAAAATAATTTTAGTTTTAAAACCATAAAATAATGACAAGTAAAACCTATTATGAAAGTCCAACGATTCAATTGATAAAATCAAAGATAATTTTCAAATAATAAATTTTTAATCTTAATTTTCCTTTACATTAAAAAAAATTATGAATAAAACCGTTTGCAGAACGTAAAACTTCAATTTTAAACCCTTTTATAATAAAACAATCAATGAAAACTTCAATTTTGAACCCTTTTATAATAAAACAATGAACTACAAGGATCCACAGTTTCTGGTCAGAGAATACATATTCGACAAAACGGAAAACCGAGAACCATCGACTATTTTTGCTTTCTTGGCGCATTGGGAAACACATATATGGATTGCCAGATAATGTTTCTGGTAATAGAGCATTAATTTATCGTGACGTTAAATCGGAGATACTAAGTAGGAAGAAATCATATTTACCTTCTGTGTTGGCATGCGGGTTTGGATTATCTATCTGGCCGTCAGAAGGAACATCTGCAGGAACTACAAGGATCACAGTTTTTGGTAAGAGAATGTAAAGGATTAAAGTTTTTGCCTTAAATTAATGATTGGTGAACCGCTAAATAAGAATAAAAGTAATATCCAATTAACAAAATCTAAAAAATAAAAGTAATATCCAATTACAAAATCTAAAGTCAGTCATTCACTCAACGCATGGTGTTATACATTAGGCTAAGACAATAATACTGATAATAGAGTATTTAATTCATACTGACGTTAAATAGGAGATACTCAATTTTGGCAGGCGGCTTTGGATTGAGAAGGAGCATATACAGGACCTACAGGTATCCAAATCGAGTTTTGGTAAATTTCTATATGGTATTACAGCTACAAGGGATTGGAGAAGTTGCATGAACAGTTTTTTTGTAAGTTTGAAAATCAGATTATTGGAAATTATTGGGCGATTTGATTTGCAGATCAGAATATTAAAGAATTGTCATAATTGTTGCTACAACCAAAAAGTGAAAGAATGGAATTCCCAACTTTCACTATTCTGACTCCATACAATTACTATGAATGGAAGCCAATGATTTTGCTTCATATTAGGAGCAAAGGCTTGTACCAAATAGTCATGGGAATTGAGATAGAAACATTGTGAGGGGATGAGAAGTCAAATTGGCTTAACAGATCTGACATGGCTTATGGAAGATTGTGTTTATCTGTGTCGGTGATATTCTTTATGAGATCAGAAATATTGAATCACCACATGAAATCTGGACTAGATTGAAAGGATTGTATGGTGATGAAAATGATTTAGAAGAACACCATTTTGAGACGAAGAGATCGACTTATTATAGCAGTCATGAAAGTGGTGAAGACTCTAATAATGTGGAGAAATATTCTCAAGACAGTGTTGAACAAGAAGACTTTTCTTTCTCTATTGTTAATGAACCTGTTGCAGATGAGAATTTTATCTTGTCTAATAATGAAAACATTGCACATGAGGAAATATCTTTCTCTGCTAGTGATGAAAACACTACTTTTAAAAACATAGAAGTAGACTTTGATTCCTCTACTATTGATGATGTTGATGATGCAGATCTGACGAGGTCTCAATTTAACGATGCCCCACATGCACTCTCAGTGGAAGAGCTATGCATGCCCATGCATGCATCTAGGGAGGAATTTAGAACACCATGTATGTGCATGCATGCATCCACAAAGGCATCTCTAAAGCCACACATGCACATGCATGCATCCCTAGAGACAACCATTCCCATGCATGCATATAGGGTACATGAATCTGATCATCAAATGCTTGATGAAGTTGCGGGCAATCCATATTGGCATGCAACCATGTATAAGGAAATCTAGTCCTTGATCCAAACATGGGAGTTGATACCTCTACTTCCAAAAATGAAGCTTATTCCTCCAGATCCATAATGGAATCATCGATCTTCAGTATTGTCCTAGTTCCAAGCAGAATATTGATATCTTCACCAAGACTTTCACTGAGCAGAAGTTTCGATTTTTGTGAGATGTCTCGGGGTGAAGGACACGACCGCCTAGCAATTGCCTTTTCTCTACTTTTGCATTATATTTTTAGGGGGGCTTTTCTATCCACTGGGGTTTCCCTCTTTCCTCTTTTCATGCATTGTATATGGGTACCTAAAATGGCCTTGTTGCGTGGACTCATTCATTTTGCATCACACTCACCTAAGATATGCTTAGGGAGGGGTGTTGGTGTACATGCACATAGCTAGCCTTGATTAGCTTTAGTTCAACTCTAGTTATTGCATGCGATGTGCACTTGTCTTTAGCTAATTAACTCGAATGCTTACATGTGGTGTGCACTTGGCTTTAGTTAGTTAACTCTAGTGCTTGCATGTGCACATTAACATAACATAACGCACACTTAGCTCCAGTTAGCTTTAATTATTTATAGTTCTTACATGTACAACTAATGTTAACTTAATTGCTTTATATATTGATTCTCAAACTAATATTGATGAATCAAATTCATTCTCAATTCTGTTTTTCTTTTTCAACTCTAGAAAATTTGTGCAATTATTCTTCATCGAGATCCGTATTTGTGCTCTAATAATTTTACACCCACGGTACTTTGGCAGGGATAATCTCTACCAAAACCACCCCAAAATTGTACACATCGAATTTCTCAGTAAACTGAAAGCATTGGTAATACTCTAGGTCAACATAGGCTCATGTGCCTTGTGGGATAGTAGTCACATGCGAGGAATCCACAGGGACAATTCTGCAAAGCCCAAAATCTCCAACCTTGACATTGAAATTCTAGTCCAAGAGAATATTAAAGGATTTCACATCTCTTTGGAATATAGCTGTATCGATGTTGTGAAGGAAAGCCAAGGCCTCGGCTGTTTGGACAACAATGTTAAAGCGAGTATTCCATGATAATCCCTCTGGGCATTTTTTATCACCATGAAGATGATTGGCTAGCGTCCCATTTGGAACAAATTTGTATACTAGAAGTAGCTTGGCCTGTCGGCACTAATGCAACCAAATAGACAAACTAATTGCAGATGATTCAAGGATGAACATATCTCCACCTCTTTAATGGACTATTCAACTCTTCTACATGTATCCTGAAAAAGGTCTCTTTATGGCTACAGTTTGTCCATCTCGAAGTTTTCCCAGATATACTGACTAGAACCCTCCATCCCCAAGTGATGATATAAAGTTCCATTTGCCTCTTTAGTTCCATCTTCTTTGTATAACTTTGCATTCCGTTCTAAGGGAGTTGACATAGCTTTGCAATCACTCATATTGAATTTTTTAAGAATTTCCTTTGTGTATTTACTTTGAGTGATCAATTTTTTACCAGGCTCTCTCCATACCTCAATTCCTAAATAGTAATGCAATTCACCCAGATCTTTCATTTCAAATTCCTAAGACCACTGAATTTTAATTTCTTCAATTAACTTGTAAGCATTATCTGTCATAATGAGATCATCCACATATAAAGATATTAAAGCAACATTTCCTTCTTCATCTTTCTTAACATACAGGTTAGGATCATTTTTGCTTTTCACAAACCCATTCTGATGCAAGAAGGTATCAATCTTTACATACCATGATCTCAGCGCCTGTTTCAAACCATATAAGGCTTTTCTTAACCTGCAGATTAGATGCTCCTGTCCCTGTTTGACAAATCCTTCAAGTTGAACCAGATAAAATTCTTCTTTAAATCACCATTCAGAAAAGCAGATTTTACATCCAATTGATGTATATTCCAATTATGTTTTGTAGCTAAGGCAATCAATACTATAATTGTATTCAATTTAGCTACTAGTGTAAAATTATCTTCATAATCAATTCCCTCCTGTTGAGCATATCGTTTTACAACTAAACTCGCCTTAAGTTTATCGATGCTACCATCTTTTTTAAATTTAGATTTATACAACCATTTGCTTCCAATTGGAACTTTGTTTTCAGGGAATTCAACTAATTCCCATGTTTGATTTTTCATAAGAGAGTCATATTCATCATTCATAGCATTTCTCCACTGTTCATGCTCTTTAGCTTGTTCATAATCAATTGGTTCTACAACATTCATGATATTAGACATCAAGGCATAATCTCTATACCTCGCAAGAAGCTGGGTTTGTCGAGTTGACCTTCTTGGTTCTACAATACCTGTTGGAGTTCCATCCATGATTCTCCTGCTTTGAGGTGAATCTTCCTCTCGTGATGAATCACTGTTGCTGGATGTGTGCATGCTACTTTCATTCTGATCTTGAACCTGTACCTGTTACTGTTCCTATTTAAACAAAGTATCAATTTTGACATGATCATCATTAGATATATGCCAAACATCATTCATTGTATCGCTTTTATTAGAATTCTCATGAAATACCACATCTTGACTTGCAAACATTTTATGTGAATTGGGATCAAACAGTTTATATGCTTTCTGATCTATACAATACCCAATAAAAACACACTTAATTGACTTTGCATCAAGCTTTCTTCTGTTATCCTTAGGAATATGTGCAAAGGCAGTACATCCAAATACTCTTAAATGACTGACATCAGGTTTATGACCATAAAGAATCTCAAAAGGAGTTTGAAAAGCTAATTTCCTAGTGGGACTTCGAATCTTCAAATAAACAACAGTATTAATGGCTTCTGCCCAGAAACCATTAGAAATGTTTTTACCTTGAAGCATACTGCGAGCACACTCCACTAGTGTTCTATTCCACCTCTCAGCAACACCATTTTACTAAGGAGTATGGGGTACTGTGAACTATTGTTGGATCCCATGAAATTTACAATACCTGTTAAATGCTCCTGATTTATATTCACCACCTTGATCTGATCTGAGAATTTTAATGTATTTTCCTATTTGCTTTTCAATCAAAGTTCTAAATTCTTTAAAATACTCAAAGACATCAATTTTTCTTCGTATGAAATAGACCCATGTATATCTAGATCTATCATCAACAAAAATAATAAAGTAGGAAGCACCACCAAGCGACCTAGTTTGCATAGGTCCACATACATTAGTGTGAATTAATTCAAGTATATCACATTTTCTTTTCTCTGTATGAATGAGAAACTCCTCTCTCGGCTGCTTACCAAGTGCACAAGCTTCACATGTTAAATGTTCACCCTTCATAACAGGAAGACCTTCAACCATTGTTTTTCTTTGCAACAACAATAAATCATTGTAATTTAGGTGCCCATACCTGTGATGCCATAACTCTACTATTGAAATTGTTGTGGATGTCAATGAAACATGACGCTTCATCGTCACATCCAATTTATACAATCCACCAAACCTGATACCTGTGGAAACAACCCTGTAGCGATCCTAAACATCTTTCACAATACTCCCCAATTTTCCAAATTCCACTTTTAAATTATTATCAGCGATAGTTGAAACAGATATCAAATTCTTTTTAATACCAGGAACGTACATCACATCATGAATCTGTCTCATTTGTCCATTAGGTAAGTACACACTTATTACGCCATAGCCTTGGATTTTATGTGATTTGTTATCTCCTAAGTAAATATGTGTGCCATCATTTTTCTCATAATATTTATCATACCATTCTTTATTACAAGTCATATGAGCTGATGCACTATAATCTATGAACCAAGTAGTCTCATCATCAGTTTCAGCAGACAATGCAGCATCAGAAATAAACAATTTAAGATTTTTAAATCCATCAATAACTGAAGTGTCTCTGTTCATGAAATTTCCATTATGCCTTCTATGTCTCTCATTTGATTCATGATTCTTTATTCTATAGAAATATTTAGCTAGATGTCTAGGCTTTCCACAATAATCACATTCAATATTTCTCTTAACATAAGAATCAGGATGTGTCGTACCTTTTTGTTTTGCTTGAAAACGGCCTTTGTTCCTGTCCCATGGTCTCCCTCGGAATGATCTTTTACCTCTTGTAATCAATGCCAAATCAGAACCATTTGAATCCAGTTCAAAAATTTTCATTCTCTCTTCTTCTTGAAGAATAATTCCATCCAATTCATCAAATGTAGGAGGCGTTTGTCTAGCTGAGAGTGCTGAAATAAAGACTTTATAGTCTTGGACTAAACCCTTCAAAGCAACAGTTACTAAATCGCTACTAGACACTTTTTCACCAATGTCACCAAGCTTATCACTTAAGTCTTTAATTATAGAAACAAATTGTTGATGCTTTCATTGGCTTCCATTTTGATAGATAGTAGCTTCGTTTTTAAAAATAAAATGTGGTTTGCATTAGTAGTTTCATACAAACCTTTGAGAGTTTCCCACGTGTGCTTTGAAGATGTACATTCCCGAATGTGAGGAATCATGTTGTCCTTTACAGACATGCGCAACAACACTTTTGCTCTCATTTCTCACTTATCCCAATCTGGAATCGCAGCAGCAGCAGCAGGCTTGGGCTCATGACCTCCAGAGGTTGTATGCCTCGAGAACGGTGACCAGCTTAAACTTCCAATTGACATAGTTTTCGCAATCAAGTTTGGTGGATTCATTTAAATATGAATTGGCAAGAAGATTAGCCATTGTTTTCAACAACAATGACCAGATTTAATTGCAAGAAATTAATTCACTACAATGATCCTGCACCAAATTCGATCTATACTCTTCTTCAGATGAGCCTTATGTGAACTTATAATTTATGAAATAGCTTTCACACTTCAAAAAAAATGTTAAATGTTCCTAAAATATAAATAAAAAATGCTCATGAATGATTTATATTCGCTTCAAAACAAAAATTCTCCTGAAATTAGATGACACAACTTTCACGCTGAATTGCCAGCACAACCCCACGGCTTACACTACTCACAACTATCCATTTCACTACTTTGCAAAAAAAAATGGCGTGGTATTTCACTGCTCTGAAATATTTCAGACATTGATGCTGGAGAATATGGGGGATCAAACAAAAAAAATTCTGCCGCCACCATTGTTGAGCATTAAACAGTCTCTCACTGTTAGCAAACATAGCTAGTTAAAAAATTGATTTATGCCACCATTTGACGCGGAGGGTCCCAAAAGGGAACGGATACATGAAACACCTCCTTGAATGCACAGTCCACGCTATGGTTCACACAGGTTCTCTGTAACACCACGCCGCGAATATGCCACCGGGCTTCCAAAGCATGTGCTCGTAAAAGGTATCGAGGTCTAACCAGTGAAGAGCCTGTGCCATGGTGATGAGATCCACGCTCCCCTCTCTTCCAATGGTGCTCTCCAGCTTCTCCAACGACATCACCTAAGGAGTCACGACATACGTTATGTTGGGATGCCTGGGAGTGTAGCTAAGCTGCTACTCGCTCACATCCGTCGCTATCACTCTCTCGAAAGCTTTGATACCAAATTCGATAAACCAAATGCAAGACACACACAATCATGAGACAAAGCTCACACAAATTGTTATTAGCTCAACGAGACATTACATATTTATAGCATAGGCACTCACCTAATCTTCCTAAGTTTGAGGCAACAATCCTGAACTAGTGGAACTAAACTCTAATTGTAAAAATCTCGTTCAACAAACCATAACCACTCCTATTTCTACATTATTCTAGATTATTCTCACAAATCCCTCTGGGCATTTGTGATCACCATGAATATGATCAGCTAGTATCCCATTTGGAACAAATTCGTATACGAGAAGTAGCTTGGGTTGTCGGCACTAGTGCAACCAAATAGACAAACTAATTATGGATGATTCAAGGATGAAAATATCTCCACCTCTTTAATGAACTGTTCAACTCTTCTACATTTATCCTAAAAAAAGTCTCTTTATGGCTACAGTTTGTCCATCTCGAAGTTTTCCTAGATAATCCGACCAGAACCCTCCATCCCCAAGTTCGTTCTCTTTGTGGAAGCCATTTGTAGCCTCTAGAAGTTCTTGGTAAGAGAATATTGGCAAATTTCCTATCTCGAGCCTAGCCACACATCCTTGCTTTCCATTTCTCTCATATTTGTGGAAATAATCAGCAATACCCCGAGGTTTACTAGCATTATTGCTATCAACACAAATCCTCCAAAGGAAGAACTTGCGGTCCAATGAACAGATTGATATCAACACAATATTTGTCCAATCCAAAGAGAACAATGGAAACGAAATCCAAATTCAATACCTATTCTCTATGTTCAGATATGCAATGGGAAGGAATCACACTTACCTACTATAATGGCAATTTTGTTTCGATGATTTGTGTCATTGGCATAAAACCTATGTTGAGGAACTGCAAGAATCCACAATTTTTGTTAATTAACGCATACTTGACACACTGGGAAACACATTTACATATCTAGATATTAGAAAACGAAGACTCTCTAAGAGAGCTTATCGATTGCATTACAAAGACATTAATTTGTACATGAATGTAGTAGTAGAAGCTACAACAACTTTGATTATTTTCTTATCTATATTAACTACTCCATCAACTATTTTAGCCATTTTTCCCAACTCCCTCTAGCAAACACAAACAACTAGCTGTCATGGGAATAGTCACAGTCTCGGTCGTGATTAAAATTCTAACACCTTCATTAATCACGACCTTAATTATTATCTTTTTTACTGGTCTAAGTCTAAGCTAGACCTACAAAGGTACATAAAAAAAACTTGACAAAACTTTCATTTTTTCCTTCTTGCGAAAAATTCTATACTTATTCAATATTTGTTAATACAGTTTCATCTTCACCTTTCTTTCTTTCTTTCTTTAAAAATTTCTGCTCTGAAATTTGAGATAAGAGACTTCATAACAGGGGTTCCCAAAATGGAGATGGAATCTGAGAACGTGGGTGCGAAGGAAAGAGTGGAATCGCAGTTTGTCGAAGTCTACGAAGTCAACAAGTCAATTAGAGTTTTCACGAGTTTACTTTCAAAGGAAGTATAATAATTTATTATTTTAATTTTAGTTTTTTTTTTTTTAATTGGTGGATTCTAGTTATTAAAGTATTTTTTTTATTGAGAGGTTATGAGTTTAATTTTCTAGATACTTTTTAAGTGAGGGTTTGTGGTTGAGCCTTATGAAGTGATCTCTTGTGATAGATCTACCTAATACAAATATTTAGTTTGGTAACATGCTTGTAGTTAAGTGAAAAAAATTGTTTTGATTAGGGATTTACCACAACATTTTTATCTTAAAATTTTCCAAGTCTTATCCTTGAAACAACTCTAAGAAAATTGGGTGGGAATGGATCATTAAGAACAAATTAAATATAATTCAAGCTATGACAATAAGAAGTCCAAATTTATAAGAAAAATAGCTTAGACATTAATATTAATATTGAAGAGATGTGCCTTGGGTATCCTTACATGATGAATCCTTATCATAACAAATAATAATGCTTGGCTAGGTTGGGGAGAGGAGACTTAACCTCCATTTTTTTATTGGATATGTAGTTGTATATTTAGTGAACCATTAACACATGGGAGATCTTGCTTCTTTGAAATTTTAACCCTTCTCTGCATGTAAATATGCAGACCTAACTCAAGCCTAATGCCAATCCCGTTAAGGAGAAGTCAACACGATTGATGCCACACTTCCACATTCTTGTGGTTAAGTGAAAGACTTGTTTTGATTAGGGATTCTCCACAACTTTTCGATATTAAAAATCTCCAAGTGCTAGTCGTGCAACAATACTAAGAAAATTCGGTTGGAATGAAACATTACAAGAGAATTAAATATAGTTCAAGATATGCTAATGAGAAATCCAAACTTATAAGGAGAGGAGCTTGGTCATTAATATCAAAGAGATTTTCCTTGGGTATCCCTACAAGATTACTCCTTATCATAACAAATAACAATGTTTGGCTAGGTTGAGGAGATAATACTTCCTAGTTTGTTTTTTAATTGGACATGTAGATGGATATTCAGTGAACCATTTACACAAGGGAGATATTGATTCTTTCACATTTTAACCCTCCTTTGCATGTAATGATACAGATTTGACTCAAGCCTAATGCCAATTCCATTAAGAAGAGGTCCCTAAAAATCAATGGCAAAATTATTTTATGTGTGAGGTAAATAATTAGCTCTTGCTTGCTCTATTCATTGTAAACCAATGCCAATCAAATGTGTTGAGGCTTACATACCTTGTTTTTCCCAAAAAAAGGTTTTTGGATTGATTCCTCAACCACTAACATACCTTGCTTTTCCCACTCTGTTTGTTTTATATTGACACCTCCTCTTACATGGCACACCTCATAATGTAAAATATGGGATAGGTAATCAATTAAGTCACATGAACGATAGTGTAGAGTATAGTGTGGAGTTGTGGGCATTTAAGCTTTAAAAAACACATTAATGGTTCAATTAGTTAAGATAACAGATTCAATTAAACCTTTCTATTCACAAACAACTATTAAAATTTATGACAATTCATTTAAATGTCTGGTGTCAAATTTATAATTTAAATTTCTTTTTAGCCATTATTTTAAAAAATTATCTATTGTAAAATAAATTTAAAAATGAAAGGACCTAGAAGTCACCAATCTCCTATAACCACATAGAAAATTAAAAACAAACAAACAAACTCATTAATTTAATTTTACAACACAAAAAAAATTATTTAATTTTACAACACCAAAAAAAATCAAGGTTATTTAATTTTACAACACCAAAAAAAATCAAGGTTAAGTATTTTTGAAACCAGGATTATCTAAACTGTTCAAAATCAAGTGCTTTTTAAATTTGAAAAGAAATAATATTCAAAATAAAAAAGTGAAATTCTATTTATTTCAAAATTTCATTTGCAATAAAAAAATTTAAGGAATAATATAACATATATGTTAACTCTAATATATTAATAACATTCAACTTTCAAATAATCAATATTTTAAAAAATATGTAATTACAAAGATTAATTGTTGCATCTTTACATGTTATTTAAGGTATGTTTAGTAATTGTTTTTTAGGTTCAATTTTGTTGGGATAATTATCTATATAAACTAAGAGATCCAAGATTTTAATCCCACAAAAATAAAAAATAAAGGTATGTTTAGTTATTTTAAATTGTTTATTTCATATATATAGATACTAATATAAAATAAAATAAATAGTTGTTTCAAGTTTCTAAGAGTGCAATCTTGTATGGCGCATAGTTTTTTCAATCATATACGAATTAATAAAATCACTAGCATTTATATTAAAAATCAAATTTATATATTCTACAAAATAGAGGCCAATAGAAATACAAATATTAATTATTTACTTCATAGATTCTAAAAATGTCTTTTCAAATTATTCATGGCTTAAATCATTTAAATCAAATTTCTTATAATTATATAATAATAATTTTAATGCAACAATCTTTTAAAAAACGACAATAGAAAAAAAAAAATATTTCAGTTATTTTGGACAATAAATCAAAAACTCTTATAAATTAGATTTTCAATTGCTTTATAGGATAAAACTAACTAAAAGAACTCATATATTCCACACAAAGGTGCATACGATCAACACACACCGATTACATTTAGATTACTCTAATATATAGAGTTTCTCAGATCTAACTTATTCCTAAGTTAGAAGGAGAGGTTGAGAGAATTTCTCAACCATCACAAACCAACATTTCAAATATAGGATGTAAGCATTAATTTCAAAATCCCCTCTTAATTATTACATTATATAAATTTATTGAAAACACAATAATTCTTTATCTTATCAGTAGATGCTCCATCAAGTTGTCTCGTAACTCTCGTAAAGGTGTAGTCGGCAAGTTGGATTCTCGAGTTTGCCTCCTGAACTCCTGAATCAAGGACCTCCCGAAGTCAATTACTAGACAACATCCCAAAATGTCACATAACCTCATTAGAAGGCAACTCCCAAGTCTTCAACGAGGGATCCTTCTCTAGATCCACCACTGCCATACTATCTGGACACCCATCCATATTGAGCCTTAATTCCACTGGATCTTTTAAATAGTGGCTTCAAGCACATAGCTGAATTGCTAGTCATTCTATGGATGAGCTTCCATCTACTGAAATACATGGGTGCCAACCGTTGTACTCGCTAGTTGTATAGAAAAGTCGTCTAAATACAAAATTTATCTAGATTCAACTATTACATTATAGCATTTTTATCTGATTTGAAAAATCATCCTCACTTAATTTAAACACAATAATACTACTAAACCACAAAAATTTCAATGTGAGAAACCGAAGGCACATAAAATGAATTGGTTTGATGTTGTGAGTATGGAAATTCTGAACAGGGTACACTTATCGATGTGAAAGTGAGAGAAATCACGCCTTTAACCATAGCTTCCTGGCTCCCTTCCACAAAGATTGGCTCCACAAATGCGTCTCGGCCTCTACACAACATGAATTTCATTTTTTTTTTCTAATCTTTATATTCTCTCCACTTTACTTCACGCGCTCTAACCGGAGATCACTGCAACTTAGTGCAGTGAGCTTTGTAGAGTGAGATTTTGGGTCGTAGCGCCAGTGGATCCCTACAACTTTTCTAGATAATTTGGTACCGCTGCCCTTGAAAATGCCCTCTGCAGCGCTTAGAATTCTGTCACCATGAGCAAGTAGCATCTCCGAATACCAACTGAGGAAGAATCTACCATAATCGGTGTCCCATGCTCCTTCCCTCCGGAAGAAGCCAACGTCCTCTAGAAACTGGTTATAATTCCCTGAATCGCAAGGACAGTCTAGCCCCCAGTCGTTATTCCCAATGGTTTGATCCCTCACACTACCACGAATTTTGTAGGTGAGCTTCTTGAAAGAAGAGGACCTGCCTCTGTAAGGTATACACACCGGTTTGAATTGGGACAGTGAGGTCAAGGCACGATGAAAATTGGCCTTTTGTCTTCACGCTGTGCGGAGTTTTACTGAGATGGCTCTGTGTGCATCTAATTTGAATGTTGTCTGGCACACCAACAAACATGAATTGCAAAAAAATCTATTAGGCTTGCATATAAAAAAAATTATTTTACTATCTTTCACAATCCCAAATCTAGTACGAGCCTGAAGGTCCGATACCAAAATAAAACTAACTAAAAGCACTCATATATTCCACACAAAAGTGTATGCGATCAACACACACACCAATTACATTCAGAATACTCTAATATATAGAGTTTCTCACATCTAATTTATTCCTAAGTTAGAAAGAGAAGTTGAGAGAATTTCTCAACCATTACAAACCAACATAGCATTAATTCCAACATTATACATAGCCAACTCCTTATTGATAGAGTTAAAATGCTACATCAAAATGATTCAAAAACTTACTTATAGCGAAGGCTTTTCTAATAGAGCTGATGGAAGAAGGGAATCTATTATTGTTACCAAACGTACATATATATTAAACTCTTGAATTTTGACCAGATTAGTAAGGAATAGTTTCAACTTTATAATAGTTGAAGTCAGTAAATTGTTTATGAAATGTATACCAAATGTGTGCCACAATCTCATTTCTAACTGATCGATCTGACAAGAAAACAAGTAGTAGTCACAAGAAAATAAACAAGTAGCAGTGACATGAAAATAATGATGTAATTAAGCAGATTATGCAATTTAACTTCGGTCTATAAACCACTTATCAGAATTTTCAGAAGCGAAATTTAAGGTTTCAAAATTATTTCACTAACACTTTAAATGTTTAAAAAAATTATTTCCCAGTCACTTTTAATTTTTCAAAATTTTGCTTCACTATCTCATGGAAACAAAGAAGTAAAATACTTTGTAAAACTTCAAATTCCAGGCCTGCTTACGATGCCAAAGAAAATTTGTAATTCCGTGAGAAGCCGGACTAACTAGCCAACTGCTATTCGTCAATCAACTTGTGGGATCGTTCGTTGGAGCAGGCAGTGGACAAATTAAATTTCACACGCCTTCCAGGATCCAGCGTCCGTACATCAGTCACATGGACTGACTGTTTCTGACGGGGACTAGACAAAATAAACTACACTCGCCGTTCAGCATCCGGCCATGGATGTCAACATTATTTCTGACAGTGCTTATTCCACAAACAAAGTCAATAAGCCATCAAATTCAATGGTTCAGAATATAGGTAATTTTGAATCCGCGTAGAGATCAATTTATATTTGTAACGTTTGTGATCGGAAAAATAGTCAATGTGTAATAAAATTATCCGGATTCGATTCAATATTTTAGAGAAAAACTTAAACGAAATGTTTATAAAATAGTTTATGCTATTAATATATAATATATTTTTTTAAATCATACTTTTTATTTTTTCAAAGAAACATTTTCTAGGTGCAAAAGAGTAATGAGAAGAAATTACTTTTTAATAAAGAAGAGATTACTTCACAAAGGTCTTGACAAGAAAACATGCCCAAGTATTATTGCTTTTCTCGAAATAATTATAGTAAAGAAAAAAGCAAATAGTAAACAATATCACACAGATTTGGTGGTTAGACTATGTAAAACTTCTATATGAGCTTACAAATGAGAAAAGTAAGCCTTTCATAATTGTCTCCTCAATAGAGCTATTTTTCATTGCTGATATTGAACAAGGTATAAAGGCATTGAAAAATGGCATGGGGCAAGACATTGACAGTTTACAGGAAGAATTTTTAAAATGAGGAATGAAGCTTCTAGCCCCACACATCAAGAAGATACTTAATAGAGTCAATCAAGATAGCTTTTCAGTTGAGTGGATAGCTAGTGTTGTTATACCTCTTCAAAAAACCAGAGACATCAATAACCCTTCTAACTACCGTACTATTATGATCAACCCTCTTCTTGGAAAACATTTTGGGAGCATGCTAGAGCACAAAATTAGTGAATGGGAAAAAAAAGAGGGAAAAAGAGCAAAGGGATACACTGGCTTCAAGCCTAAACAATCTACCATTGATCATTGCATCACTCTAAGACACTTCATCGAAAATTTTTGGGACAACCAAGGTGGGGAAGCATTTTGTTGCTTTGTTGACTTCAAAAAAACCTTTGATACTATCCCTAGAGATAAAATATGGCACTGAATGGAAGAAATAAAGTCCCCAAAGGAATATAGGACAGTTGTTCATAAGCTTTATGAGAGGGTTAGAGTCAGAATCAGAATAAAGGAAGGCATCTCTGAATGCTTTGGCACCGATATAAGAGTCAAACAAGGATGTCCTCTTTCCCCCACATTGTTTGGTTTATATATTGATAATCTTGAGGAGTGGATAAACAATATTGAAGGAGAAGGCATCCAACTGGCAAGATATGTGGTGAAACTACTTTTATATGTAGATGACCTTATTCTTATCGCTAAATCAACTCTAGGTTTGAGAGGAAACTTAAAAGCTCTGGAACTCTTTTGTCAAAAGGTGGGAATGCAAGTGAATATCAGCAAAACTAAAGTCATGATTTTTTCTTTGAATAGAAAGAAACACCAAGTTACTTTTCTCTTTGTGGGTAGTCCCTTGGAGGTAGTAGATGAGTAGAAGTATTTAGGAATTGATTTTTATTATAGGCTTAACTGGGAGACATGTAGATCAAAGAGAATCCAAGGAGGATATAAAGATTCTTACCTCCTTCAAAACAAGTGTAGAAAGGCAAAACTATGGGATTGCAAGACTAAGAAAACCCCCTGTGTTATATTAGTGGTGCCAATTATCCTCTATGGTTGTGAAATATGGGGGAGCACCATGTCAAGCCACAAGTGGCGACAAATAGAAATAATTAAAAAGAACCTGATCACAAGTAGCGTCAAAGTCAAATCAATGGTCCCATATGATATCTTTTTAGTTGAGGTTGGTATGTTTCCAATTGAGGCGTCAACGATAATTCCTTTATTAAGTCAGTGAAGAAGATTGAAAATATGGATAAACATCGGTGGCCCAAATTGGTTGTTGAAGAAGATCTAAACTGCCAGAAAAAGACATGGATGAAACAAAACAAAAAGTGGTTAGGCAAATGGGACAAAAATATGCATGATTTCCCTCATGCTAAGGAGGAAAAAAAAAGTCAAGTATTAGAAAAATTTAGAACTGCCATGTGGAAAAAGTAGGTAGGAAAAAAGAAAGCTATTAGGTCAAAGTATTTAACCCAACATGGAAACATGATGATAAAGAGTATTTTTGTTCCCTATTGAGTGGAACAACAAAAATTTAATTGCTCAGTTGAGCACCAGCTCCGATCATCTAAGATGTGAAATTGGTAGATGGACGGTCCCTAAAGAAGATTGGGAAGACCGAACTTGCATTTTTTTCAATAGAGGGGTGGTAGAAACATAATGGAATTTTATCTGAAAAGTGTGCAGTGTATGAAATTATCTGTCATCATTTGAAAATAGCCTAAAGGTGAACAATCACAGTAAGATGTTTGAGGAGACAAGGCTTTACAACATAGAAAATTTCTTACTCAAGATCCATAACAACTGAATCAACCTAGAAAAAAATATGAATATGGATTAAGCGATAGTGGGTGGTCTTGATCTGAGGCTCAGTATTTTAGCACAAAAATGAAAGTGCTCAGAATTAAATTAAACTAGAACAACAGTGACCAACCCGTCACAAGGAATCCAACGCAACTCGTTTAGTTGAAAATCGAGTTTGGATGAAGGAATTATGGTCTGCTGATCGTCGTTCAAAACATGCAAATTTTTATTAAAAAATTGCAGAAAAGGTACAGGCTGATGATATAGTAGCCCAATCAGCATTTAGGAGATCTTCCTCAGTTTTTTTCCAATGGGACTGTGACAAGTGTTACTGTAGGATTTGCTAGTTTGGGTTGTGAAGGTAAAATTTATCCAATGACCTCCTAAAGTTGAATTTGGGTTTATAGATTTTATGTGCTGGAAGTTATTATTTACTTTTAATTAATTAAGGTTATATAGATATATATATAAAGATAATCATATATATATATATATATATATATAGATATTATTAAATTAGGCCTTAATTTTTTCACGAGGGGAAAGCTCACGGGAAACCCGGGCGTACTTCCCTAGAATTTCTGGATGGTACGCGCGGTAAACCATTCGGTGGACTTTCGGCGCCTGACCCCAAAGGACTCAAGGATCGAACCCGTGACCTCCCTCAACGGAGAGGCCCACGTATTGGCTCACTACCACTTGAGCTGACCCTTGGGGCTAATTAGGCCTTAATTAATTTTAATTAATGTTCTTAATTCTGCATATATAGATTTTATTAACAAATTCAAATTCGAGGCAAAATTTTTCCAATGACCTTTTAAGGTTGAATTTGGGTTTATGGATTTTATGTGCTAGAATTTATCATTTACTTTTAATTAATTAAGGATATATATATATATATATATATATATATATATATATATATATATATATATATATATTATTAAATTAGGCCTTAATTAATTTTAAGTAATGTTCTTAATTCTACATATATAGATTTTATTTACAAATCCAAATTCTAAATCATAAATTAATGTTGGTATATATATAAACCAAAGGTCGAAGTATTAATTCATTGGCAAAGAATTCCATATGGTGGTCTGAATTTAAATATATGGTGGCATCAAACTATAATCGAGGGTTTATATTATGGTTCGAGTATTATTATGGGGAGGTATTACCTCCCCCTCTCCATCGGTGCATTCCACCATTGGGCCAAAGGCTATTCATTGAAATCTATTGCTGCAAGTTTTTATTCGTATGCAGCATATTTCTCCGATGGTGGAAGGAGGGGTGAGCCCACTAGCCAGCCCCTCACCATATGACCTCTACTCCATGATCGTACAGAGGGCTAGAGCCTAAACACACTTTCCACTAACCACCACATTTAAAAAACACTTATCATGAAGATAATGATGTGATTATTTTGGCAGCCAGTTTGGTAGAACACCATTTTTGGCGGACAACTCCAGATTTAGTGGGAGTTAACTCCAGTTCTCCAGATTTGGAGGCAGAATTGCAGAAGAATTTGTTTTTGCCATAACTGAGGCAATATTTGACCAAATTGAGCTCAGGAAGAGTCATCCTTAGTATATTTTGATGTTTTTGGAGCCAATGGAACATGTTTTAGAGGCAAAGGAGCTCATCTACACAGGTATTTGTCGACTTGAAGATTTTTGAAGCCAAGGGACACTAGGAGGGAAGGTCATGCCCATAACATCTGGTAACCAAATTGAGTAAACAAATAGTCATTTCTAATATATTTCAACATTTTAAGCTCATTGGAATAGGTTCCAAGAGAATTTGATGCATGTAAACAACATTTTGAGCACACTTGAGCTAATATAGAGGCCCAAGCTATGAAGTTACACTAAGGAGATGTATCCCAGGAAGGGTGAACTCCTTCATTAAAACTTTGTTTTAATGGATCATTTTGTGGTGGTTTGCTATTATTTATGTTGGTGTTGTTCAACCATTTTAATTCATGCTTTATTCTTTCATAAACACTCATAAAATTAAGTTTTAATTACCTCTTTTTCACACATAAGCAACAAGGGAACCTGAACATCAAGTATAAGATCAGTGAATAAGTTTTATATCTGAAAATGAAATTAGTACAACAATAAATAACAGTGAAATTCAGATCAATTTGGTATCATAGCATAGGTTGAAGAGTGCAAGGTTGCTAAAGGTTATTTTCTTGATAATTGCTTGAAATTTTGTGCAAGTTAATGGTTGCAAATTTGTGATGCTGACAAGGTTAAAGTTGCAGAAAGGTGAAGGGAAATGGTTGGTTGCAAGTCTTGATATTAGGATCAGAAGAAGGAGAGCTTAAAGAGCATCACCCACACCCGAAATTCCATTCATAGCTGCACTTGAAAAACCTCAAGTTTTGTCTCAAGAAGCTGAGATTCAAGAGCTGTAATTTGTACAAGAAGCTGAGATTCAAGAGTTGCAATTTGTACAAGACGTTGAGTTGGTCAAAGGGGTACAAGGATGAGAAGTTGAGCTTGAATCCTTAGCCATTATCTCAAGTGTTGGAGAGACTCAAGGACATTCAAAAGAGGAAGATGTCAAGAGAGAATTCAATGACTTTAAGGGAATGGTTAAAATCATGTTTGATGTGTTTACTGCTGGGATGGCAGGAGAAGGTTCTAAGTCTCCATTTGGAGAAGGAACTTCAGATGGTAAGAAGGATGAAGAGAAGATTTCAAAGGGCAGTGGAGGAAATCCACCTCCATCTCCACCATCTTCATCATCCTCATCATCGCCATCAACATCATCTTCCACTTCCACCACAAAGACCACTCACAGTCACTCAAAATCCACAAAACGAAAAAACTCCATTAATCAAATTGGACATTAAGTTTGAACTAACCATGTACAATGGCGAGGTAAATGCAGAGAGGCTTGAAAATTGGATACATCATTGGAGATAGATTACAAAATTCAGAACCTTCATTAGGACAACATAACGATCGAGTTGGATTAATTAAGGCTAGAAGGAGAAGCACTAATTTGATGGGAAGCAAAGACTCAAGAGGAAATGCGAATCCATGGTAAGATATCCATTTCTTGGGTCCAGTTTATTTCTTCCATTAAAAGACAGTTTTATCCATTAGCATATATGCAGAAAGCTATTATGAGTTGGACATTTTTTAAGAAACTCAAGGGTAAAACAGTTCAATAATATACCAAGGAGTTTAGGAAGAGAGCTTTGTTATTATGAGTAAACTTGAATTCCTAGGACACACTCTTAAAATACATTGGGGGTTTAAATTCCTATTTGAAGCATACTATCCTTATGTTTAACCGAAGAAATTTAGATGAAGTTTGTGTACAAGCCACACACTTAGAGTGATTTGAAAATGGAACTATTTGTAATGCTATGAAAAACATCCATTTCCATGTAATTTAGTGTGCAAAGTGTTCTCCATGACTTGCAAGTTAAACAAAGTAGTTTTGGTAATGTTTCTGAGTTTTATGTGCGAGGATTTGTTAATTCAATTTATTGTTTAACATATCACAACAAAAATACACAACAAGTAAAATTCACCATAACATAACACAACAATATGTTGAGGCAGTTCACCCTTCCTGGGCTACTTATGCTGGTCTAAGGCTCCCTAATGGCATGTCCTTGCTCTATTAAATTGCTCAAAATTGTTACATAGTGAAAAATATACCTAAACATGCAAAACCAACTGTAAATTTGACTTTAGAGGATATAAAATAGCTACAAATGGCTTTTGTTTCACCTTAAACTGTTGAAATTCAACAAGATGATGAGCTTAGTGAAAAGAGTTGCCTTCACTAAGTGGGCCCGCAGGGTATTTTTGGCGCAAGTCTATTTTTAGACATGATGATCATATTTCAGAAGTTGGAGGATGCTATTTTTGGATGGTTGGTCAAGTTGGAAAAATAGATGAAATTCTATTTTTAGAATATTGGGCGAAGTCTATTTATAGATCACTGATCTAAAAATATATGCATGTCGATTATTATTAGCTCTTAATAATAATGAGACACTAAACAACAACTTATTCTCTCGGAGCACTTCAGTTCAGTGCAGAGATGTGGCACATCAGTGGACTGAGGGAATTATGCAATTCCCAAGGGTTTACTGGAACTAATGCATGGAGGACTCAGTTAGAACTCAAGTAGCGGAGTTATGACACAGTTGGAAGAGTTGTTGATGGAGTTGTATTTAGTTTAACTCAGTTAGACTCAGTTGAGCTAGTTGTATCTAGTCTAACTGAATGATACACTAGTGAGAGTGGAGTGAATTAATTAGTTAATTAATTCACAAATAATAACTCATTAATCAACTGAAAAATACATCAGTTAACTACACTGCATGGCAGTTTCAGTGGAGACCCAGTGGAGAGATAGGTGAAAGGGCAAGATAGACTATCTGTTGTGACTATAGTGATGCATTGTTTGCATCACACATAGAGTGGAGATGCCAATGAGGATTTTGAAGTGCAAGCAAGGGTAATTAAAATTCATTCAGAGCTATTCTTCAACATGGATTGCGTAGTGGAGGCAAGCTAGTAGGAGGTAGAGATTGGTGCACGGATTTGCAAGATTGGTCCTGATTAGTGTATGAAGGTTGTACTATACTGAGAGCTTGTGATAAGCTTTGTATGCTTTGTATGAGATTTTCATATGATCTTCATTTTACATAATATATAGTTGTGGTTTTCAGCTTTAGGCTTTCCTGGTTAAAAACTGTGTTATGTGCGATTGATTATTTTTGTTTATGCTTCACATGTGTGTGCAATTAATTTTTCCGCAAAATATTAACAAGTGGAATTGATTCAGTATTTTTCATAAAGTAAATAGTGTGAGATAAGGTGGATCAATAACATATGCATTCTTAGTGCATATAATTTCTACATGGTATCAAAGCATTGTTGATTGAAGATTGCAATTGTGAAGTGAGTTTGTGCTGGTGGAGAATTCGAATTTGCTACAGAAGATTCTTGGTGCATAAATCGAGTATACATTGAAATGTATTTTAAATAGTTTAGATTGGAGTATGCCCTTGATGGGAGCTCGAATTACATAGCCTGGAAGGATAGGATGGAGGCAGTGCTGGAGGATAATGGACTGAATGAGTTCATCGATAGCGATGTTCCTAAGCCGGGATCTAGCGATGCTGCATTACTTGATGCATGGAAAAAGAAGACAGAAAAGACGAGGAGGATTCTGTTGGAAGGTGTGAAAGACCATATTGCATCTAGCCTTCATGGGAAATCCACTCCATTCTCAATGTGGAAGGCTTTGACAGACTTATTCCAAAGCAGAAGTGACCAGAGGAAGTTGGCGCTTAAAGACAAGCTCAGAAAAATAAAAATGGCGAAAGGCAACAGTATTCCAAAATACCTCACGAAGTTTGTCCACTACAAGGATGAATTGGGAAGTGTGGGGGTTACTGTTGATGAAGAAGACTTGGTGAGCTTGGCTCTCCTTGGGCTTCCGAAGAGTTGGCATAGCTACGAATATTCTGTCAATGGATGGGATAAATTGCCGGGATGGAAGTGACTTTGGTCGGATCTTGTGCAGGAGGAGATAAGGGGAGGTACCAGGGATGGATCTTCATTGAAGAATGAAGATGAAGAGAATTTTTCTTTGGTTGCCAAAGCAAGGAAAGGGAAGGGGAAGAAAAATCCTTCAAAATCCGGTGCTAAAGTCAAGACACAGGATTTGTCCAAAGTGAAGTGTTTTCACTGTCACGAACATGGAAATTTCACCACTAACTATCCACAGAAGAAGAAGAACAAGAAGGATGCTGGATCTATAGTTGGGGAGGCCTTAGCCTCACAATTTGAGCTTGATTTCTCCTTGATCGCTTGCTTGGTTTCAAGCTGCATGGGATCGGTGTGGTATCTTGATAGTGGTGCGTCTTTCTATATGATGGGAGACAAAGAGTTTTTTAGTGACTTGGAGGAGAAGGACCTCTAGATGCATATAGAGATGGGCGACGATGGTCAGTACAGTGCGATTGGAATTGGGCCCATTACCTTTGAGAGGGATTCCGGTAATCCATTCTTGTTGAAGAATGTTATGCATGTTCCAGGTCTGAAGAAGAACTTGGTCTCATTCGCGATGCTGGAAGACAGAGGTTATGATGTTGTTTTCAGTGAGGGAAAAGCCTTCCTTCGACATAAAACAATGTGTCAAACCAAGAAGATAGGGGTTTAAATTAATAATATCTACAAGCTGGAGGTAGATGGCTGCGCTGCAATGGCGAGAAAAGTAGAAGAAGTGGTGAGTCAGGATGAGGGTGAATTATGGCACAGGAGATTGGGCCATCTTCACCATGGCGCTTTGAAGATTTTGCAGCAAATTTCTATTGGACTTCCCAAGGGTACTCTTGCGCAGTCAGATCAGTGCAAGGGATGTACTATGGGTAAGTTTGTGAAGACCACCTTTCATGAGAAGGAGAACCGTGCTTCAGTGATCCTGGAGAGAATTCACACAGACGTGTGTGGACCTTTCTCAGTTGCTTCAACAACAAGACACATATATTATGTGATATTTGTTGGTGATTATTCTCGTAGATGCTGGATCTTCTTCATGCAGAAGAAGAGTGAAACGTTCTCAAAATTCTATGAGTTCAAGGCATTGGTGGAGAAGGAGTCGGGGAAGCAACTGAAAGCTCTACGGAGCGATAATGGTGGTGAATAAATCTCGGGAAAATTCAAAGAATTCTATAGCAAAGAAGGAATTCGAAGATAACTCATAGCGCCTCATAACCCACAACAGAATGGGGTCGTGGAGAGAAAGAATAGAATGATCGTGGGTGCTTCACGAGCGATGTTGCATGACTAGGGCCTACCGATGCACTTATGGGCAGAAGCATGCAACACTGTGGTTTATGTGCAAAACCGTTGTCCTCATAGAGTACTTGGCATGAGTACACCCGAGGAAGCTTTTACTGGTAAGAAGCCTGATATTTCTCATTTGAATATTTTTAGCTCACCTGTTTACATTCATGTGACAAAGGATGTTAGGAAGAAGCTGGAGCCGACTGCAGAAGTTAGGATATTTGTGGGGTACACAGAAACACCCCATAATTATCGTGTGTATTTTCCAGACAATCAGATGGCTGTTGTGCGACGGGATATAAAATTCAATGAGGTGAAAGCCATGAAGTTGTCACTTGAGAGGGAGCTACACTTGCATGCAGAAGAGGAACTTCTTTTTCCCAAATATGAGCCTCTAGATGTGGATCAGCCATAGGATGAGATTCATGGAGTGGAGGAGTCCACTCATGCAGAACCAAACATCAAACAAGGCAGAAAGCATACCACAGAAGCTGAGAGACTGAAGGTGGATGTGGCATAGAATGTAGGAGTTCCTACATCATAGCATAGACAGAGACAGTCACCTAACCATTATACTGGATACATGGCTCTTATGAGCAAGTGTATCGTGATAGAGCCATCTTCTTTTGAAGAATAATTTTAGGAGCCCACCTAGATAGATGCCATGGTAGAGGAGTATGACTCCATTGTCAGAAACAGTGCTTGGGAGATTGTTCCAAGGCTGGTGGGAAAATAAGTTGTAGGATCAAGATGGATCTATAAGGTAAAGCAAGCTGCTGATGGGAGCGTCAAGAAGTATAAGGAAAGATTTTTTTCCCGGGGCTTCTCACAGATTGAGGGGATTGCTTATGAAGAAACCTTTGCACTTGTCACACAGTATTCTTCCATACGGACCATCCTTGCTCTCTCAGCGCAGATGGGTTGGCACATTCATCAGATGGATGTGAAGACTACGTTCCTTAATGGGATCATTGAGGAAGAGGTGTACATTGAGTAGCCTAAAGGATTTGAGATCTTTAGTAGCGAGTCACATGTGTGCAGGCTCAAAATAGTGTTTTATGGGCTGAAACAAGCACCACGTGCTTAGTACACTCAGATCAACAACTAATTCACTGGACTTGGATTCACCAAGAGTGAGGTGGATGAAAACCTGTACCAGATTGTGGTGGAGGGTAATATTTTAATCATTGTACTTTATGTTGATGATTTAATACTAACAGGTGATGAGCATTTGATACACTCATGCAAGGAAAATCTTGCAAAGGAGTTTGAGATGAAGGAATTGGGCCTCCTTCATTATTTCCTTGGATTGGAAATATGGCAGCGGGAAGGTGAACTATTTGTGTCTCAAGGAAAGTATGCCCGGGAGATACTGGAGAAGTTTCACATGCAAGGCTACAAGCCTATCGACACTCCTCTTCCAGGAAATTGGAAGAAAGAGGATACTACATCGGCAAAGGTAGTGGATGCCACTATTTATCGACAGTTGGTGGGTTCACTCATGTATTTAGTTAATACAATACTGGACATATGCTATGCGGTGAACCAACTTTCACAAGTGATGGTTAAACCTACCAAGCTCTTTTGGAAGGCAGGCAAGCATGTCCTGAGGTATCTCAGGGGCACATCTGAGTATGGTTTATGGTACAAATAGACGGATGAGGTGAAATTGCATGGCTTCATGGATGCAGATTGGGCAGGAATCCCAACAGACATAAATAGCAGATCAGGAGGGATTTTCAGTATCGGATCTACGATAGTTTCTTGGTACAGCAGGAAACAAAGATACATGGCACTCAGTTTAGCAAAAGCAGAATACATGGCAGCAAGTCTAGCTGCATGTGAGGCTATCTGGATGAGGAAGATCCTGGTTGGTTTGTTCGGTTCACATTTAGATCGCACAATGATACATTGTGATAATCAGAGTTGCATTAAACTCTTGGTTAATCCCGTGTTTCATGATAGATCTAAACATATTGATATCCGATATCATCATATCAGATATTGTGTGCAGCGGAAGATCATGTTGCTTCAATACATTCCTACGGAGGATCAGGATGCTAATATTCTGATGAAGGTGCTCACCAAGAGCAAATTCGAATACCATAGAGGCAGGATTGAGGTGAAGGATAATCCTTATCTTGTTGAGAGGGAGTGTTGAGATTCAACAAGATGATGAGCTTAGTGAAAAGTGTCGCCTTCACTAAGTGGGCCCACAGGCTATTTTTGGCGCAAGTCTATTTTTAGACTATGTCTTATCTTTAGACATGATGATCATATTTCAGAAATTGCAGGATTCTCTTTGTGGATGGTTGGTCAAGTTGGAAAAATAGATGAAATTCTATTTTTAGAATATTGGGCGAAGTCTATTTATAGATCGTTGATCTAAAAATAGATGCATGTCGATTATTATTAGCTCTTAATAATAATCAGACACTAAACAACAACTTATTCTCTTGGAGCACTTCAGTTCAGTGCACAAATGTGGCACATCAATGGACTAAGGAAATTACACAATTCCCAAGGGTTTACTGGAGCTAATGCATGGAGGACTCAGATAGAACTCAAGTAGTGGAGTTGTGACACAGTTGGAAGAGTAGTTGATGGAGTTGTATTTAGTTTAACTCAGTTAGACTCAGTTGAGCTAGTTGTATCTAGTCTAACTGAATGATACACTAGTGAGAGTGGAGTGAATTAATTAGTTAATTAATTCAAAAATAATAACTCATTAATCATCTAAACAATACATCATTTAACTACAGTGCATGGCAGTTTCAGTGGAGACCCGGTGGAGAGATAGGTGAAAGGGAAAGATAGACTATTTGTTGTGACTATAGTGATGCATTGTTTGCATCACACACAGAGTGGAGATGCCAATGAGGATTGAGTAGTGCAAGCAAGGGTAATTCAAATTCATTCAGAGCTATTCTTCAGCAGGGATTGCGCAATGGAGGCAGGCTAGCAGGAGGCAGAGATCGGTGCATGGATTTGCAAGATTGGTCCTGATTAGTGTATGACGATTGTACTGTGCTGAGAGCTTGTGATAAGCTTTGTATGCTTTGTATGAGATTGTCATATGATCTCCATGTTACATAATATATAGTTGGGGTTTTTAGCTTTAGGCTTTCTCAGTTAAAAACTGTGTTATGTGCGATTGATTATTTTTGTTTATGCTTCACATGTGTGTGCAATTAATTTTTCCACAAAATATTAATAAGTGGAATTGATTCAGTATTTTGCATAAAGTTAAATAGTGTGAGATCAGGTGGATCAAGGACATATGCATGCTTAGTGCATATAATTTCTACATAAACAGTAAAATATAACCCAAAACAGTGCCTCCTCCATGATGGCCCTGGTGGCTCCTTCCTCTTCTCTAAAGAAAAATCTGTTGTCGATCACCCCTGTTCGCTCTGAAACTTGTTCCGAATTCTCCAGAAGGTTGAAGAGACCCAAAATTGACTAAACATTCATCTTTTTTGGTCGAAAATTGAGAGTTATGAATTTTGCAACAAAAATGCCAAATGTCCCCCAAAAACCCCACAAAAAGTGGGAGAACTCTAGTTAACTCCACTAAAAAGGCAGATTCTCCAAGACTGGTGGAACCACGCTCTAAAATTCTAGGTGACATTTAATTTAACTGTCTGTTTCGGCGCGTTCACATGTGGAATAGTCGGAAGGTTTAAGTGGGCGGATAAGATTGAAGACCGCCACATTAAACGTCATTGGAGTGGTCACATTAGGTGGCATTAACCGCCACTGTAACTGTCAGTGATAGCCCCCAGTCTCCACCATAAGCCACATGAGGTCAGGGCTTAGCACTGGGGCTAGCCCCCTTTCCAAACTCCGCCATAAAAATGCTTTAGCTAGTGGTTTTTGAGCCCTGGTCACGTGGCTACGGGGTTGTCACTTGAGGGTTGGTCTCAACTTCCTCTGCCTGAATCAAAGGCTGACGGCTTGAATAAGCGTTCACACCTGCCCGACTGTGTAAAACATGTGCCCACAGCGTGTTGGTTGGGTCGGCCCTGCCTATGTAGTCAGGTCGAGGGTTTGACTTCCATGACCACAAAAATTTCTCAACAAGCCTTTTCAACCAATGGCCTAGGGCCATGTGGCACCCTCTGATAGGCCCTCAAAAAACTTATAAAATTTTTTTTTTTTACAAAAATTTTCATAAGGTCAAATTGAGTCAAAGGTCAATTTCTGGAGGTTATTGGATGATTTCAAACCTCAATAAATTTCTCATACGAACTCGATTTTGAGAACCATTCACGGTGTCAGAATCACAATGACAAGGCCTTTCCATTCGTTCAAATTAAAACCATTTCTAAGCACTTCCATTTTTGAGAATTTTCTTCACTCGGACATGATCTCCTGATCATAGAGGCAAGGGGAAAACAAAACATAGAGGAAAAAAGTGAAAGTGAGGGTAAATGGAAAGGAAAGTTTTATGGAAGAGGAAAAATAAATAGCCCTGTAAAAAGAGAGAAGGAAAAAATCACATGCAAAAAATGTTCAAAGACTGGCCATGATGAAGACCATTGTTGGCAAATTCATCTAGAATTGAAACCAAACAGACTGAAAGCCAAAGAGAAAGGTAAAAAATTTTCTATAGCTGAACATGACTTAGGGTCAGATTCAGGAGATGAGACAAAAATTACAACCATGGGTTTGAAAGGTAAACATGTTGCAAGCACTAGTTCTTCTAATTGTTCAAATGATACTCATGATGAAGATACAAGAATAGAAATTTTCCATATTAGAGTTGTCTCTAAACAAACCAAGATTGATACACTTTTTTATAGTGGGTCACAAGATAACTTGATTTTCGAAGACTTGGTTAAGCAGCTAGGCCTTGAAACTATTAGACATCCAAGACCATATCCTTTGGGTTGGATATGGAAGAATGTAAACTTGTGGGTTACAAGGAAGTGCTACTAAGATTCGCCATCAACTCAAACTTTCTTGATGAAGTTGAGCTTGATGTAGTGCCGCTTGAGATATCAGGTATTGTACTGGGACATCCTTATCTTTATGATAGGAAAGTTGTATTTCATCTCCATGAGAACAAGTATCACTTGTTTAAGGATGGTATTGAGTACATAATTAGAGCACATAAGAAGAAGACATGTTTGTCTCCTATGCATGCAAGTGAAATGAAGAGGATAGTGAATGCAAGTCAGAACTTGACATTGTTGATGATCAAACAAAGAGATGTACTGAATCACACTTTTCAAAAATATGCTTATGCTTGTAATGATTTGTTTTATGATGTTAACAGGTTGCCGTTGAAAGAAGGTGAAAAATATGTAAAAAAATTGCAGCAACCAACAATAGTGTTGAGTGGTGTTAGAAACAAGATGTCGGTGCAAGCGAGTGTTATTGGCTTGAGGGGTCCTGACCCCGGTTTGGAGGTTAAGGTTGCCAAGAAAACCCTATGCTATTGGCCCTCTCAGCAATGACCTACTTTTGCAAGCCAAAGTCTCACCTGAAGTAGTATGGGAGGGTTCTCGAACCAGGTTTCCACACCCTGGGAGAGAGTAGGTCATTAAGGTAGATATGCATTAGCAACTTATAAAGTTCACACAAAATGAGTCTATTTGCAAGCCCTTAATAGTATAATCAGCACATAACCATAAAAAAGCTACTATCACTAACATATATAATCAATACATTCGCATCCACGTGCACATTAGCAAATACCCTCACAGAACATTATAATCACAGCTAATTCTCAGATCACAGATACATTCACAGCTTAAATAAATATCACAGATGCACTTTAGTAATAAACATGATCAATCCAGATACCATAAAGATACTTCAAATATACTCTGCATTCATTAGCATCCAAAAACCCAATTACAACCCAAAACACAGCCCGCGCACATAGCCAGTGGGGTCTGCACACAGCAGGACTGAGGATCTTCGCACACATAGCCAGCAGGAGTCCTTGCCCAAAAAATACCCAAAAATGATCTCAACAGTTCGCACGTAGCATCAATCTTGCTTCTTCATTACCTCCTAGACCCAACTATCTATCTATTTATATCATCGCAACCTTTGCTATCCTATGGTCCGTAAACTGTGGTTTACGGACCCTAGATTTACCCTTTAACCCATTACAAAACATTGGGGCTTTGACCCACCCCAAAACCCCTAAGCAAGACCAAATATTACAAAATTATACCAAATCGCATCTTAGGGAGCCTCGTTCCAACAAGAGACCTTGTCTTGCAAAAGTAGGTCATTGCCGAAAGGGCCAGTAGTATAGGGGCTTGTTGGCAACCCTTAACCTCTGAACCTGGCTCAGGACCCCTTAAGCTAAAAAATGGTTCCATTGCTAGGACCGGGAGCATTTTGAGAGAGAGATCAGGTAATGCCACGAAGCCATTGGAGAACTCATAAATTGGAGCTCGAAGACTAGTTTGAAAGACAGATTCAGGGATTTTTTGTACAAGAGAATCGTAGCACGAAGCTAACAACTGAGAAGTGGAAGAGAAAATACATTTTCACTGAGGCATACAAAATTTACTTTGTAACTTTTGCACATGAGCTCCAGAAGTGGCTAGCAAGGCTAGTAGAATTTCAGATGTGTTGGAAGGACAATTAGGTTACATAGTGGACTCTAGAATTGATTCAATAGTTGGAGAAGGTTGACAACACAATTACCTGGACTGTGGATCACTAGGTGGATAGTGTTCTAGGAGGATATGTAACAGAATTCGCAGTCGATTAGTTTGTATCTTACTCTGACGCGGAGCGAAGGTTCTTCAAGGGATTCCAAGGTAAGTTCTTACGAATGTTTCCGCTGCTAATTAAAATATTACTGTGTGAGAAAGGCATTTTGTGTAGCCACACTGAACGAATGACCTCTGATCAGGGTGAGATTTAAACATGAAGTGGTAAGTACTACCGAGTCAACCAAGAAGGAGATAGATCCATCTATAGCCCATTAAGAGAATCGGCTGTGCACGTAGGAAGTAGTCCTCCGGCTACACCACCTTCGAGTCAGTATAAGGGCAAGAAATCACCCACACCATTGCCACCACAAGAAGAATATATGGCCGCACACATGAAGCTACCCACCTTCAAGGGTGTAGGAGACAAATATATGGGCCGATTTTGGTTCGTAGTGGAATCGGTATGGACTACGCAGAATGTGGCTAGTGATGTTGTAAAGAGGGCACTGTTATCCATAGCCTTTGAAGGGAGAGCCTTGGATTGGTTCATGGGGTACGTAGGCCAGCATGTGGATCCATCAATAAAAGAAATTAAGGATTCTTTAAAACAATAGTTTTGGAATCCTAAGTCTTACTCTCAAATAGTGGTTGACTTGAAAGACTTTAAACAAGGACCTACTGAGTCGGTATGGGAAGTTGATCATCGGCTAAAGAAGGTTATTAGAGAGGGGGGATTTCAATATGATGACAGAAAATACAAGGAATGGTTCATCACCATGCTATTAACTCACTTCCACATGCCTATGGATCAGCAAGAATTTGAGACGCAAGAGAAAGCCTTAGAGATTGATATGAAGCTAGAAGCTGTGCCAAGAGACAATGCCCAGTTTGGGGTACAATAGAACCTGTGGAAGGAGTGAGGAAAAGAGGCTAGCCCAGACATATGGTGTATAAGATGCAATGTTGGAGGTACAGCTGGAGGCAATGCACCTCAAAATCCAGAACATGCGGAAGGAGAGAGGAAAAGAGGCTAGCCTAGACATATGGTGAATAAGATACAGGGTGTCTAGCCACACCAAGGATCATTGTCCTCTGCTGACGGACTATATGCAGGCTGGGGGGGCCAACCCATTATTTCCTAAAGAGACTGCAGGACCAAGTAGTCTGATGTTATGGTGCACTGACTACCGCGTAGCTGGACTACATGATACCAGCGACTGCCCCCATCTTGGTGCTTATGTTCCAAAACTGAAGCAAAAATGGTGCCGATTATGCTCATCTATGGGACATGATGAACATAATTGTTGGAACTATGAATTAATGATAGATCGAGGGAACCTATACAGGGTACAGGCTGACCCTTCTTCACCACTATCTCGCTCAGGTAGAGGAGGCTCCCTAGCAAGAGGCAGGGGACGGGGAAGGGATGGAGGCACAAGTCGGGGAAGAGGGAAATTTATCTATTACAACTGTGGAGAAATAGGACACTTCACAAGGGAATGTTCGAACCCTGCATGACAGTCTTGCCAATATTGTAGACAATTGGATCATGTGATTGAAGATTGTCCAATCCTAATAGCAAAACTACAACAAAAACAACAAACACCAACATAGAATGTGCAGAGGGTTAAGGTGGAACCGTGTGATGAAGGACCAAGTATTAATGTCATAACGCGCAACAGCATGGCTACTGGAGGAGCTGAGGAGAAAGCCGCAGCTGAACCCCTTATCTAGAAAGTTGATATCAAACAGGAAACCTTGGATCTACAAAAGGAGAAAGAAACCTTCATCACATCTCGCAAAGACTTCATGAAGGATGAGGCATCTACTTCCAAGGCTCCAACAAATCCAAGAGTGGATGAAAAAGTTAAACCATTCTTATAAGCATGTATGAAGCTGTTGCACAACCAGAAGGCAGTAGAAAATCTTCAAAAACTGATAGAAAGTTGGGCGGAAAGAACTGACCCTCCTACTGAGGTTAGAGATGTTCACAAGATGTACAGGCAGAAGAAGCACACTGGGCGGGAAATGCGGCTAACAGCACAGATCAATGACTATGAAATGGATCATGTCATCTTGGATCTGGGATCTGATCTGAACGTCCTGCCCAAGCAGACATGGCAGAGGATGGGAGAACCTAAGCTGGAATGGCCTACTATATAGCTACGCATGGCTAACCAACAAAAGATCATACCGTTGCGGAGACTGTCAAAGATTATGGTAGCTATCACAAGGGTTAAGGTACGCGTGGATTTCAAAGTAATTCAAATTGTGGAGCATGTGGACCCTTACCCTGTACTCCTAGGACTAGATTGGGAGATAGACATGGGAGGCATTATAAACTTGAAGAAAAGAAGCATGTTTTTTTAGAATGAGGGTATGAGGGTCATATTCCCCTTAGACCCTGCGAAAGGAGAGCGGTACACAGAGCCTGTGCGCAAAGAAGATGACATGGATCATATTTATAAACATATTGCCTGGGATGAGGATTAGATTAATCCTACAACTGATGGTGTGCTTTTCTGGGAAAAAGACAGTGAATGCCTCTCTGACTTTGACGGCGAGATTGAAAATTGGCAGAATTAGCTACATGACGTATTTGCACTGCGATGTCTTAGGATCATGAAGAGCTTCCAGTGTATCTCCCTAGAGGTAAGATAACTACCCTACTTTGATGGTTCTGGTAGTATTAGAGATTTTTTGCGAACATTTGAAGTTGAAGTCACAAGGGAGCGAAGAATGTGGGCACTTAACTTAGAAATGCAAGCAACCCCTGCACGGTGGTGGGAAATGCATAAGGGGACGTTCCATGATTGGGAGGAATGTCACGAGATGATGATTCTGTGGTTTTAACCCCTAGTTCACCTACGCATTAATAATTTCCTTGGTCTAGGAGACCCGCACAAGGACTTGTCCACATGGATGGAGGAATGGTGTGAAAGAACTACGAATGACTGGGTCTACCTATTCATTCATGTCTTGGGACCAATCCCCACCTCATGGTATTTAGATGCAAAGCTACATCAGTGCACCTGCCACTGGGAAACCATGAAGGATGAGTTTGTAGGGACGTTTGGGTTGATAGGTGGAACTGAGGCACTCAAAAAAGCCCTGCAGGATATAGATGCCCTAGTATTTGATGAATCATGCCCTCGTATGGAGTACGGGGCACCAACTTGGGATACACAGATGCATGATATTGTCAACTGCCACAATATATCGATGGAGGAATGCGATGAAGACTCGCAAGATATCACTATCCTGGAATCGGAGGGGGAGCGCGCAGTTGCTGGACCCCCATTGCAGATTGTGGATGTGACTAAGCCTCTTAAGCTAAGGGAAGTCAACATTGGAATAGAGGAGCAACCTAAGCTAGCTAAAATTAGAGATTACTAGGATGATGAAACTGTTGGGAAAGTTGCAGAACTCCTCACAGAATGCCAGGACCTATTTCCTACAAAATTCTCGAAACTCAAAGGGATTACAGGGGACTTAGGGGTCATGCACATCACTTTAAAACCAGATGCGTGCCTTGTTAAGAAATGCCGTTATCGATTGAACACCAAGAATAAGCAGAAAGTCAGGGAAGAACTTGAAAAAATGATAGCCTCTTGTATCATCAAACCGATAGAATAGTCTGATTGGGTAAGCCCTATGGTGGTCCAGGAGAAAAATACCAAGGAGAAATAAGAATCTGTGTTTTTAGAATAATGGAATACCCTGTTCAAGTGAATTAATGACCCAACGTTTCGGACTTCTTAAGTGAGTCCATCATTAGGGGTAAGTGCAATATTTTGAAAGATTTGTGAACAGGGTATTCCATTATTCTAAAAAACTATTTCACCTGTATGGACTCTCTTTTTAAAAATAATCTGTGTTCTCCTGTGCAAATAGAATGCTGGCTGCGTTCACGACCCCTTCCCTACACCACTTTCTGATGAAATTCTTGATAACGTGGGAAGGCAAGAAGCGTACTCATTCACTGACGGGTTCTCAAGCTACCATCAGATCATGATCTCACCTGAAGATCACAGCAAAAATATGTTCACAACTGAATGGGGATCCTTCTAGTACACTGTCATTCCATTTGGGCTCAAGAATTCCCTACCATATTTTCGCGGGTGGTGGTCACAGTATTCAAGGAGTTCACCCACAAGTTCTTGGAGGTGTATTTTGATGATTGGACAGTACTTGGTTTTTCTGGAATCTAAGTTTCTGTGATCCATCATATAAATTAGCAGAATTCTTTCAGTAATAATCACATGAAATGGAATGTGGTCGACGCATTTCGAACCAACTAGTGTGGTTCATCATCAGGACTATGTGAGAGATCAGATCCAGTCATTAAGTATAAATAGATGTAGAAATGGCTCATCTAGCCGTTAGGATAACGGCTAGTTTGACTTTGAAAAATAATTATTCCATTATTTATTATTTTAATTCATTTTTATTCAATTATTTAATTATTTATTATTATTCTTATTATTATTTTATTTATTAATGTATTTATACAATTAATTAATCAATTAAATTAATGTAAAGGTAAGTTATTTAACCACTAGTGGTTATATATATGCATATCTTTCTTATTAAATTGATTTAATTATTTAATAATAAATCATTATTATTAATTAATAAATATAAATAACTTTTATTTGTATATTTAACTAATTAAAAGAGTCAAGGTTCAAGTAAAAATAACATTATAACCAACGACATATCAAAGAATCAAACATGAGTTCAAAATATATATATATATATATATATAATAAATAAATAATAAGCATAATAATAATAATAATAATAATAGAAATAGAAATAAAATAAAAATAACAATAATTAAATAAATAGAAATAAAAATAAAAACGAAACTAAATGAAATCAATAAAAATAAATACAAAATAACTAAATAACAAATAAAAATCAAGAATATAAGGCAGGAATCCAGCACCTGCTGATATTCCAACCGTCATCTCTATTGAGATTAACTGGTCTTTTTTCTATTTCAATGGCTTCTCTCAACTTACGATGATGGAAATGGTCGATGCTAGCAATGACCTTAGCATCTTCTATGCAAACATGATGGTTAGTCTTTTCTGCATGCTCAGCTAAGGCAGACGAGCGAGATCTTCTATGTTTGATATCGGCAGCATGCTCACAGATCCTTTGATTAATGGAAACAATACAGGCCTTGATTGAAGAATTTCAGATCCACCACGCGAAAATCACCTCGTATCACCCACAGAAAAATGGAGTTGTAGAAGATTTTAATAAAATATTGGAACAAGCACTGACCAAGGTTTGTAATGTCGATCGAAGCGACTAGGACGTGCGCATCCCATCAATCCTCTGGGCCTATTGGACCACCTACAAGAAATTGACCGGAAAAACACTGTTTCGGATGGTTTATGGAAAGGAGGCCATTATGCCCATGGAATATATTATTCTGATTTTGTGTATCACAACCTTGAGGAACATGGTCGAGCTTGATATCATGGAGGAGAGTTTAACATAGCTCATAGCCTTGGAGGAAGATTGATTCATTTTTAACTTCCATCAGCAAGTTTAGAAGGCCCGAGAAATAGCATGGCATGATCGACATATTTGGAAAAATATCTTTGCGAAAGGAGAACTAGTCCTGCTCTACGATAGCAAGTTTGGGAAGCACCCGGGGAAGTTCCTTCAGCACTGGATAGGTCCCTATATGGTAAAGGAAATTAGTGATGGAGGAGATATCCGGTTAGCCATGTTGCATGGTGATATGGTACCAGAATATTTCAATGGCAACCGACTCAAACCATACCAGATCAAATGACTATATGGCTAGACTAGCTGTATGGGGCAGAATATGCGCAGGCAGGGGGGAAAACGTAGGTAGGACCATTGTATGCGTAGGGGTCGATCATAGGTCTGGAATTCAGAGGAGGTGCGATGGCAGCACAGGGATCCATTGTAGGTCTAGAAGTCAAAGGAGGTGTGTTGGCAGTGCAGGGGTAATACATAGCTACGAAAACTAGCCGTTAGAACAGTAAAACAGGGTAAAAAGCAAATTTTATCGTTGAAAGGAGTGGGTGACCGACAATTTATGAGGGGATTTCCATATATTTTTTACCGTTTTCTTGATGGTAGGTTTCAAATAAACCTCACCCAACCGTTGGTCACTCCCCAAGGCTATAAAAGCAGGAGGGGAGCTCAGAAGAGGGTTCCGTGCATTATGAACAACTTGTGCCTTGCAGTTTCATGTAACTATTGTACTCTGTTTATGTCTGGCCGTGCTACCCCCTCTAATAGTACAACCTTGAGTTCATAGTCTGTGCAAGAATGACTACATCCAATCCCGCTGAATCTTGGTAGACCATGGCCTCGACATAAAAGAATTCGATGAAGTACTAGAAGTCACCACTGAATTTGAGGAGGTTGTGTCCACATCAAGCAAGGGAAAGCAGGTGGAGAAAAAGAAGGGGAAGGGAAAAGTCCAAAATCAAGGGCAGGGGAGGACGAAGAAATGGACTAGGGTGAAGCCACGTACCTCCCATCGAAATGTGAAATCCCAGCAAACGATGCCCCAGGCACGTTCGCCTAACCCATCAAAGAGACCTTTGTCTTCTCAGGAAGAGGCCCAGATCACTGAACCAATAAACTGGTTACCACCCTATGTTTGGCCTCATAGGCACTCGATGCGCACACCCAAGAATTTCGATGGTATGTGTGCCTATCTGCATATGCCTCTGATTCTGAGCGAGGTTCCCATAATTGGAGAATCCTTTGGCTAGCTCCTCTCGATAAAATTCGATGATCATGACTTGGCCAACCTAGAGGCCTTCCCAGAATTAGTACCAGAATTATATCTCGAAAGGGTATTGGAGGATGACGTGTTGAGGGTAGTCCCTATGTCGTGGGCAAGCGGGTTGGCTGATTCTAGGTTATTAAATTTGTTGTGGATGCCTCACTTTGGCCACTACAATGTTACCGACCGAGTTGTACAACAGCTGCTAGCTCTGGTCCATGACATCAGCTTATGGATTCAAGACTGCATTCCCACTGATGCTATGCTCATTCACCGTATTAATGGTCTCCCCATGGAGGGGCTGAATCCCATGGAACATGTCGAAAAGAAGTATGAGCAATAGATCGCCGATAAGGTGAGCGGTGACTACCATGTCGAGCGAAATACTAGGGGATTCATGATCAACACCATTAGCGACCCCAGCGCGTTGATGGGTACAATGTTGATGGCATGTAAAATGATGCGCAAGTGTCAGGCTGCCATTGTCCCCACTTACGTAATTCAACTCGCTAGCCACTACGAGAAATGGGTCTGCTTAAATTGGTCCCAGTTCATGTGTAACGAATTCTTGGAGAACATGCGCGAGGCACAAGATCATGGAAGGGCATTCTACTACTCCTGGCTGCTACTCCTCATCGCATTGGTCGCATGGGAAGCCCCTGAAGACTCGGTCCTCCCTGAGCTCGAGCTAGATAAATGAGAGGGGGTGCACTACGCAAATTTGTGAGATTCAAAGGATAAGCAGCGAATCGAGGATAACAAGGTCTTCTAGGTCCTATTTCAGAGCAGGCTCATAACAGTAATCTACTCCTGGTTGCACTTGTCACCAACGATCTATGAAAAGTAAAAGAGAATTGCATCATTCCAAGTCACAATGCACAATGTGCAAATCCGAGGCCGTAAGGATTCGGCGTGGGTATCACTGCCATACATGGTCACTGAAGAGGAGATTGATTGACTCATTCCACTTGGCCACCACATTGGAGACTGGGCTTCAAATTAGGGACATCTGACACTGCACGTGCAAGCACCGCTCCAAAAACCAACTCACCTGATACCACCAAAAAGGAAGAAGGTCATCGCAAGGATGCTGAAAAGGGTGTGGAGTAGGAGTTGCAGCAGGATCTGGACATGGAGGGTCTAGATGCGCAGAGTACCAACTCCCCACGTGTTACAAAATGGACTGCTAACCCTCTCAAAGGCCAATGAAAGAAACGACGAGCTACAAGGCCTGGTCGAGAGAAGGAAGTTACCTTGATAGAGGAAGACCTGGAGAAGATCGCAAATGTAGTCACCCTCGCCTCAGAAGATAAATGGTTTTCTTTGGAAGAGCAGCAAAATGCCATGGTCACTACAATCCAAACTGATCTATGCACTCTGTAGCTCAAAATTGACACCCCGCAAAAAAGCATGATATAGACAAGGCCACCCCCAACAACTAGTAGTGAATTGATCATCACATTTGAAAGTTGCCTTTGCCCTCTGCCAGGTGCAACATTCGTCTTGAGCCCACCTACCTTAAGTGCGCAAGTCCAGGCTTGTGCAGAGGTGCAATTGGATTTGGCCCAGCTTCTGCATGAACCACTGCAAGTCCTCCACACATCCATCTTCAAGGAGGTCTAGCACAGAGACCACTGGGTGCATCAACATCTTAGTACAGCTGAGAAAATGATTGTGGAAAAAACCACTGAGGTGTCCCGGGCACAGGCCGAATGCACCCTTGCTGCCACGCAACAGACCAAGTTGGAACACCTAATCAGTAGGATATGTGCAGATGTAACTGAGGATATCCCGGCTTCTGCTACCACCCAGGCCAAGATTTAGGGGCTTGTTGTAGCACTAAGGGCTTCTAGGACCAAAATTTAGACTGTTAAGACAGAGATGGAATAACAGATTGTTGCCTTACAGGCCAAATTGTAGATGAAAACTCCACCTAAGGTAAGAGCCCAGCGAGCCACGTTGGTCATAGAGGCCACCAATGCTATTACAGCTCAGATTTTTCAAGGCGAAAAGTTGTTGGAGACAGCTATGCAGTTGCGTTCTAAGGTGCAGCGTGACTCTCTCCTATGCAATTTTAGTCAGGAGATACACCAGAAGGAGGAAGAGTTTGAATAGAACGAGGCTACTATGTCCACTTTGATTCCAGTTCAATGCCTGACATGACTGCGTACCAGCCACACATTTAGAGATGAAATTGAAGAGCCCCACCACAAAAATAAGGTTCTTAGTGACCACCTCAAGCCTTGGGCCGATGAAGCCCTCAAGCTATCTCAGGAAGTGGATGTTGCGGTTAAACAACTGAGCCAAACATTGGAAAGTGTTACGGCTGCTATTTTTTGTGGTCATGTGATTTGGCAGATTAGCATACCAAGCAACAAGGCAACATCAAAACCAGTCTTTAGAGCTCTAGGACCTAGCCTTCCTAGTATTAGAGAGGGATCTCTCAATTGTTTGCAAAGATGTAAGCTTGTTTGCTTTAAAGGTTGAATTTAGGCTAGTTATGAATCATGAGTTTGTTTGATTTTTTGGTTGGACATGATGATCTAGGCAGCATAGATTGAAAGAAGAAATCTTTAATTCATTGGGAAATGGAGTCAAGTGGAAGTTGTAACAAGTTTTTAAATGGATTAGGGACATCAAAGGGAAAATCTAACTTGGCCAGTGGATCTACAAGGTATTTCAGGTGAAATGAAATGGACATCAATGGTCTAGAATAAAAAGTAGAACTAAGGGAAATTAAGAATCCTTAATTATATGTACTTCTCAACAAAGGGACTTAAAACATTATCTGAACATGAAGAGGCATTCCATAGACAGGGCTAACCATAAATTCTAGAAACCACACTTTAGTAAATAATAATTCCAAGACAAACTTCTCCAATGAAATATAGAAGGCAAGAAACTCATTTAACTTATAGTGATTTCCCCTTCAAGGATAAGAAAACATTCAAGATTCACAAATAACTGCATTAATATAAGAGGGAACTCCTAAAAATCTTATATTACAACTATAAAGACCTTCAAAACAATTATTTAAGCAAGTACAAAGGGCATGTTCGGAACAAAGCCTCTTTGGCAGACTTTAAACAATGGTACTTTGAAGGGAGACATCAGAAACAATTCTTAAGTGGCAGCAAGTAAGCAAGGAAAACCATAAATCATTCTTGAGACCAAATGTATTGAATTATTTAAGAAATAAACAAGCATAAGAGTTCTAGAGAGCAATTAAGAATTCTCTAGAATATCTTAGTAGAAGAAAACATTAAGACAATGAAGCGTAAACAGAACTAATGTGCTTTCAAAAGACATTTCTTAGCCTAAACTTTTTACTCTACTGCAACAGAGAGTGGTGAAACATAATGGAACAGGAAATAATAATGACAGATTTAGAGTACTTCACCAACAGCCAAGCTCAGGGATCCAATGACAGAGCTTTCTCCATCAAAAAACAGGTCAAGACATCCACAAGTCCTGTTAGCCACCTATAAAATATGTCATATCAAATGGTGACTAAAATCATTTTTAAGCCTTCAAGAAAAAAGTTTTGGCCAAATTGTGAGCTATAGAAAGTCTTATGAAGATAACTTGTTCTTGAGTTAATCTCCACTTCTGTTTCCCTCATAATCCTGAAAAATCTGCTATTTTCCTGAAGAAAAAGACTGCTAAAAACCCATTTTTCCTTCATTTTTCCCCTCCTTTCACTCATCAAAAGTCCTCCATTTTCCTCACTTTAACCTTCAAAATCACTTCAAGACCCTTTTAAAACCATTTGGTCTTCTACCATTTTGTTTAAAAAGCCTTCTTTCCCTTATCAGGACCCCCCCAATTGGCTTAAAAACTCTATTTTTAGCCTAAAAAAATTCTTGTATTTCATTACACATAATTTTAGCCCCCGATGGCTTAACATTCATAATCCCCACTTCTCATAGGACCAACAGCCCCGCAACCGGGTGCTAAGGGCCTAAACTCCTCTTCTAAATCCGTAAAACCTTTTTCCTCCTTTGTATTTTATGAAAATCCGACTTTCCACTATGTTTTAATATATCCGATAGTTCGAAGTTTCGGTGAAAGTTGACCGTTGATCTGGACCAATCAACGATCGTCAGCCAATCACATTGCAAATAAACATATAAGACTTTGTTGGTTTCTTCCTTTTTCTCCGATTGTGATTGGCCCCTTTTCTTTTGAAACCCTCGATCCCTTCGTTTCTTCACAAAACCATAGCCCCGCAATCGGGCGCTAAAAACACTAAAAAACATGTCCAAACCCTTTATTTCCTTTGTTCTTCATAAACTTGACGACATGTTTTTAAACAGATCTCCACCGTTGATCTCTGCAAGATCAATGGCCGTCGGCACATCGCATTGGAGTTTTTCATTGGACGCATTGCAAAGATTTATTGCCTACCTACGATTGCAACCTTGCGATGGTTTCCCGACCGTTGATCTGTTTTACCATACCCAGATTTAACGGTCCACATCGCTCCATCCCAAAGCTCACCCCTTCGCCTTGGACCTTCGCAGTTAATTCCTGACCGTCGATCTGGTTCTAAGATCGATGGCTCTGATTCAATCGCATCACAAATTTCCTTTGTGCCATGCCTCTCTCCCCGCCGATTGAAATCTTACGATTCAATCTGGACCGTCTAATCCACAAGAACTGACGGCCCATATTAATCAAAACTCTGCCCCCTTTCCTCCGCTTTTATCCCATAGATTCATTCCTGACCATCGATCTCTCTAAAGATCTAACGGTCCGCGTGCAATCGCATCGCAATTTTTCTTATGTGCATTCCTCTCTCCTCTGCTCATCGTGATCTTTTGATTGCATTTGGATTTTCATTTCACCGATCCAATGGTATAGATAGAACCCTGAATCCTCTGTTGTTTCATAAACCTTGCTGTGTAAAGTTGTTCGGTGAAGATCCACCATTGATCTCTGCAGATCAATGGTCCACAATCACCCACTCTCCACCCGACCCTTGCTTCATATTTTGTTTCATTAACCCCAAGATTCAATCTGAGCCATTAATATTTTTGATCCTACAATCCATATTCAACCCAATAAGCCCAACTCCTTTGGTACCCATCTCTCCATCAACAAATCCTGACTGCTCATTCCTATGATCCGATGGTCGAGATTAAAACCACCTTGACCCTACCCATCGTCTTTTGCCCACGCATCTTGTCTTATCGTGCTCTCATCTCCATTGTTGGATCTGCATGCCCTTCATCCAACAGCTAGGGATCCATATCACATAAATCTGAGTCCAACCGATAATTCCTAAAAATTACTCGATATGGGTGGTTTTTTAAGGACACGTGTCGGCTGGAGACATATATCGTGTTCTTTTGGGAAATTTTGAAAAAAACGCCCTAAAGCAGTGTGAGACCTGTGGGTTTTATGGCCCAAACCACCTTACCCCATCTACATTACATTCCCTCATTTTTAATCTCTGTCGTTGATCTCTGAGATCCAACGGTCCCAGTTTAAATCTAACAATTAAACTATTGCCCTTCGCCATTCTTCCAAGAGACCTCATCAATGAATCTCTGCCATTGATCTTTGTTGGCTAATCTAATCTGATGGCCCAGAGTCTTTCCGAAACCCCAAATTTCATTTTAACCCTATTTTACCTCTGCCAAAGGTCTATCACCCATTTCCTTTGTATATTCTCCTATTTCGCTATAATGTAGCTCCCTCTGCATTATATAAACCCGATCAATCTCGACCGTTGATCTTTGCAGATCAACGACCCGGACTTAATCCCCATCACCATTTGTCCACCGCCTCCCCTTTGATCCTAGCGAGCAATCCTTGCCGTTGGGTGCTTTCATCCAACGGCTGCGATCTAACCTCAACCTCCAAAGCAGTTTAACCCATCCACGCAGGATTTTATAACTTTCGCTTGTTTGTGCAGGTTTTTGAAGGTTTATCCACATTTTTAAAGGAAATCAAAGGCCGGGGATGACGATCCCCCAGACCTTTATTCATCAAGGAGATCACTCTGCAGGGTTCCATATCATGTTTCATCCATGCCTCATGAGCACTGATGCTATTTTAAAACCCTCTGTGCCCCTGCAAAAGAAATAAAAATACAACAAATTCCACAGACAAAGAGTATCTGTGTCCAGGGATAAAATCAAAGCAGAAATCAATGTTTAAAGGTTTAAAAACAAGTTTTGAAGGATTAAGGCATAAATTCGACTATCAAAGGCCTAATCCACAGTTAAAAATAGCATGAAGACCGAAAGACACAGATTAAGCCTAATCCATCCTAAAACACAGAACTAAATCAAATTAAAGGTGTTTTAGCGAAGGATAAGGAATTCTATAAATCCAAGAAGCCTCCACTACCACATCAGAGGCTAATTAGATCCTCTCCAACTTCCAAAAGCCACCTACAGCCTCGCAGCAATCAAAGGAGGCATAGTTATTGTAGAACAAAAGATATTTGCCTCAATACAGCTGAATAGTTATTTCAAATCAAAAGAACTTATTACGAATGTCAGCAAAGTTATTACAAAAATAATCAAGAGTTTTTTAAGTCAAAAAAATCTTCCCAGCAAGCTTAATACTTAATGTAAATCAATTAATACAGATAAAATATCAGAATCCTTTTCCATTGAGCCCCTCAAAGGCTGAGAAACATTAAACTGAATTAATTGAACCTAAATATCTTTTCTCTTGTCACACCTCCTCATTTCTTCTATAAATACTTCTGTAGAAGATGAGACAACGTTGGTCATTGCATATTTGTTTCCTGTAAATAGTCTTCTGAAGTTGTTGTAAGCTCTGTTTTAATTGAAGATACCTAAGTTGAGATGAGAAGTTTGAAGCTATAGAGAACCACTGGACTTGAAGATTGTAACTGGTTCGAAGCATCAAATACAAGTTGATTTAAGGGATCCTGATCTATGTCAACGGTGATGTGTTTCTTATTGTAAATTTTTATTTTCTTTTGTTTCCATTGTGTCCACTTTCTCTGATAAAGAACAACAATTATAGAGTTATGATTTACTGTCAAAGGTACCTTGCTGTCACTGATAAGCTTTATCTACATGTTTTCTTCAAATTGTGTTTTTTAAGAATGATTTAATAAATTCCAGGAATTCAAGATGTTGGCATTCCCTTCTCTTACGGTCTAGACTTTAAACATTGTTCTTGAATGTTATTTTCAGTGTCTGCTATGTAAAGTTGAACTAGGGAAGTCTATGGTGAGCCCTGTCCTCTAGTTTCATCTCCAAAGGTTGTCTGAAAGTTTCCCTAAGAGTATGTTGAAAGAAGGCTAGGTTCAAAGTCCTTACCTGATCTTAGACTATTCTTTGTTATCTTAAGTGTTTTCTTGAAAAGTTTGCTAAGTAAAGCAGAGCTAGGGAAGTCTATGGTTTTCCCTGTCCTCTAGTTTCTTCTCCAACAGTTGCTTTGAAAAGTTTCCCTTTAAATATGCTGAAATCAGGATAGGTTCAAAGTCCTTACTTGATCTTAAGCTATTCTTTTGTGTTTTAAATGTTTTATATTGAAAGTGCATTGAAAGAGGGCTAGTTTCAAAGTACTTACCTGATCTTAGATAAATTTTATGCCTTTCTTAAGTGCATGCCAAAAGCAGGATAGTTTCAAAGTACTTACTTGATCTTAGGCTGCTCTTTGTTATTCATCTGTTTGATTCTCTTCTTATTGTTTCATTCCATTCCATAAAATCAATTTAAATATATCCTATGACATAGATGACTTGCCCCATAGACCACTCTTGAACCTTGTTGTTTCAATTAAATCCTACTATGACTCCATAGCCCAATGGATTGAAGCTATTTCTTGCCTATCTTATTAGTTGAATCATTCTTTCACTTTCATTCACCTTCACCCTTCATTTAGACTTCCTTCACCTTCACATATCTTTGCCCAACCAAAACAAACAAAAACCTTGTTCTTCATAACTAGCCTAATATCACATTTCAAGCCTTAAAGATAAACCAATATTTGCACTTATAGAGAGATCCCTCTCTGGATTCAGGAGGGCTAGATCTTAGAATCCCAAAGTGGTTCAAATGTTGTCTCTACAGCTTTAGTCTCACCAATCTGCTGAAGTTATAGGTTCCTAACATTTCTGGCGACTCCACTGGGGAACTGAGTCAAATTTCACCTTAAACATACTTAAAAAAACCCTTGAGTACAAGTATCCCTCTTCACGCACGACCAAAACAATTTCTAATCATGATAAAACTTATTTGAATCAGTGAAAAGCTAAGGAACCCTTAGGATTCTCATAAGAGATTGTCAAACCTTGAAGGAATCAGCTAGCTTAGCCATTAGAGTAAAATTTCATTGTCTCATCACCGTAGCTAAGTGTTGAAATAGATTTAGGACACTCTTAGAACCCATAGGACTGAAATAACTCAGAAAACCCAAAAATATTTTAGATTGGTATTGAAATAAACATGGTGGTGGACCATAAAACCTTTTACCTCCAAAGGAGCTAAAAATTTCCACCTGGTAACTCCACAATTCAAAACAGACCTTGAGACTCCACTGGGAAACCCATTATCATGATAACATCATTTAAACTCAGTTAAGAAGACTTTAAACATTAGAGTTTTCTTGTTTAAAAGATCAGTTAGCCTCCTAAAGATTGTCATATTTGGTTAAAATTTTCTTGTTAGTTGGGTCTGAAAAACATAGCATAGTGGCTCCTAGAAGAATTCATACTAGAGCCTATCATGATCCAAACCCTCCTGAGATAGTTGATGATCCTAAAAGAATACTTAGGAAGTCTCCTAAGGCCAAATCTTCAACTATTGTCAAATCACTCCATAGAGCTAATTCTGTTCCTAAAAACCTTGCAGCTCTACAAGAATCACAAGTTGACTTAAGAAACCCATTCAGAACTAGGTCACTTGAGGATTTAGATCAATTAGATTTAGAGCCTTCACTTCCATCCCAAGACAGAAGTGAACATCCTGGTAGCAGAGAAACTACTCCACCTAATTTACATTTCCTTCATAATTTTGGTTTCTCTCATCCTAGATCTGTTCAACAATATATTGTTGGTCCATCCACATCTATTCTTCATACATCCACTGTCCAAACCACTCCATTCCAGCCAACTTTCCCTCTCATCAATCCACCACTTGTAAACCCCCCACTTTTTCCACAACATCCTATCATAGCAACATGGTATGCTCCCTTAGTCCTTCCTTTACCTTTAGTCAATCTCCCACATGACTATCAGTCTAAGATACCTTTGTATGATGCCAGTAATGCTACTACTGCTTCACAACATGTGGATAAGATGAATGACTACTTTTACAGAAATGAGATTGATGATGAAACTATCAAACTTAGATTATTTGCTCAGAGTTTAGGGGGAGAAGTAATAAAATGGTTCAAAGGCTTAACCCCTGATAGTATTAATGATCTCCAAGTCTTCCATCAGTTATTCTTAAACAAATGGAAAGTGAAGAAAAACCCTCTCCAAATACTTTCTGACTACAAGAATCTCCACAGAAACACTAGGGAAAGTGTACAAGCTTATTGCACCAGGTTTAACAGTGTTTATAATGCACTTCCCCCATATTTGAAACCTCCACAAGGCTCAGCTTTAAACAAGTTTCTTGAAGGATTTGATCCTGAAATGGCCTCTCAGCTGAGAGAGAGAGAGATCCTGTAACTCTTGAAGATATGCAAAAAGGAGCTCTTGTTGTGGAAGTAAATTTAATGGAGAAAATAGAAAGATGAGGAATGAGAATAAAGTGTCCTTTAGAGAGGAGTATACACCTTCCGCATCTAGCTCAAAGATGGAAAGAATGATGGAGGAGATGATGAAAAAGATGAGCATACTTGAGAGAGCACAAGCTAGTCAAAACCAATCAGCTCCTAAAAACAAAAATCAAAATCAAAATTAGAATTTTAGGAGAAACTAGCCTCAAAACAGACCAAGGGAAGATGATCAATAGATTAATCCTCGTTTTCATCAAAACTATGTAAGTGAGGTTGAAGAAACAAGTGAACAAACATAGGAAGATGACATAAATATGTTGGGAGTAGACAATGATGATTTTGAAGTTCATTACAATAGAAGATAAGGTTTATACACACCCTATGATGATAAAAGACCAGAAGATGAATATTACTATCAAGAGATGGAAAATGTCATCATAGAGACTCCAAAAGAATATGACCTTAGGAGTAAAAGCAATCAGGAAAATCCCAGGACTAAGACTTCTGAAAATTCTGCAAAAACAGCCCTGTAAATAAACCAAAAGTTACAAAATAGAAAGACAAAAAAGTGGTTGGAAATTCTGATAAGAACAAAGAGAAAGGCACTCAAATCAATGAAAAACAGAGTGTAGATCTTAGCAGCACTAGTACTTCAGCTAGTGTTTTTGTTAAAACAATTTTAACAAATGTAAATAGAGGAAATTAGCAAACTGATTTTTCCTAATAGAGTGGTAGTTAATAAGGCTGAAACAAGCATTTTAGGAAATCAGATGCCTTTTAGCTTGGAGCAGGAAATTTCCCAAATCAAAATCTCTATTCCTCTTACTGAATTAGCTACCTAATATTTATATAGATCACAAATTTTGAAGGCTTTTAACATAGAACAGAATAATGACACTGTCAATCTTAATGATGACCAACCAGAGCTATTATTCGGTCCTAAGATTGAAGGTAGATATCAAGAAGGACCAGTTACTCCTTTTTATGTTCCCACATTGATAGCAGTAGTTTGGAGCACTAAATACCATAACCACATTTTTTTCTGACACCAATTGTAACCCTCCATAATCAGCTGATGCGCTTTGGAAACCAGAATCAGACCATTAGTGTGATTGAATTGTGCAGCTATATCTTGGCCAAATGTGTATACAGCACCTCTTGGTGAAATCCCCCAACCGCAATGATCATCTGGGTCTGACCAAAGTAGATCACACATAGGCCCTTCACGCGGTACTTATTGGATATGATCCAACGATTGAATGTTGTCAAGTGTGTCCAGTGATGGAGAGAATCCACCATGCAAGCAAAATATCTGGCTTTCAATGAGAGCTGCCAGAGGGAGGTAGTCAAAAAGGTCTGTGAAATACTTCCATACATTTGCATTCCCATATTTTCTCAAACATTCATCATAAAATCCACACACTTGTGTAATTTGTCGGCTCTCGTGATTCCCCCGTAGAATAGTAATTCTATCCCTATAGCACACTTTAAAAGCAACTAGCAGTGTCACTGTCTCAACAGAATAGTATCCCCGATCTTGAAATACAAAATTGTCGAGGCAGGTATACTCCAAACTCTAGGCACATATCATTTGCAACATAGTCACATGTGGAAAAGCTGCTATTAGCATGCGCGTTTTCTATCAATTGTTGTCAACCAATCCAAAGTCTCGACCTCGGAGGACCTCGATCTAAAGCAGCCCCATGATCAGCACAATAGTAAATTCTCTTTATATTTTTTCATAGTGGTATATATTTTTGGGAAAACAACATAACCGGAGTAATAATATTCAAAGAGACCAAATACGTTCATGTTCAAGAGTGGTCTTTAGTGGAATACTCCCCTGACAATAACTCTTCCACGAAGCTGAATTTCGCCAAACGGTTTCTGGGTTATAGGAAACATGGTGCTCTGGACACAACCCATGTATCAGAATTTAGAGATTCTAATTCAATACCAAGCTGTTGCTTTTATTCATTAGGTGAATTCGCACTCGAATGTATTCCTATACCGAACCTTCCTGCAACCAAGAAGTAATTTATTAAAAACACTCATTAATTAACTAAAAACAAGAATTTATAATTTAATAGCTAAAATTCCTCTAATTAACAACATAATGGATTAATAACGATTAAAAACACCAGGTACAAGTATGTATTTAGTTGATACAAATCGTAAAAATTTGGGCAAAAGTGCGGCTCAACATCCCCCCACGCTGAACTTCTTGCACGTCCTCGTGCAAGCAAAACTATAAGACATTGAAATAAGGTAGGGAAAATGTCAGCAAAGAGTTTAGCTTGATATTGTAATGCATTTATCAACTCGCAACATTATTATTACGACACCAGCTTAAACCATGTGAGATGATAAAACAAGATCAGGTTCCGAAAGTAGACATGATGGAGAAAATAGTATCGCATATACCTGTTACCTTGTCCCAAATTTTGTTTTTCCCAAATTCTTATGATAAAATCAAGTTTTACTGAAGAGGTGCAATTTTACAAATACTACCACAGGTTTCATACACCTACATTAGCAATCTTGTACCTAGGTCATTCAACACATATTTAGAGGAAACTACAATCAATACACATTGTCAACAACCAACACCTTGTGAGTAGTCATTATTGAGCATTTCATCACTTCAAATACCATAGAAATTAAAGTGATTTTTGATACCAATCAACAACCTCTTTACGTTGTCATCCAGATTCAAAAATAAATTTCCTCTTAATCTAGTACAATGGATTACCTTCACTAAGGGTACCATATGATTCAAAGACTCTTGTTTTTTTTTGAAAGATAGAACTCAAAGCATAATGTTCAAATTGTCTTAAAACCATTGCCCAAGAGAAATGATGAGTCTTAGGGAAAGAGAAGGATAACCAAGTAAATCATAGTATGCAGTTAACTTTAATACCACAGACATGGCCCTGCTACCCGCGGGTGTCCATAACCTTGACAAGGATGTCTTTTAACCTAGCGAAATGTCAATATCCCACTTACTAGATATAGATTCAAAGTTTGCTTATTTTACTTTTTAGATGAAGGCCACTGTCCTCCTTGCTTGGTGACCAGCTGATGGCAGTGCCACTCACAAGAAGTAACATGGATGAACAGGCCGACTCGTGATGAGACCTCCTATCTTCTAGCTTTTTGGCTGAAAGCCATTACTCTAGCTTGGTGACCAGGAGCAATAATGTCATGCATGCTAGATCCTATGATCATGGTAGGTCGGCTCATCACGAGACCTCCTATACTTCCCTAAATATTTTCTAAACTCTGATTATGATTAACTTCAAAGGTTACTTAATAAGTGGGGAGACAGATCTACTCCTTAAGAGTACAGGATCGCGTGAAAAGTTTTTAATGACTAATCATTTCTGGCTAATTCCTCTACCCGAAAGACTTGTTAAAGATATCCCAGACAATGACTGAAAGATTCTTTGAGTTAAGAATGCTAGTGTTCTCATAAATAGCTCATTATGATCTTTGCAAGAGTGGTCCACCATAGGGGTTTTCCAATAGTACCTTCTAAGGAAAACTAAAAATATATATCCGAGATGACAACTTATTAGAGCGGTTAATCATGGTTACTTTTTGCAAAATCATGAGGTATTAGAGTGAATTTTACACAACAAGATTTATCACAAATGTGTGTGTTAAAAACTAATGTGGATAAAAAGTAGTTTTAATGGGATTTATTTACAATTCAAAACCATAATAGCATTGTAACTGCTTTATTCATTTATTCTCCTACCCTACTTTACCCTAAGAGGTGAAAAGACTCATCTTCAAGTATATGAGTACTTCCAATGAAGCCATGTGCGTAACAAAATGCTGATTATACTCACACTTAGTTTTAAAGAATAGGCTTTAGGGCATACGAAAGCATGAGAAACTAGTTTCTTTAATTGATATGGTACTAAGAGTTTCCGAATGTTAAGGAAATAAGACAGCTTGATGACTGCTTCAAACCAGGATTCAATGGAATCCACATATTTATGATTTTCCAACTGATGCAAATCTTCCACAGTTTGATAGTCACTCTCCTGGAGGCATAAGGGATCTGGTGAAAGAGAAAAGATAAATCCCTCAAGTTCAGGCTCAAACATCTAATTTTGAAACCGACAAGAATGGTTGAGAGAAATTCTAGGGTTTTGAGTTTCAACAAAATTTTTAGAACATGTTCCAATTATAGATTGCTCCTCTTGTGTTCTTTGAATTACACCTTCCCGAGGTGAATGTTCTACGGTAATGGGGAAAGTTTTAGATTCATTCCCTTTTCCAACATGGAGAGTGTGACATTTTGTTCAATAGGGGAATCAACGGAAAGAATAGGTGCTTGAAACTGTTGTGCAATCTCATGGTTTAGATTAGGGTTTATGATGTGGTTTGGGCTAGGGTTTGCACTAGGGTTTGGGTTAATGCGTGGACTAAGGTTTGGATTTGGATTGGGATTAGGTCTAGGGTTTCAGTTAAGGCTAGGGTTTGAATGAGGGCTAGGGTTAGGGTTTGGACTAGGGTTAGGATATCGATTAGGGTTAGGTCTAGGGTTTGAGTTAAGGCTAAGGTTTGGATTAAGGCTAGGTTTAGGGTATGGATTAAGGTATGGACTGAGGTAAGGATTAGGGTTAGGGTATGGATGAGGGTTAGGTCTAGGGTATGGACCAGGTTTAGGGTAAGGTTGCACATATGGCTGGGACCATGGAAGAGGATAACTTAATGGTGCATTGGAAAGAAATTGTGGTTATTTTTGGTGCTCATATGATTGAATTTTCATGGGAGATTTCCCTAGAGAGAAGGATCCAAACGATTCTTGAGGCCATGGAGATATCTCGCTCGAGGATGAGGGCCAAGGAGAGGGCCACTGTGGCCATGAAGTTGGATATTCAATTGGAGGAGGATCAAAAATTTTCCATGAAATTCCATGATTATAAACATGTTGAGGAACCTGCTCAGGAAAATAACAATTATTCCAAGTATCAAATGGTTTTGGGTTTTGAGTTATACCTGGCAGTTGATTCAATTCCTTACTTGATTCCCTGAGTAGCTTTCGTAATTGTGGCAGTGATGGAAAATGTTTGGCTGCATGACCATCCTCGCAAATTTCACAAACTTTCAGATCGCTAAGTGGACACTTTCCAAGGTAGTGTTTCTTTCGAGAGTTGGTGCAAAGGATAAGCAGTGGTTCTTCGTCCTTCTCTTGTTCCTGCAAATCATCCAATTTCAAAATCAAAGATTTAAATTTATGTTCAAGTAAGGTGTTAAATTCAGCACTTGTGAATTCCTCATCAGATGATTTGTTCGTCTCGATAGCAACATAAGAACTCCTCATTGAATGATTCCTCAAAATACCATCTTTTGGTCTTCAACGAGCAAACTGGTACATTCTGTCATCACATGGATTAGTACGCAAGCGTTTTTACAATACCCCAACAATGATATATCGTTGAAGACTGGATTATAAAGATAAATCGATTTTAAAATATTTTTGACTGAAATAAAGCTCACCATGCTTGCATGAAAGGAAAATGCCAAATCAAAGCAATATTTAATCTACTAAAAACAAAACAATTCAGAAATTAAAAGTCTAAATCCTGCTTCTACTTCTACACATAAGCAAGATAAGGAAATAAAAGTTCAAGAGATAAACAAGATGGCCAGACTTTGGAGAAACCCCACAATAGTGGATGCGTGGCTCTTCACTCACGTCTTACCGTACACTCTCCGCCCTCTAACGTCCTGCAGTATCCTTGAAACTCTGTGAGAAAATTTTACCTGAGCCAAACTACAACTCCTCGGCAATGGCGCCAAAATGTTGGGTGGCTTAATTGTTAGATTAAACCTCTCAATATTAATTATCAATCCGGGAGTCGTAAACAAGATTTGTACTGCGTATTGGCTCAGCTTACTGATCAGAGTATAAATATGTTCCTTATTAATGATAAATTAAACATCGGAATGAAACACACGTTGGCTTACAAACAAGCAACCGTGAAAATGAAACCTACTTAATTAGTTTCACTCAGTGCAAATGCAATTAAATTATAAGGAAATACAAGACAATCTTCAATTACTCTCGTACTCGAATCTAAATCCCCTATGATATCTTGAAAACCTTAATCTAATTATTCCTCTCATTAACTTAAAAACTAACACTTAATCTTGAAATAAGCAACAAGACACACACACTATGAAAATTCATACATCTAACCCAAAATACTCGTCATAATAAATTCAAGATTCACCCTTAACCAAAGAACAATTCTATCTATTGCTGGAAAAAACTACTTTACTCTATGTCAAATAATATTTAAGATATCCTATTAAAATTAACATTACAATTCATCTATAAAAAACTTTTCAATTCAAATATTTAAATCTAAATAAAACAAATTGATTGAAAGACAAACTTACTCTTCAAAATTATGCAACTTATAATAAAAAATAAATCAAACTCCCACTCAATAATGAACTCTTTAAATCACTGCTACATGCACAATTAAATCTGCACTCAACTATGAAAAATAAGAGAAACTCTAATTTAAAAAGGCTTTAATTAATTTCAAAGAATATAATATGAAAAGACTTCAATCTCTATTTCAAGTTTTCTCTTACCAACAATCACATTAAATAATCGTTGAATTATAAACAATGGATGCAGATCAAATTTGCATGGTCTCCTTTATCTATGCAATTAACGAATGCTTGAACCAAAACCAAATTCTACACAAATAAAACTCAGTGATAAGCTATTTGAGGTGCCAGTCGAATGCAGATCAAATCTGTGCTATCGCCCCATTCTTAGACCGCTTGAATTCATGTTGTAATCATTCTCATGGATGACTATTGCACTCCACGCTTCAACTATTAGGTGCTCTCTGCATTCAATCGAATCAGTGTTCACGGATACTTCACGGATATGGTCTTCGCTAATAGGCCCAGCTTGCATCCGATCTTGCGTGGGCTCTCTATGGCGGTAACATGCCATAAACTCATGCACACACTACCACAGCGATGCCGTGAGACATAGTCATTCTGAATCCGTTCTCTTTTCTTGGCGGACATTGGTTCACTTGCAGGGGTCGCATATCGAACTTGAATTCAATCCTTTCTACCTACATCACATTGTATACATATCCAGCACACAGTAATATAATTATAACCAGAAAATAAATGGACAACTTAAAAATTCAGATCCACAAACTATTGCATGGGCTAATAATTCGCTAATTGCCCCTCTGCAATCTCATTTATAATTCACATTCTTTGGTTTTTTTTTCTCACACGCACTCACTCTATCTATTGCACAGCTACCTAACTCTAATGGATCGACCTCTATCTATGCACAACTCTCCTATCTGCACACAACGCTCTCCTATGTTCTACGCAGAGTTTACAAATCGACCTCCAGCTACTGAATTATTCTCCTATAGCTCCTGCCTCTATATCGATCCCCCACACATCGATTCCAGCAACTTATATATACATTTTTTTTAATTACAAACTGGAGATTCAATCAGAGAAATATAGCAAATTATCATTTTTACAAATTGCCGGAATGAGAAATTGGTTTGAAACATATTGTCAATTTAGGAAAATGGTCCTCGTTTTGTGGGATTTCTGTTGCTGGAAGATGCGTTCTTGGCTTCTGGAAGCAATTCAGATTTTTTGTAGCTGGCAGAGGTATTGTAAGGTAGCTTCAATCTGGCATCATCATCCCTTCCTCGATCTCAACGTACCTTCTACGTTTTGTGATGTAGAAACATGCCATTGGATCGAATGAAATTTCTAACACTCGAGTCTGAGTTTGCTTTCCACATCCAAGCACCAACATCTCTGGAACAGGCCGTATGAGATGGAAGATCGACAAACTCCTGATAGAAAATGTGTAAATCCTGAGAGCACCAAGTCAAAAAGTAATATGGAGTCTTGCGTGTAGCATCTGGTTCAATTTGACGAGGCGCTGGATCAAATTGGATGAAGTTTTGTTCCATGGTCTCACTAGCCTCCATAATGGCCGCCATGTTCCCACATTGATAGCAGTAGTTTGGAGCACTAAATACCGTAACCACATTTTTTTCTGACACCAACTGTAACCCTCCATAATCAGCTGATGCGCTCTGGAAACCAGAATCAGACCATTAGTGTGATTGAATTGTGCAGCTATATCTTGGCCAAATGTGTATAAAACACCTCTTGGTGAAATCCCCCAACTACAACGATCATCTGGGTCTGACCAAAGTAGATCACACATAGGCCCTTCATGCGGTACTTCTTGGATACGATCCAACGATCGAATGTTGTCAAGTGTGTCCAGTGATGGAGAAAGTCCACCATGCAAGCAAAAGATCTGGCTTTCAATGAGAGCTGCCAGAGGGAGGTAGTCAAAAAGGTCTGTGAAATACTTCCATACATTTGCATTCCCATATTTTCTCAAACATTCATCATAAAATCCATACACTTGTGTAATTTTTCGGCTCTCGTGATTCCCCCATAGAATAGTAATTCTATCCCTATAGCACACTTTCAAAGAAACTAGAAGTGTCACTGTCTCAATAGAATAGTATCCCCAATCTTGAAATAAAAAATTATTGAGGCAGGTATACTCCAAACTCTAGGCACATATCATTTGCAACATAGTCACATGTGGCAAAGCTGCTATTAGCATGCGCGTTTTCTATCAATTGTTTTCAACCAATCCAAAGTCTCGACCTCGGAGGACCTCGATCTAAAGCAGCCCCATGATCAGCACAATAGTAAATTCTCTTTATATTTTTTCATAGTGGTATATATTTTTGGGAAAAAAACATAACCAGAGTAATAATATTCAAAGAGACCCAATACGTTCACGTTCAGGAGTGGTCTTTAGTGGAATACTCCCCTGACAATAACTCTTCCACGAAGCTGAATTTTGCCAAATGGTTTCTGGGTTATAGGAAACATGGTGCTCTAGACACAACCCACGTATCATAATTTAGAGATTTTTCTCCATTCGGTCGCAAATTTGTTATTTTCACCTACAACAATTCAATACCCAGCTGCTGCTTTTATTCATTAGGTGAATTCGCACTCGAATGTATTCCTGTACCGAACGTTCCTGCAACCAAGAAGTAATTTATTAAAAACACTCACTAATTAAATAAAAACAAGAATTTATAATTTAATAGCTAAAATTCCTCTAATTAACAACATAATGGATTAATAGCGATTAAAAACACCAGGTACAAGTATGTATTTAGTTGATACAAATTGTAAAAATTTGGGCAAAAGTGCGGCTCAAAAATGATTCTGAACTAATAATTAGGCAAGTGAATGGGGAATATACTACAAAACAGCCCAGACTTAGAGCCTATCGAAACGATGTCATGGATTTATTGAAAACATTTATGGAATTCAAGCTAATTTTTGTTCCAAGAAACGAAAATATTCAAGCTAATGGTTTGGATTTTGCTGCTAGAACATGCCTAACTCCTTATGAAACCAAAAAATGCACAACTCAAATCAAATTTTGACCAGTTGTCCCTGATAATGAAAAATATTGGAAAGTGTTTGATCGAGACAAAAAAGTAGAAGACTTCATGCAGTCCAGAAATGAATTTGAACTACCAAGTTCAGATTCAGATCATGAAGATGACTGTTATATTGTGGAAAATATACTTGATGAAGAAGTAAAATCTCTGGAGATTGTTGTTATTAATCTATCAGCTAATAAATATGAACATTATAAAGAGATTGGTGCAGATTTACACAAAGAAGACTTAGAAATGTTGCAATCTAACAATCAAAGTTTGCCAAAGGGTCTGGTCCCTTTAGAAGAGTTGTTTGATATCAATGATGTTGCCAAGAAACCAAAGATGGAGCTTGTTGAAACTGAAGTAGAAGAGTGTAATATAGGTAGTGAACTAAAACCAAAGATGATCAAACTGTCTAAAACTTTACCAGCTCACATCAAACTAAAATACATAGAGTTGTTTAAAGAATTTTCTGATGTTTTTGCATGGAGTTATGAAAATTTGAAGTCCTATGACACAGAGATAATTCAACACAAGATACCTCTCAAAGAGAACCAAAATCCCTTCAAGCAAAAATTGCGCAGAATCAACCATGTTCAATTACCTTTGGTTGAGAAGAAAATCAAGAAAATGTATGAAGTTGGGATTATTGTTCCTATTAAATATTCAGAATGGGTGTCTAATTTAGTGTCAGTTAGGAAAAAAAAGGAGAGATTAGGCTTTGTATTGACTTTAGAGACTTAAACAAAGCCTCATTGAAGGACAACTACCCTTTACCCAAGATGGATAATATTTTACAAAGGGTAGTTGGTTCTAAAAGAATTTCTTTTCTAGATGGCTTCTCAGGATATAATCAGATATTAGTACATCTTGATGATCAACTAAAGACAACTTTTACTACACCTTGGGGCACTTTCATGTATGTGAAAATTCCCTTTGGTTTGATGAGTACTGGTGCTACTTTTCATAGAGCCATGGAAATTTCATTCTTAGAAGAATTAGGCTACTTTATCATTATTTACCTTGATGATATCACTGTTTTTTCCAAAATAGATGAAGAACACCTTAAACACTTGAGGATAGTCTTTGAGAAATGCAGAAAATTTGGTTTGTCTTTAAATCCTAAGAAAACGATGTTTGGTCTCCAAGAAGGTGAAATTGTTGGTCACATCATATCAAAAGAGGGGATAAAGATAGACCCAAAAAATATTGAGGCTATATTGCAAATCACTCATCCTAGAAACATCAAGGAACTGCAATCTTTCATTGGAAAGATTAATTTCTTGAGAAGGTTCATACCCAACTTAACCGAACTCCTTAGAAACATTACAAACATGCTGAAAAAAGAACAAGGAGTTAAATGGACCTTGGAAGCAAAGAAATCTTTTGAGCTGGTAAAAAAAGCATTAACCAAAACACTAGTTCTAATAAGTCCTGATTTTTCTAAAGATTTTTACACTTTTTCATTTGCATCAGAACATACAATAGTTGTTGTCCTATTGCAGAAAAATCCACAGGAACAAGAGCAACCCATTGCATTCTTTAGCAAGGCATTGACAGATGCACGTCTAAAGTATAACATTATGGAAAAAAAAGCCTTTGCCTTAGTCAAAGCCTTAAAAGACTTTAGAGTTTACATTCTTCACTCCCACATAATTGCCTTTGTCCCAAATTCAGTTGTGAAAGACATTCTAACACAGGACCCAGATGGAAAGAGAGGTAAGTGGATAGCTGTGATACTTGAATATGATTTAGAAATCAAGCCCACTAAACTCATTAAAGGCCAAGGACTAGAAAGATTAATGGCTAAGTCTAATTTTGAAGCTCTTGATATAAACATGATAAATGCTTTAGATGAACAAGAGGAATTGTCAACTCCCATTGTAGAAGATCATTTTATGAATTCCTCTTGGTATGCTGATATTTTATATGTTTTTCTCAATTTGAATACACCTCCTGGTTTGACAAAAACTAAGGCACGATTTTTAAGGTTAAAAGCTGTTAACTATTGCATTTTAGATAAATGTCTTTATTGGAAAAATGCTAGTGGGTTATTGCTTAAATGTTTGCCTGAGAATGATGCAGAGAAAATCAAGCATGAGTTCCATGAAGAAGAATGTGGAGGCCACCTCTACTGGAAGACAAATGCCAAAAAAATCATGAGAGCTAGTTACTATTGGCCCACACTCTTTCATGATGTCCATAAAATGATCATTTCCTGTCATAAATGTCAACTCTTTGAAGGCAAAAGAAAATTTCTTCCTTTACCTTTGCATCCAATCACTGTTGAAGCTCCTTTTTAACAGTGGGGACTTGACTTCATAGGAGAAATCCATCCACCATCATCTGCCTAGCATACATGGATTATCACTGCAACAAACTATTTTACCAAGTGGATAGAAGCCATCCCTTTTAGGCAAGCCAATGATTCTGTTATTATAAAATTTCTTGAAACTCATATCCTATCTAGATTTGGCTGCCCTAGGAAGATTATTACTGACAATGCTGCTGCATTTGGATCCAAAAGGATGGTTGAATTCTATTACAAATATCATATTACATTGGCTCATTCTACTGCTTATTACCCTCAAGGTAACGGGCTAGCAGAATCCTCAAACAAAAGCTTGGTGAACATAATCAAGAAGTTGTTGGAGGACAATAAGAAGTCATGGCACACAAAGTTGGTACATGCACTTTGGGCTGATAGATTAACATTTAAAAAATCAATTGGAATGTCACCCTACCAGCTTGTTTATGGAATAGATGCAATTTTTCCAACCAGCCTAGGAGTGTCAGTCATGAAGCTGATCCAAGAAGTACAGTTTGAAGACAATGACATGATAAGAAGAATAAATAAGACCAAACATCTTCAGCAAACCAGAGAGGAGGTCTACAACAGAGCATTACAAAAGAAAGAAAGCATCAAGAAGCTTTTTGATAGAAGGACAAAGGCCAGTGATTTCAACATTGGTGACAAAGTTTTAAAGTGGGATTCAAGGAGAGAAGATAAGGGAAAGCATGGGAAATTTGATAATCTATGGCTTGGTCCTTATCTTATTCATTCTGCTGCTGGTAACAATGCTTATTTTCTACAAGAATTAAATGGAGCTGAACTGTTTGGGGGTCCTGTCAATGGCAGGAGGCTCAAACATTATTTCTCTTGACCATATCAGTTTGGAAGCCTTTTTATTTTTTCCCATTGTGAATATTACATCCATCATTGCATTCAAAGTTAGAAAAATTAAAATACAAAAACAATAAAAGATAGAAAAGAGGGCAGGTTGTAAAAACAAGAAAGGTATAGCCCCATACCAAAAAAGAGAAACAAAGTCTGAAATTGTGCAAGCTCAAATGCCATTCCTAAGAAAAACACTCCTAGTTAGTCATACAACCTAATCATGACTAATTAGTTTTCAATTTACTGCTGATAGGTTAGTGAATTAGATTTTCCAAACAACTTAATCTTGGCTTATCAGTTAGGTAGATTAGGATAGGAAAATAAAGGTTCAAACAAGCTAAAAATCTGAACCTATGAGTTTCAAAAGAAGCATGGCTCTAATCTGTTTTAATATTGAGCCAGAAATAGAAGCAAAATAGCTCTAATATGCCCAAAAATTGAACCAGAAAATAATGTAAGACAGCTCAAACAAAAGTTAAAAACAAAACTGAAGGAAAAAGAAGGATGTTCTTAAACTTTCAGATCTTAAACCTTCACCATTTTGGTTTTCTGCAATAATTATCTATGTGCAGCTTGTTTTTATGCCATAGATTAGCAACAAGTTAGACTTTTCAACCCTGACTTGTTTTCTTATTAAAATTCTTGTTTTAGAATTTAGTGAATAAAAATTTGTTAGACAATTTAGTCCTAACAGATAGTAGTTAGGTACATAAGCTTATGAACTCAACTGCTTAATCTAAGTTCATGGAGAAATGAGGGTAGAAATAGACTAGTTTTATGTTTTCAAAAAGAATAAAATGTTTGTAAAAAGAGTTTTCCAATCTAAATGCACTCTGAAAATAAGAAAAAATGTTAGATCATTAGGATTGGGTAGGTAGAAAGCTTGTTTTGATACATATTCCATTGGTTTTAATGGCTGGTAACATTATTAGAGCAAAAGAAGATCAGCAAAGAAAGATAGTGCAGCCCAATGGATGAGGCATTGATTAGCTTCCAGAGAAGACACGTCTAAGGTTCTTGGCACCTCCAAGGAGCTGCCATCCCAAGTTGGAGCCGCTGTTAGCCACCTATAAAATATGTCATATCAAATGGTGGCTAAAATCATTTTTAAGCCTTCAAGAAATAATTTTTGGCCAAATTGTGAGTTCTTAAAGTCTTATGAAGATAACTTGTTCTTGAGTTAATCTTCATTGCTTTTTCCCTCATAATCCTGAAAAATCTGTTGTTTTCCTGAAGAAAAAGACTGCTAAAAACCCATTTTTCCTTCATTTTTCCCCTCCTTTCACTCATAAAAAATCCTCCATCTTCCTCACTTTAACCTTCAAAATCACTTCAAGACTGTTTTAAAACCATTTGGTCTCCTACCATTTTGTTTAAAAAGCCTTCTTTCCCCTATCGGAACCCCCCAATTGGCTTAAAAACTCTGTTTTTAGCCTAAAAAAATGCTTATATTTCATTACACATAATTTTGGCCCCTGAGGGCTTAACTTTCATAATCCCCACTTCTCATAGGACCGGTAGCCCCGCAATCGAGCTAAGGGCCTAAACTCCTCTTCTAAACCCGTAAAACCTTTTTACTCCTTTGTATTTTATGAAAATCCGACTTTCCACTATGTTTTAATAAATACGATAGTTCGAAGTTTCGGTGAAAGTTGACTGTTGATCTGGACCAATAAACGATCTTCGGCCAATCACATCACAAATAAACATATAAGCCTTTGTTGGTTTCTTCCTTTTTCTCTGATTGCAATTGGCCTCTTTTCTTTTGAAACCCCCGATCCCTTCGTTTCTTCAAAAAACCATAGCCCCGCAATCGGGAGCTAAAATGATAAAAACACTATAAAACGTGTCCAAATCCTTTATTTCCTTTGTTTTTCATAAAACCGATGATATGTTTTAAAAAATATCTCCACCGTCAATCTCTGCAAGATCAACAGCCGTCAGCACATCGCATCAAAGTTTTTCATTGGACGCATTGCAAAGATTTATTGCCTACCTCCGATTGCAACCTTGCGATGGTTTCCCGATCGTTGATCTGTTCCACCATACCCAGATCTAACGGTCCACATCGCTCCATCCCAAAGCTCGCCCCTCTACCTTGGACCTTCGCAGTTAATTCCTAACTGTCGATCTGGTTCTAAGATCGACGGCTCTGATTCAGTCGCATCGCCAATTTCCTTTGTGCCATGCCTCTCTCCCCACCGATTGAAATCTTGCGATTCAATCTGGACCGTCGAATCCACAAGAATCGACGGCCTAGATTAATCAAAACTCCACCCCTTTTCCTCTGCTTTTATCCCACAGATTCATTCCCGACCATCGATCTCTCTAAAGATCTAACGATCCATGTGCAATCGCATCGCAAATTTTCTTATGCACCTTCCTCTCTCCTCCGCCAATCGCGATCTTTCGATGCATCTAGGCCATTCATTTCACCGATCCAACAGTCTAGATCAAACCCTGAACCCTCTTTTGTTTCATAAACCTCGCTGTGTAAATTTCTTCGGTGAAGATACAACGTTGATCTCTACAGATTAGCAGTCCACAATCACCCACTCTTCGCTCGACCCTTGCTTCATATTTTGTTTCATTAACCCCAAGATTCAATCTGAGTCATTAATCTTTTTGATCCTATGGTCCATATTCAACCCGATAAGCCCAACTCCTTTGGGACCCATCTCTCCATCAACAAATCCTGACCATTCATTCGTATGATCCGACGGTCGAGATTAAAACCACCTTGACCCTGCCCATCGTCTTCCACCCACGCATCTTGTCTTATCGCGCTCTCATCTCTACCGTTAGATCTACCATCCCTTCATCCAATGACCAAGGACCCATATCGCGTAAATCTAAGTCCGACCGATAATTCCTAAAAATTACTCGATATGGGTGGTTTTTTAAGGACACGTGTCGGCTAGAGACCTATATCGTGTTCTTTTGGGAAATTTTGAAAAACCACCCCAAAGTAGCGTGACACCAATGGTTTTTATGGCCGAAACCACCTTACCTCATTTACATTACATTCCCTCATTTTTAATCTCTGTCATTGATCTCTGAGATCCAACAGTCCCAGTTTAAATCTAACTGCTAAACTATCGCCCTCCGCCATTCTTCCAAGAGACCTCATCAACGAATCTCTGCAGTTGATATCTGTTGGCTGATCTAATCCGACGACCTAGAGTCTTTCCGAAACCCCAAATTTCATTTTAACCCTATTTTCCCTCTGCCAAAGGTTTTTCACCCATTTCCTTTGTATATTCTCCCATTTCACTATAATGTAGCTCCCTCTGCATTATATAAACCCGATCAATCTCAACCGTTGATCTTTGCAGATCAATGACCCATACTTAATCTCCATTACAGTTTGTCCACTGCCTCCCCTTTGATCCCAGTGAGTAATCCTTGCCGTTGGATTCTTTCATCCAACGACTGCGATCGAACCTCAACCTCCAAAGAAGTTTAACCCATCCACGCAGGATTTCATAACTTTTGCTTGTTTGTGCAGGTTTTTGAAGGTTTATCCACAGTTTTAAAGGAAATCAGAGGCCGGGGATGACGATCCCTAGACCTTTATTCATCATGGATATCACTCTGCAGGATTCCATATCATGTTTCATTCGTGCCTCATGAGCACTGATGCTATTTTAAAACCCTTTGCGCGCCTGCAAAAGAAATAAAAACACAGAAAATTCCATAGACAAAGAGTATCCGAATCCAGGGATAAAATAAAAGCAGAAATAAAGGCGTAAATTCGACTATCAAAGGCATAAGCCACAGTTAAAAATAGCATGAAGACCGGAAGACACAGATTAAGCCTAATCCATCCTAAAACATAGAACTAAAGCGAATTAAAGGTATTTTAGGGAAGGATAAGGAATTCTATCAATCCAAGAAGCCTCCACTGCCACATCAAAGGCTAATTGGATCCTCTCCAGCTACCAAAAGCCACCTACAGCCTCGCAGCAATCAAAGGAGGCATAGTTATTGTAGAACAGAAGATATTTGACTCAATACAACTGAACAGTTATTTCAAATCAAAATAACTTATTACGACTGTCAGTAAAGTTATTACAAAAATAATCAAGAGTTTTTTAAGTCAACAAAATCTTCCCAGCAAGCTTAATACTTAATGTAAATCAATTAACACAGATAAAATATCAGAATTCTTTTCCATTGAGCCCCTCAAAGGCCAAGAAGCATTAAATTTTATTAATTGAACCTAAACATCTTTTCTCTCATCACACCTCCTCATTTCTTCTATAAATACTTATGTAGAAGATGAGATAACATTGGTCACTGCAAATCTGTTGCCTGTAAATAGTCTTCTGAAGCTACTGTAAGCTCTGTTTGTAATTGAAGATACCTAGGTTGAGATGAGAAGTTTGAAGCTGTAGAGAACCACTGGACTTGAAGATTGTAACTGGTTTGAAGCATCAAATACAAGCTGATTTATGGCATCCTAGCCTATGTCAATGGTGATGTGTTTCTTATTGTAAATTGTTATTTTCTTTTGTTTCCATTCTGTCCACTTTCTCTGATAAAGAACAACAATTATAGAGTTAGGATTTACTATCAAAGGTACCCTGCTCTCACTGATAAGCTTTATCTACATGTTTTCTTCAAATTGTGTTGTTTAAGAATGATTTAATACAGTCCAGGAAGTCAAGATGTTGGTGTTCCCTTCTCTTACTGTCTAGACTTTAAACATTGTTCTTGAATGTTATTTTCAGTGTCTACTAAGTAAAGTTGAACTAGGGAAGTCTATGGTGAGCCCTCTCCTCTAGTTTCATCTCCAAAGGTTGTTTGAAAGTTTCCCTAAGAGTATGTTGAAAGCAGGCTAGGTTCAAAGTCCTTACCTGATCTTAGACTATTCTTTGTTATCTTAAGTGTTTTCTTGGAAAGTTTGCTAAGTAAAGTAGAGCTATGGAAGTCTATGGTTTGCCTTGTCCTCTAGTTTCTTCTCTAACAGTTGCTTTGAAAATTTTCCCTTTGAATACGTTGAAAGTAGGATAGGTTCAAAGTCCTTACTTGATCTTAAGCTATTATTTTTGTGTTTTAAATGTTTTCTATTGAAAGTGCATCGAAAGCAAGCTAGTTTCAAAGTACTTACCTGATCTTAGATAACTTTTATGTCTTTCTTAAGTGCATGCCCAAAGCACGATAGTTTCAAAGTACTTACTTGATCTTAGGCTGCTCTTTGTTCTTCATCTGTTTGATTCTCTTCTTACTGTTTCATTCCATTCCATAAAATCAACTTAAAGAGATCCTATGACATAGATGACTTGCCCAATAGACCACTCTTGAACCTTGTTGTTTCAATTAAATCCTACTATGACTCCATAGCCCAATGGATTGAATTTGTTTCTTGCCTATCTTATTAGATGAATCATTCTTTGACTTTCATTCACCTTCACCCTTCATTTAGACTTACTTCACCTTCACATATATTTTCCCAACCAAAACAAACAAAAACCTTGTTCTTCATAACTAGCCTAATATGACATTTCAAGCCTTAAAGATAAACCAATCTTTGCACTTATAGAGAGATCCCTCTCTGGATTTAGGAGGGCTAGATCCTAGAATCCCAAAGTGGTTCAAATTTTGTCTCTGCAGCTTTAGTCTCACCAATCTGCTAAAGTTACAGATTTCTAACAAGTCCCAAAACATCAATTTCCTTTCAACTTCAGCAAAACTATGTATTACTTTAGAGAGTCACCAAATGCCAACAATATAATGAGTTCTAGCACAGTATTTATGCTACAAATGAGGAGGTGGAACTGATCTAGGGTTTTAGAGTCATTAACCATAGAGTAAATGCATTCCTAACCTTGAAAACCATGAAAGGCATAAGGTAAGAAGATGTTCAACTACTTCTCTGTTTCAATAACTCTATCTTAACTTCTGATAGAAAGATAGGAGAAAATATTGAATTTCAAGGCTTTAACATTATCTTTAAAATAACTGTCCTGACAGTTTTAAATATTTTCTTTAGTTTAATAACTGTTTGTTTGTCTTTGTAGGTAGAAAGTAGGCCAAAGGTGTCAGTTAGATATTCAGAGGGAATAAATGCTCCTATTTGATGTATTCGAGGTTGTCTTTATCTTATCTTTTCCTTCACTTCATCCTCAAACTTGGTAATGGGACTTTAACTCTGATTTGCCTTTAATTAATCCTTTTTTCTGTGTTTTATCCTTGGTCCTTTTTAAACAACTATTCATTCGTTATTTCTTTGACTTTAGAGATTCTGTCTTTAATCACTGCTTCTTGAAAGGCTAATTTCTGCTTTAACAACCTTAACCTTTAATTAGCCTGCTTCGTTGTCCTTTTGCTTCATTCGGTTATTTTAAGTTTAATCCTCTGTCTTCGAACTTTATCCTTTATCCTTAAACTGTGATTAAGTCTTCGATCCTTTGTTTCTCCATATCTTCGCTGATTCTGCTTTGGTTTTCTGTGTGCAGGGTTTCCCTTTGGTGTGCTGGAGGGTTTATTTTGATTCGATCAATGGTCATGAATCATTGAATTTTCCCTTCAAATTAAACCCTTATCTCTTTTTTTATGCATTTGGTCTCATGGATTGTCATCCATAGGCATTTGTTACTTCAGTTGACTGTGGGATGGCCCCTGAGGCTCGGGCCACCATTAAACCTGCACAATTTAAACCAATATGTTAATAAAAACCCGCGTTTTTAAGATTAAACTGCATTCAGAGGCTTGGTGAGGGCATGGGAGTGATGTATCAGAGGAAAAAATGCGCAGAGGAGGGGTTTCATGGCAGAACTAGGAGGAAACAATGGAAATTTAAATATAGGTGCAAAATGAAGGAGGGCGGTTTTGTGCGAAACCGAGTGGTTTTCGCACGGACAGAGGGTGGTAAGCGGTTTAGTCCTATACGAACGTGATTCCATTCAGTGGTTGCCACGCCTCCTGGGAAAAACCACCCATTTCGCATGGAAATGGGTCATTAAACCTTGGCAATCAAACGTGCGCAATTTGCGATCTCCACCGTCGGATCTCATGGAGTGAGATCGATGGTGTGGGAGGAGTCCGATGGGGGGCGCAGGTTGGTAGTGGAAAACAAGTGGCGGGTAAGGATTGGGCGATGTTTTTCTGGGTGGAAGGTGGGACCAGGAGCGTGACGTGGGCTATTTCATCGGGTGGCGGGAATGATCATGAGCGGGTTTTGAAGGTTTGGGGATCGCGATGGCCGTTGGATCGGAGGTGATCAATAGTAGAGATCGCTCCAAGGAATAAACTGGTGAGGGGACGGTTAAGAGGAAGGATAAAGGGTGGGGGTATGATAGCCATTAGATCTTCATGATCAACGGTCGGGATCTCTTTGGAGAAAAATGATGGCGTGAGGTAAAAATAGACAAAGGACTATAATTTTAAGCAGGGGAATGGTCCTGTGAGAGAAAAGATAGGACCAGGGTTTAGGATAAACAGGGGCCAATGGTTAGTAGGTGGTCGGGCCGTCGGGTCATATGAAGAAAAAGGGCGGAGGGTTAAACCCACAGGGTCTTAAGGCCCATTTTTAGAAACGGTCATAAAAAAGGCCAAAACAAAAAGTTTTAGCCTTTTAAGGGACTTCGATAGGTATTTTTAAAAGTGGGGTTTTAATCAAGTAAAAAGGTTTTATAATGGTTAAAATGTTTTTAGGGGAAATGAAGGATCAATGAAGGGAATATGGGCTTTTTAGAGGGAAAAATACTTGATAAGAATAGGGGTAAGAACGGTAAAAATGGGGGGATGAAATAAAAATGAAAATGGTGGAAATAGCCTGAAATGAGTTTCCTTTTGAAAACAGAAGGGTGATCTTTTAGAAGGCATAGATGAAGATTTTGGTGAGATGATAGACTTAGGATGATGAAGGTAGTGAGATTTCTAGAACTCTTAATGTTTCTACAAATATTGTTTCTAGAAATCTGAGATTTTCAACTTAGACAAATTTGGATAAAATCAAAATTATGGATGACTAACAGTGGCTCCACTTGGGGAGGGCAGCTATCTTTTCAAGGTGTCTAGAACCTCAGCTCATGAAATCTTCTGAGTTTCAATAGATCAGTGCCTTATCTATTGGGAAAATTCATTCTTTTCTTTCTTGCAGATGTTTCTTTATTTTTGACAACTTCAATCAATCTGCAACATGTAATTGCTTCAAACAACATCTCTACCTACCCAATATTACTTGTCCTAGCATTTTTTCCTCCTCTTGAGTGCATTTGAAATAGCAAACTCTTTGACATTTTATTTTTGAAAACTAAAAATAAACTATCCTATCCTTATTTCTTCCAAAAGTCCAGATTAAACTGTTGAACTCTTTTTATTCCCTACCTATGCTACTTGAATGCCAAGATTAAATTGTTTGGCAATCTTGATTCTCTACCTATTGACATAAAAATTCAAAGCATGGTTCAAATCAGGATTAGACATTCTGATCAACCATGGTTGTGGCATTTGGAACAAGCTTCACACAAACATTATTTCTGCATAAAAATTAAATTAGAAAGATAAGGCCATGATTTGTCTTTTTGCAAGGCATCCTTATCTATCTCTTTGGTTCTGTTTTGGGCGTGTGGAACCAACATCTTTATATTCTCCGAATCTATCCTTTTTGAATAAGTCCAGTCTAAAATAATCTTATCAATCAGTGTTTCTACTAACTTATCAACATAAGATTAAAGCATGTTCAACCATTATTAGGCCAGATGACTGAACAAGATGTCCCTTTGAATTAGTAGTGGCATTTATACTTGCTCACTTTTAGAAAATTCTCTTTCTTGGGTATGGGTCTATACCTCTCTTGAATCTGCCCTCTTTTCCTTTTCCTTTATTTTATTGTTTTTGTATTTTTCATGATTTCTTTTCAACTGGGTTATGTACAATGAATAAAAAATTTGAATTTAGGACTCTTGATAGAAGTAGTGCTTGAACAGGACCTCCAAATATGTCTTCTCCATTCAGCTCTTGCAGAAACAATGCATTATGACCCTTTATAGAATGAATGATGTAGGGCCCTTTCCACAAATTCTCAAATTTTCCATGTTTTCCCTTTTCTTCCCTTCTAGAATCCCATTTTAAAACTATATTTCCAACTTGGAAATCATTTTCTTTAGTCCTTCTATTAAATAATTTCTTGATGCCTTCTTGGACTATTTGTGTTCTCTTATACACTTCCTCTCTAGACTACTATAAATGAATGGTCTGATTTATCCTTCTCTGCATATCATTTTCCTCAGATTGTACTTCTTGGAGGAGTTTCATGACTGAAATTCCTAGAGATGTTGGGAAGATTGCATCCATGCCATAAACCAGCTGATATGGAGACATATTTATTGATTTCTTGGTGGTTAATCTATCAACTCATAAAGCATGAATAAGCTTACTATGCCATCATTTCTGATTCTGCTCCAAAAGTTTTTTGATAATATTGACAAGGCTTTTGTTGGAGGATTCAGCTAATCCATTTCATTGGGGATAGTAGGTAGTAGAATGACCCAATGTGATATGATATTTATAGTAGAAGTCAACCATTCTTTTAGACTTGAAGGCAACATTGTCTGTGATAATTTTTCTAGGACAACCAAATCTGGATAGTATGTTGGTTTCAAGGAACTTGATAATGATAGAGTCAGTAGCATTCCTAGAAGGTATGGCTTCTATCCATTTGGTAAAATAATCAGTGGTAGTGAGGATCCACTTATGTTGGCTTGATAATGATGGGTGAATTTCCCCAATGAAGTCCAAGCCCCATTGCTGAAAGGGAGCCTCAACATTGATGGGATGTAAGGGTAAAGGGAGGAGTTTTTTCTTGCCATAAAAAATTTGACATAAAACTTCTGAGTATCTGGGAAAAGGGTGGGCCAATAGTAACCAAATCTGAGGATTTTATTTGTTGTAGTATTCCAGTAAAGATGTCCTCCACATTCTCCCTCATGCAGCTTATGCATGATTTTTCCTGCATCAATCTCAAGCAAACATTTGAGCAATATTCCAACATCATTCTTCCAATATAAAACCCCATCTAATATGCAATAATTTAAAGCCTTCTGTTTTAAAAATATATCGTTATTTTTAGACAGAGAAGGAGGGGTATTCAGATATAGCAACACATATATGACATCAACATACCAAGGTGAATTCACAAAATTTTCTTCAATAAATGGAGCTGTGAATTCTATTTTTTTTTCCAAAATATCAACCATATTCATATCTAAAGCTTGGAAGCTTGATTCAGCCATGAGTTTTGCTAATCCCTACCCTTTGATTAGTTTAGTGGGCATGATATCTAAGTCATATTCTAGAATAATGTCAATCCATTTACCCCTTTTACCATCAGGGTCTTGACTTAGAATGTCCTTGAAAATAGTATGTGGGACAAAAGCAATGATGTGAGAATGTAAAATATAGACTCTAAAGTCTTTCAATGCTTTTACCAAGGCTAAGGCTTGTTTCTCCATGATGTTATATTTGAGTGGAGCATCTCTTAAGGCCCTGTACTAAAAAAGGATATTGGTTGTTCTTGCCCCATGATGTTCTTTTGTAGTAATACTGCAGCTATTGTATGTTCAGATGCAAAAGAAAAGATGTAGAAATCTTTGGTGAAATCAGGACTAATAAGAATAGGTGCTTGAGTAAGAGCTTGTTTTAATAGTTAAAATGACTGTTTAGCTTGTATTGTCCATTTAAAACCTATCTCTTTCTTAAGCATGTTTGTGATATTTCTTAATAGCTCAGCAAGGTTGGGATGAACCTCCTTAAAAAATTATCTTCCCAATGAAAGATTGCAATTATTTGAGGTTTCTAGGATGGCTAATCTTCAATATGCCATCAATCCTTTTAGGGTCTACTTTGTTTCCCTCTTCAGAAATTATGTGACCAAGAAGCTTTCCTTCTTGGAGACAAAAGAGTGTCTTTTTGGGATTCAAAGATAAGCCATATTTCCTACATTTCTCAAAAACATTTTTTAAATGAATCAAGTGTTCTTCATCATTTTTAGAGAAAACAGTAATGTCATCAAGGTAAATGATTATAAAATAGCCTATGTCTTCTAAGAAGGCTATGTCCATGGCCCTTTGGAAGGTGGTCCCTGCATTCATCAAACCAAATGGCATTTTGACATACATGAATGTACCCCAAGGTGTAGTAAAAGAAGTTTTATGTTGGTCACTTGGGAGTACTAATACATGATTGTAACCTGATAACCCATCCAATAGTGATATTCTTTTAGACCCAACCACCCTTTGAAGTATGTGATCCATTTTTGGCAAGGGATAGTTGTCTTTCAGGGAGGCTCTATTTAGATTTCTAAAGTCAATGCAGAGCCTAATTTCCCTAGTCTTTTTCCTGACAGATACTAAGTTGGAAACCCATTCTGAATATCTGAGGGGAACTATGATCCCAACATCATACATTTTCCTGATTTCCTTCTCAACTAAAGGCAATAAAACATGGTTTATCCTTCTGAGTTTTTGTTTGACATGTTTCTGATTTTCTTTAAGAAGAATTTTGTGTTGAATGATGCTGGTATCATATGATTTTAGTTCCTTGTATCCCCATGCAAACACATCCCTAAATTCTTTGAAAATTCCTATGTATTACTGTTTGATATGAGATAGAAGAGTGCTGGATAGCTTGATCATTTTGGGTTCTGCTAGGTTGCCTATGTTATGTTCTTCTATGTTTGTTTCTATAGGCTCCTTTCTTGGATCTTTGGCTACATCATTAAAATCAAAGAGTTGTTATAATGGTGTAAGACCTCTTGGGATTGTACCATTTTTACGTTGTAAAATTTCCAAGTCTTTTTGATCTGTATTGTCACCTATTTCTGCTCTAAAAAGATGTTCAAATTGGTTTATATTATCAGAATAGGAGAACTCTATTTCAGGGATTTGTTCATTATTTAAATAGCTTTCCTTATGGCTTGAAGTAGGTGTTGGTATGGTAAAATCATTCCTTGATTGAAGAAAATCATCTATGTTTTTGTCTATTTCAAACACTTGCCAGTAATCTTCATTGTCAGGTATTGCAGGCCTGTTTTTTACCTTCACATTGAACTATTCATTTATCTATGGTATTTGGCAGTTACTAGCAGCAAAGGCAAGTTCATTTTATAGATGATTTTGATCTCTTGGGATGAAAATGAGTTCATATTTTTCGAAGGCTTTTAGGAGATCAAGGGCAACATTTCTATATTCTCTGAGTTTTGGGTTTTTGGCTGAATACTCCCCTTTAATTTTTTTAATGATTAGCTCAGAATCTCCTTGGATTGATATTTTCTTAGCTCTTGAATCATTGAGAAAATGTAGGCCAAGGAGGAGGGCTTCATATTCTGCAATATTATTGGTGCATGGGAAATCAAGTTTATAAGAATGTCCTTTGTTTATATTGTGTATCCATACACCAGCCCCTAAACCTAGTTTGCTACAAGAGCCATCAAAGCTTATTTTCCAAGGTATTTCAATCTCATTTTCATTTTCTTTCTGTTGTTCAAGGCTGCTAAAGTTTGAGCTGTTCTGTGCTTGAGTTGAGGGCAGATTGGACTTTTCTGGTGGACTGAACTGTTATTTTCTTTCTTTTTCTTGTTGACTGATTTCATCTTCATTATACAATATAAAGGAATCCAAATCTAAGTGAATGGAGTAGACAGGAGTGTTTTTGGGCCTATATATGTTGCTCACCATGTATTTCACATGAGACTCCCTGTATAGTCTTCTGGTTTGATTAAATATTGGGATGGTGGCATAGGACATGTCCATTTGAAGGCTTCCCTAAAGTTTGGCTCCCCATGATTTGGATAGAAGCATGCCATACTTTGGGAGAATGTCAGCCACTACTATGTCCATAACTAGACCTTTAGAAGGAATTTGTGCCAAGTTAACACATAAATCTTTGATTAGGCCCAATAATTTGACTATGCTTGAATCAAAAGAGTACAGGTCCTTATAGGGTTTAGTAATTTCTAGGCCTAGGCTTTCCATTACTACTTTGGGCATAAGGTTATGAGAAGCACCTGAGTCTAGCATGGAATTGTGCAAGATTTTTTTATGTAATTTCAAGCTAACATAAAAGGGAGGGACAACCCCTTCTTGGTATTTTCCTTCAACTTCTGGACCAAACAACAATTCTGGTTTATCATATGTCAAGTTTAAAGTATCAGTGTCACTGCCTATATTCAAAGCTTTCAAAAATTGGTTTTTATATACATCCTGGGTTACTAATTCAGCTAGAGGTATGATAATTTTGATCTTGGAAATTTCACCCTCAAGGCTAAAATGAACTATTGTTTTTTAGGTATTTACATCTGTTTTTTCATTTACAATTCTTTCAGCAATTCTAATTTGCTGAATTTTATTTGGACTCTCATCTAGGAAAGATTTGCTAGGGCCACTAGCAAAGGTACTAGGGCAGCTTTATTCAACACTTTGCTGGTTGTTTTTGTCTTTATTTAGATCAATTTTCTTGGCCATAGTGTTGGTGTTACTTGTTGTCTTTTTAGGCCGATTTTCTGAAGTTTTTCTAACAACAGTACTAGTGTTCTTGTCATGGGAAATCTCAAGGATCCCTTTTCTTCTAGGATTATATTGTTTGTGTACCTCCATTATTGCATTTTCAAACCCCAATCTGTAATCTTCAGAATCCTCATGATTTTTTTCAGTTTGTTCTGAGGAGGAGAATCCTTGTTCTTCTTCAGTGAGAAAAACATATGTCTCACTGTCAAGACCTAGAAAATTTACATGATTTTCTTCCAACCTTTCAGTTTCCCTTTCCTCCTCTTGATCTATATAATTTTATTGGAAGGGGGGCCTAATTTGTTGGTCATTATCTCTTTGCCTATCTTGATTAGGATCTCTTCTGAAATTTGGATTTCTATTTCTATTTTGGGGATTAGTTTGGTTTTCTTTAGGAGGCACTATATCATTCAGATTTATTTTCTCAAGCATTCTTCCCATTACCCTTACTAAGTTGTCAATTTTGGCATTAGATGATGAGGTTGATGCCATTGTTTCATCCCTGTATGTAACTCTTTTCTCTGATTTAAACCTAGCTCTTTTATCAATTAGATTTTCTTCTACACTTAAAGCTCCCCTCTGCATATCTTCTAAAGTCAAGGGGTCTCTTTCTCTTAGCTGATAGGCCATTTCTGGATCAAAGCCTTCTAGAAATTTAGCTAAGTCTAGGCCTAGTGGAGGTTTCATGTTTGGGGGAAGTGCATTATACACACTGTTAAATTTGGCACAATAATCTTGGACACTTTCCCCAATATTTCTCTTGAGCTTATTATAATTTGATAGCATTTGAAGAGGGTTCTTTTTAATTTCCAATTTGTTTGTGAATGTTTGATATAGAGAAGGGAGATCATTTATGCTGTGAGGAGTTAAGCCTTTGAACCATTTTTGGCTTCTCCTCCTAAACTTTGAGCAAAAATTCTCATCTTAATGGTCTCTTCTTCTGTTTCCATATAGTCAAAAGCATCATCTATCTTAACTACATGCTGTTGAGCAATAGTAGGTTCATTTCCAATTAAATGGGGAATTTTGGATTGGTAATCATCGGGTAAAGGAACGAGAGGTTGTGGTAACACTAGTGGAGCATACCTGTTGCCATGGCAGGAAAAAGTGGGGGAGTTACAAGAGGTGGATTTACAAGAGGGAAAGTGGGCTGAGCTAGAGTGTTTTGAACAGTGTATGTGTGGACAGGAGTTGAAGAAAAATTTGGGCCAGCAAGTTGATGATGAGTAGATCGATTATGGAAGGAGCTGAAATGATGGATAAGATGAGAATCAAGAGGAGTAGAAGGTGAGGCTTCTCTGTTAAAGCTCTGTTGCAAATCTGTGGTTTCAAAGTCATCTTGGTTCAAATCACTCTGAGACTTATTTTGAAATAGGTTCTTTGTATAAGGCAAGTCAAAGTGAGGATCTTTCAAGACTATAAGATTTTCAGTGACAGATCTTGTTCTTAGGATGGTCCTATAAGTAGTTGATTTTCCAGATCTAGAAGTTTGCCACAAAATCATTTCTGGATTATCAACTATGGTAGGAGGGTTAGGATTTGGATGGGATCTAGTATTGACCCTATGTGAAGCTAGATTTCAATTTTTCAAAATTTTTAAGAGAGGCTGAAGTTTTTAGGACTGTTTTTTAAAATTTTTCCTCTCACACTAATTTCAATAATTGGGGACTAGGTTTCTAAACTTCCTCAAGGTTTGTTAACACAGTCTTAAGGAAATATCGATACCTAGAGGAGTAATAAGCCTACTGGGGCTAGTGGAGTTTCCCGGTGGAAATTTTTAGCTTTTTTGAAGGTAAAATGTTTTATGGTCCACCACCAATGATTATTTTAAAGACCAATCTAAAATATTTTGGGTTTTCTGAGTTTTTTATATGGTTCTATGGTTTGTAAGAGTGTCCTATACTTGATTTCAACACTTAGCTAAGGTGGTGAAACAAACGGAGTATACTCTATGGCTTACTAGCTGATTTCTTCAAGGTTTGATAAGGGTCTCTTAGAATCATAAGGGTTACTTAGATTGTCACTGATTCAGACAGGTCCTATCATGATCACCATTATGTTGGTAGTTCTTGAGGAAATATATAGTTCGCTTGGATGAATACTGAGTGTCTTATTTAGGGAATTTTACTCAAAAAGGGTTCCACCGTGATCGCCATTATGTTGTGGTACTGTGATTTGGTAGATTGGCATACCAAGCGACAAGGAAACATCAAAAACAGTCTTTAGAGCTCTAGGACCTAGCCTTCCTAATCTCAAAGAGGGATCTCTCAATTGTTTTCAAATATGTAAGCTTGTTTTCTTTAAAGGGTTGATTTTAGGCTAGTTATGAAGTGTGAGTTTGTTTGATTGTTTGGTTGGACATGATGATCTAGGTAGCATAGATAGAAAGAAGAAATATTTAAGTCATTGGGCAATGGATTCAAGTGGAAGTTGTAACAAGTTTGTAAATGGATCAGGGATATCAAAGGGAAAATCTAACTTGGCCAGTGAATCTACAAGGTCTTTCAGGTGAAATGAAATGGACATCAATGGTTTAGAATGAAAAGTAGAACTAAGGGAAATTAAGAATCCTTAATTATATGTACTTCTTAACAAAGGGACTTAAAACATTATCTGAACATGAAGAGGCATTCCATAGACAGGGCTAACCATAAATTCTAGAAACCACACTTCAGCAAATCATAATTCCAAGATAAACTTCTCCAATGAAATATAGAAGGCGAGAAACTCATTTAACTTCTAGTGATTTCACCTTCAAGGATAAGAAAGCATTCAAGATTCACAAATAACTGCATTCATATAAGAGGGAACTCCTAAACATCTTAGATTATAGCTATAAAGACCTTCAAAACAATTATTTAAGAAAGTACAAGGGGCATGATCGGAACAAAACCTCTTTGGCAGACTTTAAACAATGGTACTTAGAAGGGAGACTTCAGAAACCGTTTTTAAGTGGTAGCAAGTAAGCAGGGAAAACCATAAATCATTCTTGAAACCAACTATATTGAACTATTTAAGAAATAAAAATCATAAGAGTTCTAGAGAGCAATTAAAAATTTTCTAGAATATCTTAGAAAAAGAAAACATTAAGATAGTGAAGAGTAAACAGAACTAAGGTGCTTTCAAAAGACATTTCTTAGCCTAAAATTTTTACTCTACTGCAACAGAGAATGGTGAAACATAATGGAACAGGAAATAACAATGACAGATTTAGAGTACTTCACCAATAGCCAAGCTCAGGGATCCAATGACAGAGCTTTCTCCATCAACAAACATGTCAAGACATCCACAAGTCCCAAAACATCAATTTCCTTTAAACTTCAGTAGAACTATGATTTACTTCAGAGAGTCACCAAATGCCAACAATAGAATGATTTCCAGCACAATATTTATGCTGCAAATGAGGAGGTGGAACTGATCTAGGGTTTGAGAGCCATTAACCATAGAGTAAATCCATTCCTAACCTTGAAAACCATGCAAGGCACAAGGTAGGAAGATGTTCAACTACTTCTCTGTTTCAATAACTCTGTCTTAACTTCTGATAGAAAGATAGGATAAATGATTGAATTTCAAGGCTTAAGCTTATCTTTACAATAACTGTCTTAATAGTTTTAAATATTTTCTTTAGTGTAATAACTTTTTGTTTGTCTTTGTAGGTAGAAAGTAGGCCAAAAGTGTCAGTTAGATATTCTGAGGGAATAACTGCTCCTGTTTGATGTATTCAAGGCTATCTTTAGCTTATATTTTCCTTCACTTCATCCTCAAACTTGGTAATGGGCCTTTAACTCTGATTTTCCTTTAATTAATCCTTTTTTCCGTGTTTTATCCTTGGTCCTTTTTAAACAACTATTCATTCGTTATTTATTTTACTTTAGAGCATCTGTCTTTAATCACTGCTTCTTAAAAGGCTAATTTATGCTTTAACAACCTTAACCTTTAATTAACTTGCCTCGCTGTCCTTTTGCTTCATTCAGTTGTTTTAAGTTTAATCCTCTGTCTTCGAACTTTATCCTTTATCCTTAAACCATAATTAAGTCTTCGATCCTTTGTTTCTTCATATCTTCACTGATTCTTCTTTGGTTTTCTATGTGCAGGGTTTCCCTTTGGTGTGATGGAGGGTTTCTTTTGATTCGATCAATGGTCATGAATCATTGACTTTGCCCTTCAGATTAAAACCTTATCTCTTTCTTTATGCATTTGGTGTCATGGATCATCATCCATAGGTGTTTTTTACTTCAGTTGACTGTGGGAGGGCCCCTGAGGCTCAAGCCACCATTAAAACTACACAATTGAAACCAATATGTTAAGCAAAACTCGCGTTTTTAAGATTAAACTACATTCAGAGGCTTGGTGAGGGCGTGGGAGTGATGTATCAGAGGAAAAAATGCACAGAGGAGGGGTTTCCTGGTGGATCCAGGAGGAAACAGTGGAAATCTAAATATAGGCGCGAAATGAAGGAGGGCAGTTTTGTGCGAAAAAGGGTGGTTTTCACGTGGACAGAGGGTGGTAAGTAGTTTAGGCCCATACGAACACAATTCCATTCAGTGGTTGCCACATGTCCTAGGAAAAACCAGCCATTTTGCATGGAAATGGGTCGCTAAACCTCGACGATCAAACATGCGCGATTTGCGATCTCCACCGTCGGATCTCATGGAGTGAGAGGTGTGGGAGGAGTTTGATGGGGGGCACAAGTTGGTAGTAGAAAACAAGTGGTGGGTAAGGATTGGGCGATGTTTTTGTGGGTGGAAGGTGGGACCCAGAGCGTGACGTGGGCTATTTCGTCGGGTAGTGGGAATGATCATGAGCGGGTTTTGAAGGTTTAGAGATCGTGATGGCCGTTGGATCGGAGGTGATCAACGATGGAGATCACTCCAAGGAATAAATGTGCGAGAGGATGGTTAAGAGGAAGGATAAAGGGTGGGAGTATGATAGCCGTTAGATCTGTATGATCAATGGTTGGGATCTCTTTGGAGAAAAATGATGGCGCAGGGTAAAAATAGACGAAGGACTATAAGTTTAAGTGGGGGAATGGTCCTATGAGAGAAAATATAGGATCGGGGTTTAGGATAAATAGGGGCCGAGGGTTAGTAGGTGGTTGGGCCCTTGGATCATATGAAGAAAAAGGACGGAGGGTTAAACCTGTAGGGGCTTAAGGCCCATTTTTAGAAATGGTCGGAAAAAAAGCCAAAACAAAAGGTTTTAGCCTTTTAAGGGACTTCGATAGATATTTTTAAAAGGGGGGTTTTAATCAAGTAAAAAAGTTTTATAATGGTTAAAGGGTTTTTAGAGGAAATGAAGGATCAATGAAGGGAATATGGGCTTTTTAGAGGGAAAAATACTTGATAAAAATAGGGGTAATAATGGTAAAAATGAGGGGATGAAATAAAAATGAAAATGGTGGAAATAGACTGAAATGAGTTTCCTTTTGAAAACAGAAGGGTGATATTTTAGAAGGCATAGATGAAGATTTTGGTGAACTTATAGACTTAGGATGATGAAGGTAGTGAGATTTCTAGAACTCTCAATGTTTCTGCAAATATTGTTTCTAGAAATATGAGATTTTTAACCTAGTCATATTTGGATAAAATCAAAATTATGGATGACTAACACTACTGAATGCCCAACTTCGCAAAATTTGGTGGATATTGCACAGAACGTTGTTGCACAGAGAGAAGGAGTGCTGACCCCTCTGGTTGATGTGATCAAGCAGCTTTAGGTGAAGATGAAAACCCCATGGCTACTGTGACTCGAGACGAGTCACAAGATTGTGTTGGGGGCCTGTTGGAATGGGGCTCCCTAAGCTGCGTTTTTGATATAATTTTGTACTAGTTGGTCTTGCATAGGGGTTTTTGGGCGGGTCAAATCCCTAATGTTTTGTAATGGGTTAAAGGGTAAATATAGGGTCCGCAAACCACGATATGTGAACCATAAGATAGCAAAGGTTTCAATGATGTAAATAGATAGATAGTTGGGTCTAGGAGGTAATGAAGAAGCAATATTGATGCTATGTGAAAACTGTTGAGATCTGTTTTGGGTAGTTTTTGGGTAAGGACTCCTATTGGCTGTGTGTGCAGAGATCCTTAGTCTTGTTGTGTGCAGACCCCACTGGCTGTGTGCGTGGGCACTGTTTTGGTTTGTAATTAGGTTTTTGGATGCTAATGAATGTGGATTATATTTGAAGTATATTTATGGTATTTGGACTGATCGTGTTTATTACTGAAGTGCATCTTTAATATTTATTTGAGCTGCGAATGTATCTATGATCCGAGAATTAGCTGCAATTATAATGTTCTATGACGGTATTTGTTGATGCGCACGTGGATGCGAATGTATTGATTAGATCTGTTAGTGATAGTAGCTTTGTTATGGTTATGTGTTGATTATAACATTAAGGGCTTGCGAATAGATGAGTCTAAAAAGGCTCCACTGATCTCTGGAGTCACCATCTCTTCCCGATCATCTATTTGGGAAATAAAATTTACGTCTAGGCTAAAATTTATGTTTGGCTAAACCTTGACCTTTTATCAACTTTGTGGGTTTTATCTCTATGTCATATTCTAAGGTAGTGGCAATCAACTTACCTCTTCTTCCATCAAGACCATCCTGAGTAAGAATGTCTTTTACAACAACATTTGGGACATAGGCAATGATGTGAGAATAGAGAATGTAAACTATGAAGTCTTTAATGGCCTTTACCAAAGCTAACGCTTGTTTCTCCATGATATTGTACTTCAAATATGCATCTCTAAGTGTTCTACTAAAGAAGGCTATGGGCTGTTCATAACCCTAATCATTTTTCTGTAGTAAAAATGCAACTACTCATTCTGTGAAAACCTGATAAGTTGCTAACGGAGATCTGCCTTAATTACCTACTCTCTCCCAGGGTGCGGAAACCTGGTTCCAACAACCTCCCATACTACTTTGGGTGAGACCTTGGCCTGCGAAAGTAGGTCATTACTGAAAGGGCTAGTAGTATAGGGGTTTGTTGGCAACCCTTAACCTCCGAACCTGGGTCAAGATCCATCAAACCAACAAGTGCAAAGGTCAAAGACAAAGCAACAAAGTAGTTTGGCAAAGAAGGCATGGGTTACACAAATTCTTATTGTTGGTTTCTAAAAGGTACAATGTAATGGTGAATATACTTGGTCAAGAGTCAACGCAAGTACAAAGCAAAACTAGCTAAAAATCGCCATGGTGACAGTGTGCAAGGTGAGAAAGTTTCTAAGTTTCCTTTGATTGTTGACCAAGGTAGCAATAAGGTTTCTACAAGAATATATTGTTGTTCTGCAAATTCAGAAATATTGCAGCATGACAGTGTCAATGACAGCAAGAGAAGGTCGCAAGAATCAAGGAAAAAGTTGACTTCTTGTGAAAAGCTCCAAATGATGAAATTGGGAAAATTTCAATGGATAGAGACTGGAAGAGTGATGGAACAATACCCTTATCCACATGATCAGTGATAAGAGAGATTTTGGGGTCCAAAAGGCTTTTTGTGGGGAGAAATGATCAGAGGCTCAGTGTTTTAGCTCAAAAATGAAAGTTCTCATAATTGAATGAAACTAGAACGAGATAAACTGTCCCATCGCAAGGAATCCAACACAACTTGTTTCATTGAAAATTTAGATTGGATGAAGGAGTTATGGTATGTTGATCTCCGTTCAGAAGAGGCAAATTTTTATTAAAAAATTGCAGAACATGTACAAGCTGATGATATGGTAGGCCATTTAGCATTTAGGGGATCTCTTCAATTTTTGTCTAATGATACTGTGACAAGTGTCACTACGGGATTCACCAGTTTGGGTTGTGAAGGTAAAATTTGTGCAATAACCTCCTTTGGTTGAATTTGGGTTTATGGATTTTATGTGCTGGAAGTTATTATTTATTTTTAATTAATTAAGATTATATTAATGTGTGTATATATAATATTTTATATTATTTTTAATCATATATTATATTATATATTTATATATATATATATATTATTTATTAAATTAGGCCTTAATAAATTTTAATTAATGTTATTAATTCCGCATATATAGATTTTTATTAACAAATAAAAACTCGAAATCATTTTAAACAATGGCATTAAAGTTGGCATATATATATCAAAGTATTAATCCGTTGAAAAATAATTTCATATGGTGGTCTGAATTTAAATATACGGTGGCATCAAACTATTTTCGAAGTTTTATATTATGGTTCAAATATTATTATGTGGAGGTATTTATTATGGTAGCATTAAACTAAAGTTTGGGCACAGCATAAAGGTTTCGATTGGAATATGGTCCACGTTTCAAAAACCATGTACGAGAGGAGGGGTCAGGATTCGACCCCATGACCTCCACCTCTTCACCGGTGCATATGATCTGCGTTGCAAAAACCATGTAGGAGAGGAGGGGTCGGGGTTTGACCCCATGACCTCCACCTCTTCACCAGTGCGTTCCACCATTGGGCAAAAGGACATTCGTTGAAATCTATTTCCACAAGTTTGTATTTTTATGCAACATATTCCTCCGATGATGAAAGGAGGGGCCATTTCGCGGGCCAGCCCCTCACCATATGACCTCTACTTCATGACCGTGCAAAGGGCTAGATCCTAAATTTTCTTTGCACTAACCACCACATTTAAACAAAACTTATCACTAAGATAATGATGCGATTATTTTGGCGGCCAGTTTGGCGGAGCACCATTTTCGGCGGATAGCTCCAGATTTAGTGGGAGTTAACTCCATTTTTCTAGATTTGGAGGCAAAATTGTAGGAGAATTTGTTTTTTCCATAATTGAGGTAATTTTTGACCAAATTGAGCTCAGGAAGAGTCATTCTTAGTATATTTTGATGTTTTTGGAGCCATTGGAACAAGTTGCAGAGGCAGAGGAGCTCATCTACACAGGTTTTTGTTGACTTAAATATTTTTGAAGCAAAGGGCCATCACGAGGGAAGGCCATGCCCAGAGCATCTGGTAACCAAATTAAGTAAACAAATATTCATTCTTGATAGATTTCGACATTTTAAACTCATTGGAATAGGTTCCAAGAGAATCTGATGCATGTAAACAACATTTTTATCACACTTGAGCTAATACAAAGGCCCAAGCTATGAAGCTGGACCAAGGAGATGTAGCCCAGGAGGGGTGAAATCATTCATCAAAACTCTGTTTTAATGGATCAGTTTGTAATGGTCTGCAGTAACTATTTACGTTGCCATTGTTCAGCCATTTTAATTCATGCTTTATGATTTCAAAAACACTCATAAAATTCAGTTTTAATTACCTCTTTGACACACGTAAGCAAGAAGTGAAACCATACATCAAGTATAAGATCGGTGAATAAGTTTTATATCTGAAAATGAAATTAGCACAAAAATAACTAACATTGAAATTCAGATCAGGTCCCTTAGACCGTGAGGTCTCGTGGACACCATTAAAAGCCATTTCATTTCATTTCAATTTTAAAAATTGTACTGCATGCCTTTGTTTTTACATAATTTTATTTTTTAAAATAAAATATCTTAATTTATATGTATTAAAGCATTTCAAACTAATGTTTATTTCTTAACTATCCCTTTGTTGTCACTGTCTAGGAGGATGTCTCCTCTTCCCTACAATTCACCTGTGATGTGAACCACACCTTCATTTTCGCTTGCCTTAGCAATTGGTCTACTCGCCACCCTAAATTTTGGGCTATTCCACTTTATGTTCTTTGTGGCTTATGGCGTTGTAGGAATGCCTACATCTTTGACATAACTACCCTTGATATGCATGCTACTACCCTCAGAATTGTTGCAATGTCCATAGCTCATTGAAAGATTGCACCAATCTTGACCAACCCAAATTGAATTTGCTTAAATGTGAACATACCCCACTTCGTTCTAAATGTGGTCTTCAGTCTATCAGGTTCTGAGACCAGAACTTGGTTGTAGCCTAAATATCCATCGAGTAGATAAAAGTTTTCAGACCTTGATACTATTTTTAAAATTTGTTCCATGGATGACACGCAATAATTAGCCTTGTCCGAGGAGCTATTGAGATTTCAGAAATCAACGCACATATGGATCTCCTCGGACTTCTTTATGATAGGGATGAAATTTGAAACCCATGTAGTGTGCTGCACTTTGTATATGATCCGAGTATCCAACAACTTCTTTAACTCTTTCTGAATAAGGGGTTCAAGCATCAGATATACTTTTTCTCAGTTTTTGTTGAAATGGATTGGCCCGTTCTTTTATTGGTATCACATGCAAGATGATCCATGTGTCATAAGTTTTTAGCTCGTCATATGTCCACGTGAACACATATTGGTACTGCTTAAATAAGTGCATAAAGGCTTGCCACTCTTGTGGTGTACAACAAGTACCAAGATTGACATATTTCAGATCTTTTCCTGTTCCCAATTAATCTGTTCGTGCGATAGTGTGGAACTGTGAGTTTTCGCATAACAAGTCCCCAGAAGTGATTTTTCATGTCATACAACTTCTCTAAAGATACCACCCCCTTTGGGATGAGATTTAATTTACTCGAGTTGGCTGCATCCTGGAGTGCCTTTTCATGCTCATCCTCATCCATCACTGCGTCTTTGAACACATAAGTGTTCGCCATTAAAAATGTGTAAGTTACTGATATTATTGGAGATGAATCGTTTATAAATAATTTTGATATAAGAGTAATCCCTCAATGGTGACAACCTAGCAAAAAAATTTTCTAATGCATCCGCAGATACGTTACGCACTCTTGGAATGGAAATAATATTAAAATCTTGGAAATGTGAAATTAAACACCATACCTGTTGTTGGTAACTCTTTAGATGAGGTGAAACATGATGTATGGTGTCATGTACCTATCACGCCACAATTTTTGAATCATCTACTTATTTTAAGGATGCAACCTTGAGGTAAATGGCTCTTTGTAAGCCCAAGATGAATGCCTCATACTCAGTTGTGTTTTTTATGCACTCAAATTCCGAGCGTCTCAAGATCAATTTTTTTCTCTGCAACGGGTCTATTAAAACACAACCAACTCTATAGCCTTCCCGTGTCTTAGAACCACCAAAGTAAAAATTCCACATGTTATATGTAGAAGGACCATGTATGACACTAGTACTAGTGCTACTACTACTACTACTACTACTACTTACTGTACAAAGAACATTTGCACCAGTTGGACTAGCAAGGAGCTTCAACTGTGTTTCTGGTGGGACCGAGGATGGCTATGCAAGATAACACCCCAATTTTGTTTCTAGGAAGCAACTTTCGAAAATAAGGTTTGCGAAAGCCACTAGTTTGTTTTATCCATTCAAGGGAGTGACATTATATTTTATGTATCTTTCTAACTCCACTTGAATCCGGTTGTTTCTACCCTTATATGGAAGCCATAACTGTGACCACTTCGTAGTAAAGTATCCTTGTAACTTACTTGACCAGTGCCTACTTAACAAAAGTCTATATTCCTTCGGTATGTCTACAATCACTATGTTTATGTATTGGTGAACTCATTCGTCAGATGATAAGTAGATGATCACATATTTTAGTTCACCAACCGCATCGACAAGATTCTTGTCTAGATGAATGATCAATGCATTTGTTTTATCCAATTTTGATTGATTTTTTTTGCGATGGATAATGCAATTACATTCACTGATGCACTAGAATCAACCAAGAAATTTTGTACATTGAAGTTGAAAATTCCAAATGTTAAGAGAAAGGGAGGGCAGAGTGTGCCCACTTTCATTGTTAAAGAATTAAGTACTAATTTGAGGGGACAAGAAAACATACCTAATTCCAAGTGCGCATAAGAGGATTTACAACTCATTTGTGATCTTTGTCAACTCAAACAGTGAAATGTTCGCACAAACCTTCTTCATGTCTTCAACTATGTTATAATCGACAACAGGAAGGGAATTCGAAGTGTGTGGGGAGGTAGCTTGACTTGTGTTATCATGAGAGATGGTCTTATTTTTATTTTTTGTGGAAGTAATCTTTGTTGGGACTTATTTCCTAGACTTGCTCTGAGTGTTCTGCGCTAAGTTGAGTGGAAGATTGATTTTCCTTAAAAATCCTTCTTTGAGTTTCTTTTTTGCCACTCTATTGTAATGGTCAGCCCTTGGCTTCTTAAGTTATTTCGGTTGGTATGCTACTAGGTTGGAGGGCTAGTGAGAGTTTGTTTCTTGGTTGTGCTCTTCTGGGTTAAAAGTATAAAATTGAACATGTTTACTAGGTGCCCCAACACTTGGAGCCTCATCGGTTGTAGCAACTTCTTCCTTTTCTTCTTCGGGCTCGGTTTACTCATCAGTGAGAATTGCATTGCAAATATGCGTAGTAAGAGATTTCATGGTGTGATTCCATGGCGGGCATGTTTTCTCGGAATGGTAATATTGATGATATGAATAGTATATCTCCATGCCTAAGTTGCCAAGTTGTCAAGATTCAATGCAACATTTGAAATTTGTGTATATTTTTCCTGTTGGTTATTGCTGCTACCTGAATTCATAATCCTCCTAAGAAAGTTGTATCGTGGAGGCTTTCTGATGATGGAAATATTGCTTGACCTTTTTTTGAGTTTTTGCAACTCATTTGATAGATTATTAACCATTCCGATCAAGTTCTCAAGATCAAGTGATTCTTCCTCTTTGGCTTTACTTATAGAGGCCTCAGACGTTCTACTCATTTCTTTGGAGTCCTTTGTTGTTTCATCATTCGAGACAACTCGAATTGCACATAATTATTTCTCAACTGAGGTAGCCTCTTCATAATTTTCCATAAGTGATGGTTTCGTAGTTCGCTTCAAAAAATGCGCAATGCTCTCTGACGAGGCAGAAGTGTAGTAATATATGGTAGTGTTGTCATGAGGTTCATATCTTTTGGAAATTTGTTCAAAATGTGATTGAACCTCAGGTTGAAGTTTTTCACTTTCTCTTTTTTCTCCAACTTTAGATTACCCAACTCTTTAAATAACATGGCGGGGGTCTTATCAACAAAAAAAATTTCAAGGAACATTTTCTTAAACCCCCTCCAATTTTGGATAGAATTCACCAGAAGAGTGTGATACCATACAACTTCTCTACCATCCAACGTACATGGGAATAGTTTACATGCAACATCATCGTGATGTACTTCAAGGCAGATGTACATAAAATTCGTCCAGATGGTCTTCGACCTTCATTATTTTATTAGGGTGATACTTCATTTGTAGCTTCTCTGAATGTTGTGGAATCTTGTGCAACATACCTGTTAGTGTATATGAGTCACCAATGATCAAATGTACTCTTTCAATGTTAGTTGATAGGGTCATAGGTAAAATTGTTATAGTTTCAAATAGAATTTTCAAATAAAATTTGATCATTGGTTAGTATCTAGGTATTATTAGTGCTCCCTCCATATTCAAAGTCATAAAATGCCATCATAGTCATGTCATCACTCCTTGTGATAGGGCCTCAAAAGAGTGTCTTGGTCATCAAATTATAATCATGCACACTACAAAGGTTCAAAGTTACAAATCATGGTTTTACATATGCATTTGGTGTCATTATTAGGTCAAGTCATCATAAGTCATGTAGTGAGTCATGTCATCACCATTGTCACCATCATGGGAGTTAGTAAGTAGGGATATGATTTCATCAAGAGTATATAAGGTACATTTAACCTTCAATGAGATGTAACCTTGCTAAATAAATTTGTAAAGTTGTAGTACACTAACTCGTCAAATCACTTTTCAAAAGTACATGATGATGTCACACGACTACCAAAGCTAAAATTTACTTTTGATGCTATAAAGGACCATCCAATCATTCAAGCAAGTCATTCCATATTCCTAGATCTCTCCTCCACCATTGTGCCTCATCTTAGCGTTCAGAGCCTTTATCTTTCCATCATCAAGCCCTAACTAGCTAGCACTCTGCGTTTCTGCCTAAGTACGTTGTGATTTTGCTAGCACAATGTATTTTTGGTTTTTGGAGGCTAAAGGAGTGATCTGAAAATGAAAGTATTTGCATTTCTGTGCAAAGTATTCATTTCCATTTAATTAAGTGTGCAAAGTGTTTTTCATGTCTTTCAAATTAAACAAAGTTTTTTTGGTAACTGTTTTTGAGTTTATGTGTGAGGGAATGTTAATTAAAATTACTGTTTAACATCTTGAAAAAGAAATAGATAGCAGAATAGCTTCACCATAACAACACAACAACATGATGAGGCAGTTCACCCCTCCTGGGCTACATATGTCGGGTCCAAGGCTCCCAATGGGCATGCCCTTTCTCTATTAAGTTGCTCAAATTGGTAATATAGTGAGAAAGAGGCCTAAATAGGAAAAACCAGATGTAAAATTGAATTTAGAAGACAGAAATAAGCTAAGAATGGCTTTTATTTCACCTCAAATAGTGAAGTGTAGCCCAATGCAGCTCCATTTCCCTCATGGCCCTGATGGCTCTCCAAGCTTCCCTGAAGCAAATATGGCTGAAAACAACCTCTATTGGCTCTACAACCTATCCCAATGGCTTTAGAATGCTTAGAATACCCAAAATTGACCAAATTTCATCCAAATTGGTTCAATATTGGAGAAGTTATGATGAAAACAATATTTCTGCCCAATGTCAAGTGAAAACCCCACTAAATGTGGGAGAACTGGAGTTAACCCCGCTAAAGATGGCCAAAAATCCGAATTTGGCGGAATGCACCCCAATTTGGGTGGAACCACAAACAATTAAAATAAATGTTAGGGGATGCGGTCACATTCCATTTCCGTTAGAACCGCCAGATTAACTATGTTCCAACGATTTTGAGACTGTGGCATTCATTGTAATGTGGTGGCGGTCACATGCGGATGGTCCGCTTGACCCACCGATCAAACCACAACAGAAAATGTTGCGTTAAACATCCATTTGGGTGGTCACATGAACTAGTTTAATCTACGTTAACTCCACCAGTTGAAGGCCTTAAGGCCTTGGTTCAAAGCACTGGATCAGATGGTAGGTCAAGCTAGCCCTATGGGGCTAGCCCCTTAATTTTTCTGCCCATATCAACTTCAAACTTCAAATAGAATGTGCATTCCATTGTTATTAAGAAACACCGTGTGGCACAATGGTGAGATGCGGGCTTTGTGCATGAGAGGTCGCTAATTCAATTCCGTCGGGCCACAAACAATTTTACATAGTGACCATTTCTCCAACCAGGGGGCCACGTGGCAGCCCATAATTGGTCAAAAGAATGAAAAGTCAAACCACTGTTAAATCAACACTTGCCACTTGTCCTCCAACCATTCATCTAGATGGAATATTCCATGGAATATTTTTGGGAATATTCTAAGGAATATTCCCAGAATATTCTTTGGAATATTCTTTTTTTAATATTTTCAAAGTCAAAGTCAACCTTGGTCAAACTAGATTTTTGAAGGATACTGAAAACTTCAAACCTGCATGACTTTCACATACGATGTCGGATTTGAGTGCCATTCACGGCGCCAGAATTGCAGTGGCGAGGCCTATATGGTATTTTAGGTTTCAACCAATTCTGAGCAATTCCATTTTGAGCATTTTTTCAACTTAGGATATGATCACTTGATCAAGGAGAAACAAAAAGGTTCAAACAAAATTCTACAGGTACAAGATATTTTCAGCAAGTAAGTATACCCTCTCATCAGCTCTCATGCAGTCATTTCCTTCAGCAAATGGTGAAATCCCTCTCCTAGGGTTTTTCACTACGCTTTTGGGTTTCCTTAGTGTTTGCATCATTTTAGTGAGAAAACCCTAGTTTCCATACCCTAACAACTTTGCATACACTGCATACACCTCCCCCAACAATTTCTCATACTCATCTCCTTCATTTCCATTATTTTCCTAAAAAAACCTAGCCCACACTGTGTTTTTACCAATTTATGGGTTAGGAATGTATTTTTGGATTTTACCCCTCTTTTCCTCATCCATTTTCACAAAATTTCACTTCCCATGTGTCCCTAACACTCCTCTCCATCTCCCAAAATTTTCCTACTAATTATCTCACTTTCCTTACCCTTCATTCCCCTCCCATAACTTACTGCTCTTTTTCCCTGTTTCCCAATCCTACCTACCCTTCCCTCCTATCAACTAGGGTTTTACGAAGAAAAATAAACCATGGAAAGTGAGAAGAAAAAGTATAACAAAGGAGGGCATATCCCCAGATATGAGGCAACTCATATGCTAGAGATTAATGCCTCATCATTCATCAAGAAGTCATTTGAAGATGTGGACTACTCAGGGTTTTGTGAGAAGATACAAGGGGTGGGTTCTCAATCTAAGTTGACTAGCATATTTTCCACCCATTTCGAGAGGAAAATGACCACCATTTCAGGGACGAAATTCTTGTAATCAACAGAGGTGATTGACATGATTTCTAGGGTTGGAGGTCATTTATTGCACACAAGGATAGTGTTACTTCAAAATCTGTTTCTGAGGTAATGAAGATGAATTTTACAAAATTGAAGGAGGTTTTTGTCAATCATAGACCAAAGAACAAAAAAATCCCTTAGTTTATGAACATGTGTTATGATTTGAGATAAATTCCCAAAATACAGTTGCTACAGGAGAGTTGATGCACTTTTGGACAACTTGACTTCAAGTCAGTGTTTCAGGGGTTTGGAGCAAGTGTTTGTAGTGCTTGATGACTCTATTGTCTAGTAGACATCATAATATTTCCAACCATACCACTTGAAGCCAAAAAATCCTTTAGGAAGGCCTCCAAAACATTCTCCAAAATTTCGTTGCACTTCTGATGTGAGCACATCACGCTTCTGCAATTTTCTCTATGTTTTTAGTGACCAACGTAATACTTGGATTCTGACAAAATGGGAAAGTATTTTTGAAAATGGGAGGAGGTTTTTGTTAATAACATACCTTCAAACAAAAAAATTCTCTCAGTTTTGTAAAAATTTTTATGGTTAGAGAGATATTTCTCATCTTTGAGCCCTATTTTTGCAGAAAACACAAAAATTCGACCTACAGAAACGCAGCGTGGCCATGTTGCGCTTTTTCTCAAAGCCTCAAAATGAGGAATGACACACTTGTATGGATTTATTTTGACCTATAAATCATATATATTTACTTTTTTTCTCAAGTCAGCTCACAAATTTCAAGAAAAAGGCAAAAAGCTAGTAGTTTTTCATGTTTCTACCACCATTTTGGACCCCACGCCGTGCTTCTAGAGTAGCCTTGGAAGACTGGATTTTAGGTGCCATGGAGGTGTATTTTTTCAGGTTTAAAAGTTAAAATATCTTCTACAAATCATATTATATCTTCACCAACCATCATTTCATCTTGAAGATGCACAAAAGCCACCCAAAAAGCTCCTCGAAGAGCACGCTACACTTCTGTCTATCACACTGTGCTCTTGTGGGAAAGCCAAATTTCGAGTTTTTCTGAGTCAAAGTCAATTTATATTGATGAAAATTTTCATTCCTGTGGCTTAAATGATGTAATTAAATTTCATTGTGATGGTAAACATCAATATTATGTAAATTTCATGGTGATAAATGCTTGTAAAGTCAAACAAGTCAGTTAAGTCTAAACAAGGAGTTGGTTTCTAACCTCCCTAATTTTAGGTTTGGTTCGATAGATTGATGTAATTAGTTCCTGTCATGATGGATTCGACCCCTGAGAGGGGGGAATGTAGTTTTTGATCTATATGCAGCCATGATGGAGTAAAATCAAAGGTTGGACATTAGTTAGAAAAATTCTTGAAGCTAGTGTACATCATATTTTTTGCAGGAAAAATACAGGGAATTGCAGCTATTATCTTGGGATTCTTTTGGTATTCTTTAGTGACAATGCTTCTCCTCTGTATTATGATCATATTGACTATTTTTTTCTCCTTGTTACCATTGGAATTCTTTCATGTGATTATCTCATAAGTTTTTAAGCAGACTTCATAGTCTATATGCTCTGTTTTGATGAGATTTCCATGTTTACATCTCATTTCTTATGATAAATGAATTCATAGTATTATGCTAATTTTGAACCTTCTCTATTTTAACTCTATACCACAATGAAAAATCAAATGTGTGACTAAGAATACCTACCTTGCCTCATTTTATCCATGCAACTGATCATTTGAAACCTTGACCTAGTTCCCTAGGTCTTTGAGCCTGATCCTGCAAAAACCTAAAAATCAAACCCTAGTGAGATAAAAATCTAGCCTAGTATCTATTTTTTCCTCTAGTCACTTATTTGGCCGTGAGATTGCAGATATATCCCTCTCAGATTTGGTAGGACTATCTGCCAAGTCCAAATTTGGTTTGAGGTTACCTCCTTCAGTCTCTTTTCTCTGCCCTGGGACACTGTGGAGGATAACATTTTTGGCACCGCTTCTGGGGATCAAACAGTTTCATATTCCCCAGGAAATATCATCAAATTTTATATCTGGTTTTTTTATGGTGGATAGCAGTCAAACATAAGGAAGGTTGAATCATTCACCTGGCGACTCCAACTTGACTCAAATACTCCACTAGAAGTAGGATCTAGAAATCATGGTTTTATTGGTGATTCCACTAGCAGAAGAATCAATAGCGTAAATGATGCCTTAATTCATATATCATTCTCAAGATGGATTCAATTGCTATAAGGTATTCTCCTATGGATATATCTCATATCTCTAGTTTTCCAAACCTGATGGCCCGTGTTTATTGGTTAACCTATCTGCCTAAATTTAAAGATAAAAAAGGAGAATATGTTGCTCTTCATTTATTTAATTATCACATGCATGTATGTAGACTAGAATTTGTATTTCATGAGGATTCCTTAACAAATATTTCTATGTAAAATTTAGAGGACAACACAAAATCATGGTATCAAGGACTGCCAATTGCTACTCTGCGTTCTCTTCAGGATTTCTATGCAACATTTTGTAAAAATTATAAACAAACTTATCCTTCCATAGTGTTGATAGGAAGTTTTTGTGGAAAGTTTGATGATATTTTTTAGCATATGGGAATTGACATCTATGATTAGGATTTAATGTCTTATACAATTCAAGAAGTTTTTTTTAAGGTGTCTTTTCCTCAAGAGGAAATAGAAGAGGTTTGTTACCATGACATTCAGGTGGATTCCCAACAAATAACAAATTTTGTAGCTCGAAATGAAACTAGTTAAATTGTCAAGGATCAAGAAGAGAACAATGAAAGAAAAGATTTTTTTCTAAAGCATCTTGGAGAAGAAGATTGTATTAAGGAAAATTTCCAACGAACAATGTCTTATTTGACTAAAGATAGCATTAATCAACAATTAATTGATGAAGATCATGATCATTCCCTTGAATTATATTTAGGTATTCAACAGTGTTCAAGAGACCAAGACATTGATAAGGAATGACATTCATATTTTTCTTCAAATATTTCATTTCTTGGATTTTTGTTTCAAGAGGAAAATTTTCCATCTATATGTTCAGAATTTTTTGAAGACCAAGAGCACACTCTTGCTGAAATTCATCATGAAGAGCAACTAGTTGCAATGGAAGGATGGTTCTTGATTCCTCCAAATCAACAAGAGATATTTTTTCATGATTTTCAGGATCCCATGGAAAATTTGTTACAGGCAGTAATGAAGATCGTTGTTGCAACATTTATTGATGATGGTGATCAGTTTTTGGACATATACAAACCAACAGTTTGGAATGAGGTTTGTTTTCATATTTAAAATCATCCAGAAAAGCTTATGTTTCATGTTATCCATGATACTTTGGTCAGTTTGTTGTAGCCATCTAGGAAGATGAATATTCTTGTATTTATGAATTACAAGCACATGTTAAGTGGACACTTTGAGTTGCCTATATTTTGTTTTTTCTGCCTGCTTAAGGAAAGTGTGAGCATGATTCAAGTAAGTAGCCATTTGCTGGATTGGTTACATTGCAGGGATCATTTCGCATGATTGTATATATATATATATATCTTCAGCAGGTGGGAGCTTATGATAAGAATTTTAATCCCGAAGTGAAGGCCCTAAGGTCGCGATGGTCTACTGCAATAAGTAAGTTCAATTAGTAGTCAAGTTGTTGAGTCAAGTCAAGTCAGTTTCAGTTTCTCTTAAGTTTAATTAGTCAGTCATCTCAATGTCAAGTTATTATTAATTCTGACTCCATTTCCCAATGTGTGAGGCTACCTGGTCTACGGTGTTATTGACACCTCCTAAAGGGGTTGAAATCCCCAACTGGAGCCAATTTTAGTGTTTATGAGTCACTAATGATCAAATGTACTCACTCAATGTTAGTTGATAGGGTCCTAGGCCAATTCGTTATAGTTTCAAATAGAGTTTTCAAATAAAATTTGATCATTGGTTAGTATCTAGGTATTATTACTGCTCCTTCCATATTCAAAGTCATAAAATTCCATCATGGTCATGTCATCACTCCTTGTGATATGGCATCAAAAGAGTGTCTTGGTCATCAAATTATAATCATGCATACTATAAAGGTTTAAAGTTACAAATCATGGTTTTACATATGCATTTGGTGTCATTATTTTGTTAGGTCATCATAAGTCATGTAGGGAGTCATGTCATCACTATTTTCACCATCATGGGAGTTACTAAGTAGGGACATAATGAATTTTTATGGTTAGAGATATATTTCTCTATCTTTAAGCCCTATTTTTGCAGAAAATCCATAAATTTGACCCTACGGAAACGCAGTTTGGCCACGTTGCGCTTTTTATCAAAGCCTCCAAATGAGGATTGACACACATTTATGGATATAATTTGACCTCTAGATCATATATATGTACTTTTTTTCTCATTTCAGCCAAACAATTTCAAGAAAAGGCCAAAAACTAGCCGTTTTTCATGTTTATGCTTTTGGACCCCACATTGCGCTTATGGAGTAGCCTTGGTAGATTGGATTTTTAGGTGTCATGGAGGTGGATTTTTGAAAGTTTGAAGGTTCAGAGGTCTTCTACACATCCTAGGCTATCTTCAACAACCATCATTTCAACTTGAAGATGCACAAAATCGAGCCAAAAATCTCCTCCAAGAGCACGCTATGCTTCTGTCTATCACGTTGTGCTTCTGTGGGAAAGCCAAATCTACAGTTTTTATGAGTCAAAGTAAATTTATCTTGATGTAATTTTTCATGAAAGGGGTGTACATGATGTAATTAAATGTCATATTGATATTAAATATCAATATTATGTGAATTTCATGGTAATCAATGATTATAAAGTCAAACAAGTCAGTTAAGTCTAAACAGGGAGTTGGTTTCTAACCTCCCTAGTTTTAGGTTTGGTTAGAGATATTGATGTAATCAGTTCATATAATGATAGATTCAACCCCTAAGAGGGTCGAATGTATTTTTCTTATCTATATGTAGCCTTGATGAAGTCAAATAAAAGGTTGGACAACAGTGAGACAAAGGCTTGGAGCTAGTGTACATCATATTTTTTGCAGGAAATATACATGCAGTTGCAACTATTTACTTGGGATTCTTGTGGTATTCTTTAGTGACAATTTTTATCCTCTCTTTTATCCTAATATTTAATATTTTTTTCTCCTTATTACCATTATCATGCTTTCATGTTATTATGTCATGAGTTTTTAAGCAGACTTCATAGTTTATATGCTCTGTTTTGATTAGATTTTGATGTTTATGTCTCATTTCTTCTGATAAATGAATTCATAGTCTAATGCTAATTTTGAACCTTCTCTATTTAAACCCTATACCATAGTGACAACTAAAATGTGTGACCTAGCATACATACCTTGCCCCACTATTTCCCTACAACTGATTATTTGAAACCCTGACCTAGTTCCCTAGACCTTTGAGCCTGATCTAGCAAAACCCTAAAAGTAAAACCCTAGTGAGCTTAATATCTAGCCTAATATATATTTTTCGTTCCAGTCACTTCTTTGGCTATGAGATTTTAGAGAGATTCCTCTCTGATTTGGTAAGGCTAGCTACCAAGTCCAAAGTTTGTTTGAGGTTACCTCCTTCGGTCTCTTTTCTCAGCCTTGGGACACTGTGGAGGATAACATTTTTGGTGCCATTTTTTGGGATCAAACATTTACATATTCCCCAAGAAAGGTCATCAAAGTTTAGATTTTAAAATGCTGATGGTGGAAAATGGTTTAGAAATAAGGAAGGCAGAATCGTTCACCTAGCGACTCCAAATTGATTCAAAGACTCCACTAGAAGCACTATCCAAAAATCACGGTTTTATTGGTGATTCCACTCGAAGAATAATCTGTAGCCTAAAGGATGCCTTATTTCATCTATTGTTCTCAAGATGGATTCAATTGATGAACTGATAGATATATGATGAATATCCTGAAGTTGATTATATTGGATTTCACAAGTTCGAGTGGGCTATGGTTTGGAAGAGTCACCAACTTCATAAACACGAGTGGGGGAGGTGCACTGAACATTGTTTCCTTGATCAGAAGATGATATGTTGTGGTTGGTGGGTTCATCAACCATAAAATACTGACTACTCTCCTTTTAGCACCATAAATTTTGATGGTGTAGGATCTTCCAACATTTAGGGGATCTCCCTAATATGAAGTCCCAACTAGACCTCACACCATTTGGTGAAGGATTCCCATCCGGAATAAAGGTCTGGTTTCCATATTATTAAAGATATTCCTTGACTTTGAATGTCAACAAGAGAGAGGGATGCAAATATATTTTTGAAAATAAAGGAGGTGTTCCTCGTGAATGTCCTATTGCATGTATGTCAAGGTTCTTCTACTGCGGGGGAAAGAGATAAGTGAGCCTCTAAGAGAGAGGTAATAGTACCACCCAGGAAGAGACACACATGAACCGAAGGGTCCGTCTAACATCCAATGGAATAGTCCACAAGGGATGCGATGATCATCACAACTAACAATTGAGAAATATCTTCCTAATATCCTACAGAATAATCCATGAAGATGGGATAATAATAATAACCATTACAACACATTCTCAACAAGATAGGCACTAAGATAATAAAAATAGTTCAACTATATTAGTACATGTGAAAGAAAACATAAAATACAAACATCCACAGAATAGTCTTACAAATATTCATAGCTCATGCATGAAGAATGTGTTAGCCTTAGAAGGATTCTGTTATTAAGTAAAATTTCCAAGACACATATTTACAATGAACATCACTAGCTCCAATAGTGGAGAGTTGGAGCTACTCCTTGCTCCACAAAAGAACTAACTTATCTATCAAATGATTTGCTGGTGGAGCCAAGGTGAAAAATTCCTTTTCTCATACAATGAGGGAGTATATATAACCAAGGGAGACTCTTTGAATACCCTCATGATTGTTTGAATTCCCATGAATTTTCAACTTACATGACTCTTTACATTCAAGGGTGTCCTTTGAAATTTCACTTTACAATACATTTTTATTACAATAGACATGATATACAATAGTGATGTGGCATATGACCACTCATGACATGACATGACATGGCATGACACCGCTGACATGAATTTCTTGATGACATGGAAATTTCAAGACATTGTTACTGCTGAGAGTTGAGTGTCTTCATGAAAGAAATTTCATTTTCTCCTCCACATGCCTTGGTGATAGAAGTCTTCAATGATATGAAGTATTAGATAATGGTCACAAACTAGTATCCTTTCGTTCTATTGTCAATCAACCATCTTGTGATTTCAGCTGCAAGATTTTATTTGAGCATGCTTCCCTCCTTATTCTCTTCCTTCATCATCTCGCCATGACATGATAGAGTACGTATTCCTACAATTCACTCATGATGGGACTGCATCAATCCGAAAATCCCTAGCCTAAGATGATGCATTTTGATCCATGAACTGAGCCCAGAACAAGTGACCAGATAGAAAAGGAGGCTTAGTGACTACATAGCTACACATTTTAGGTTGACAAGGGGAATCCCTAAGCCTTGAGACTATTAACTGTGTAGTTAAAGATGGGTTGGGGGACATGAATGCATATTTTTCAGAGCTAGTGGGACATACTACATGGATGGGAACTGTGAGAAATTATTGCGCAGTTTTGGGTGTCAAGGAAGGCCTGGGTGACTATGTAGTGCACATATACAAGGATCAGGGGATGAGATTGAGCTTGAGGTTGGGAAGTACACAGGTTAAGCCGTGTTGGAGGCCATGACTGTGCAATTCTGGAGGTTAAGGTCAAGACTTGGTCACAAAAACTACACAATGGAATAGTCTTGGGAGGAAGGTACTTCACAATGTGCAATGCTAGGAAAAAAGGTCACAAATTTAGGACTAAGACTGCATAGTTCACAACTCATGGAGGGTCCGGTGAAGCTAAGTTTCTTGGTCGAGAATTTTTCCGAAAAATGACTAAGTGTGGGACCAAGGAGATCAATGTGAATAATGATGAAATTTGACTATGATTATCTACTTAGCATATATTGATGAATAGAAATACATATATCATCGATGACATATAAAAAAATCATTCTCATCCATGTGACATATTTACAACTAGTTATGGCAAGTGCGACACCAAATATATACTTTACGACGACCGTGAAAATACTTGTGAGATGCTGCTCAAACCTTTGGAATTAGTGCAAAATATACTTACAAGGTTGTAACAACTCATTTGCACAAAAGTTACATATTGGGACCATTATAATTGGTTCATACATACAATACAATAACCAACATGCAAAAATATGACACTTTTCTTATATTGTGAAAGGGATCAAAACACTTTAAGAAAAGAAATAAAATGAACCTCAAAGTTTTCGACAACAATGAACAAGACCAAGGAAGGCTCCAAAATTTGGGATAGGCCAAAATTTTGGAGGGGTTTGTAGCAGCTAAAACACACTCATATACAATGTATCTAAAATATCCACTAGGTATGAAGCATTCTTCTACTTCTCTACACCTTCTCTCTCACATACTCACTCGATCAATCATCACCCAACCCAAAAATTAATAATATAAAACATTGGGGGAGAAATCCACTTTTTTCATTGGATCAAGAGTGAAAAAATTGGACGAAATTGAATCATTATCACCACTACTTGCGCACTTAAGGCATTAACACCTATAGGAAGAATTTTCCAACAAATTCAAACATTTTACAATTAGTTTAGAACCTTATAAGAAATTCCATGTTGAAATACTCTGGAAGTGCATGAGGAATGTACAGAAAATTGTTCTAAGCCTCAATCACACAAGCAGAACTAGAACATTGCAGTTTGAACGTCACTAACAAACCTACCAAAGTTCAGTTGAAGCCTTCCAAATGCAGGCATGAGCTTGTCTCCCATTGGTTGGGGCAGAGAATAAGGAAAAACATAAGAACTCTAGTTTTGAACCTCTACCACCTGGTTTTTCACCATCATCACTTCATGTACATGCATCCAAACATCTGTCAAGTCCTTTTACAACTCTACAAATAGGCCAAAAATGTCTCCCATTGCCACTACCAAGCTGACTTGAAGGCCAACAATCAAGGGTTTACATGACTGCCAAGAAGTCCTCTACTCTCCCTTTTCACCTACACAAGATTCAACACATCTGAACACACTCTGTAGCACCTTTGCAACATCAACATCAAGCAAACACACCACTGCAACAAGTCATCCTCCAGTTTCCGCACTACGTATATGAAGATAAACATCACTAGCACATGAGCACCATCAACATGGAGCACGTCTCCATCGCCAATAGTAACATCTATGATGCCTCCAATCAAGTCATAACAAACAATTACAACGTTGAAATCAATGCACTATGAAGACAACACAAGGTTAAATCAATTCTAACACATGTAAACTCAATTCCAACTCAACCAACTACACCCACACTACAAGGATGGCATCAATACAACAACTAGGCTACATAGGGTTGACATCAATGCATGATGAGGCCAATACTAATTTGACATCCAATGCCATCTTAAGTCCAACACAACCAACTGTAACCACACTATAAGGAGGCCTCAATACAATAACTAGGATACATAGGTTGACATCAATGTCAACATCAGATAGCTGCAACCATGAACACCACAATGTGAATAATATCTCCCTTTGGAATTTTTTGAAACCACACACAATCTCGAGACCAGTCTCTTCTTCTATCACTCCCCCTTTTACATCATGGAATAGGGCCAAATCCATTTGGTAAGGTGTAAAAAAATGAAGCACAAATAATAGAGTAACTGATCTTTTCATGGCTGAATAATAATGCACATTAACAAGCATCCATGCCTCTCAAATCAGTAGAAAGCAACATAATAACCAATCAACATTCATAGCAACATATTCAACCAAAAAAATTTATCAGAAATAAAAATATGTGCTAGCAAACATACAGGCATCATCAATGAGAAACATCACACAATATGCAACAATATGCACATCAAGCACCAACTACCACTCTCCATTACAACCACATAACAATAACATAAATGGCCATCGCCAACCTCTCTACCCATACAATGAGGTCAATAACCACAATATTCAAAGCATAACATGAGGAAGACCAGGAACCCCTCCAAGCAGGCTATAATTCCAACTAATGATGGCTTAAGTAAACAAGAGAAAATAGATGCTCCCCGTGAACACATGCCATATCTGAAATAAACTCCAACCAATATGAACTTATTTTGATACAAAATATGATAGCTCATAGAGACAACCTTGAGTTGCAAAATACCAGTGCCTAGGACATCTTAAAATCAGAGGTTGAATGTAGACAATTGTATATATGCCTTTGAAAGAATATGAATAAAGGGAAATAATGGTTTTGGTGGTTCATGAATGGAGAAGGCCTTGGAGTCTGATTCATGTGAATTACCATATACTATGAGAGGGCTCAAGAGGCTGGATGGCTCAATGGATTTTCAAATGGGCCAAGTCTAAAAAAATGTGAAGAGGCTTTAAAATTAAGTAGAGGTGTTGAGGAAGAACGAAGGAGGAATCTGAAAAATACAGGCTTAAAATACTTAAGAATATGTTTTCCATGAACTGAAAGGAAATGGATGTAAGTGGAGTATGAATAACAACAGATATTTTTGGAGCGCAAATTAAGGAAGTGTAGCAAGTTAGATACATGAGCGTTATACATAAATGAATTCATGAATAAAAATGCATACTGTTGGAAAATACGTTACACAATTCATCAAAGAAACAGAACATTGAAAGATGATTACACATAAACAAGAGATTGCTGATAAACAAAGAGAAAGAGATACATACTACTCATTGCCCCATCTGGAATTCGAATAAACATCACTTTATCATATTAAGTTCAAAACAACTCTCCCAAATATGTAACTTAGAGCATAAAGAGCACAGTCATGCAGAACTACAACAAACTTCTCCGAAATTCAGAACCTTCGTTTCATTTCTGAAATATCTATATATAGAGTTCCCTTTGAGCGTTTACGATTGAATAAAATTCATGATCAGCCCAGACATGTGAAAAATCAAAACATCCTAACAAACTATCAGAGCATGCATCAAGCAATCACTCCTGTAACAGAAAATCAAAACAAAATCAGGTGAAATCGGGATTTCACCAACAAAAATTATAATCAGAAAGTAAAAAGAAACAAAATTATGGGTCGCATAGGACAAATCCTGGAATCTTCCATGGGGACGGTGAGGAGTGGCGACGAACAGGTGGTAGTCTGGTTTCCACCACTTGATTTCATCTGTTGGAAAAAGGCCTCCACTCCCTTGTTCTCATGATTCGTATTAACTATAATTTAATGACCAATTGTGTTGCGTGTGCCCCACTCTTTAGCGGATATTTCCTGGATCAACCTCATAAACCATATCTCTGTTGTTCCGCCAATATCCCATGCTTGTGCTTTAATTTGCAAAAACTGAAGACTGGATTTAGGAGGGGGGCATGGATGGTTTTTGGTATTGGATGGGGCGGAGGGGGGGGGGGGGGGGTTGCAAAATAACTATGGGCCACCACGTAGCACTAGAGGCGGTATAAAAATCTGGCCATTTCAGCCCCCCCTCGGTGTCGATCTTTGGAATGTGAGAGGGGGGCCGAAATAGAGCATGAACCATTGAATGTATTGATAGGGAGAAGAGATGAAGGAGAGATGGTGGAAGCGATGAGGATCTTAGCGGGATGATTAACACTAAAAAGAGTGAGACAAAGGCCATAGAGGGGTTACTTATGACGTGGCAAGGAGGGTGGTACCCAAACCCATATCACATATCACAAATCAGAGGTTTTACATATAAGCAGTGAAGGGTAAACATTATGATTTGTGATATGTGAAGTGAGATGGGAATAGGAGTGACATGGCAAGAAGGAGGTGGGGCCACCCGCACATCGCAGATTGCAAGTCTTAGTGATAAACAACAGAAGGTCAAAGCTATATTCCGCAGGGAGAGATGTGCGGGGAGCAGGGAATGGATGACGTGGCAAGGAAGGTGGGGCCCTAGCTCATATCTCAAATCACAATTGAAAGAGTTTAGTTATGAGGAGTGGGAGGTAAGTGTTATAATCTACGGGGAGAGAAGCGCGATGGGAAAAAAGTGGAAGGGGACATGGTGGATGGATGGTGGTCCCACTTTATATCACATTTCGGGGTCCAGGAGCAGTCAGATATATGATATGAAAATGGAAATTGCGGAATGTTGATGTGATATAGGTAAGGAGCTAAGTGCGATAAATGATATTAGATATATTATATGTAATGGTTTGTGGGATGCAAAAATTAACAGAACTTTGGATCATAATACCTTGACTAAGGTACTTTTCTCTTTTGACTGCGGGGCTTTCCGCCCGACCCGCGATTGAATTTCTTGGCTCTCCCCTTAAACATTCACACCTCTGCCCTGTGATTTTCTTATAGGGACCACTTATCAATTTTAAGGGTAGTCATAGGAAAACATTGGCTCCATTTGGGGACAACTTGATGTTCTAAGTGCATTGAGAACCTGTAGACCTAAATGCCTATGCTCTATTGGGCGTATGGAGTCACAAATGCACACTGTAAATCTGAGCTGAAACTACAACTGAGATGTGCACTGTAAACTATCAAAACAGAAATCACTGCTCCACCTTGAAAATCTTGAATGCTGAAATCTGAACCATGTTGAAAATGAAATATGAAACACACTTGAACTAAAAACTACAAAGCAATCTGAAAATAAACTGGAAATATGATCATAACACTAAGCTTATTTGCACACCTACCTACCCAAATATGGTGGAATTACTACTATTCTAAACGAGACAATAATGCCAATGCAACCTGGCAAGCAGCTACTCTAATAACTTTGTTCTTTCATTATTTTTCACCAAACTCAGGAATAAACTTGTTAATGGTATTTGATAGGAATTCCCAGCCTGATTCTCTTTGCAAGGGGCCTGGTAAACTTGAACAAAAACAAAAATTCTAGAAAGGTATGGTGGCCTTGTGATGAATAATTTTTCAATTTAGATAGCCACTAGATCAAGAAACACTTGACCTACTTCCGAATATGCTGAAACAACCAATCTAACCTCACAAATTGGTATTGCACATGTGTTCTCCATGTATTCAAACAACTCGGAACTTGTTTTCATTTTATCTGATGAGTTAAGGCACAAAGGTAGAGAATCAAAATGGATCAATTCTTCCTCTGTTTTAAGCTTTGCCTCTCTGTTTAGAAGCTTCATTTCTACATCAACTGCTATAATTTTAATTTCTTCTAGGGTCGCAGTGTCCCTTTCTCTTACTTGGAATGTCGTCCCTAGATTAAAGGCATTTGGGTAGTGCAAGAGAGCTACTCTTGGGGGTTGCCTTATATCAGTAGGCATTGAATGATACACCTTATTGAACCTGGCTGAAAAATATAATATTGTCTCCCCAAGCTGTCTTTTTAAATGTCCATACTCTTCTATGATAAGAAAGACATTTCCCATGATTACCATCGACCTAGGAAAAATTGCATGAATTGATGAAAACTTCTCATGATAGTACCTGAAAGATTCTCAAACCAATTTTTAACTTTACCTTTCCATGGTGGAAAAAACATCCTGATACATACCTCATCATCTTCCTTTACTGATGACTACAATACACTGACCAAAGGAACATGGTAAACATGCAACATAAGATCTTCTAGAATATTTTTAACAGGAAATCAAACCTCATTTCAAACTGCTGCTTTTCTTGTGTGTTGAAACTGATTCTCTTCGAACATCAATGGAACATGTTGTTTTTCCTCATTATCCATGGTAGTCAAGTGATCTGAGTGTTCTTTATATTTCTCTTTGTCACCCAGAAGCTTGAAAGGGAGCTGCAAACTATCATTAATTCAAGGTGAAGGAACATTATTTGTAACAATTTGTTGTGCTATTAAAAGAGAATTTGGGAGATAGTCTTCATCATGCAAATATGACTGGTGTTTAATATCTAAAGGAAACACTTCTTTCTGAGGATTCTCTTATGGATCTAGATAATTAGGCTCTACTGCCTTTGTTTCCAGATCACCAGACCGCCATTTATTTTTAATTTTGTCCTCTGGGAAACACTCCATCTCTTCCCCTTCTTCATGGAGGGTAAGCTCGCCTACATCTTCTTTAGAATAGGCTAGGAACTAGTTTTCTACATGCAGTCCAAAAACAACCATGGGTCGTTCTTCTTGGAGATTAAAGGGTGTGGGCCATTTTTTGTAATGGATTCTTTGAAATTCTCTTTAGGAGGATTGAGTAGCTTCAAGGGTATAGATGAGGACTTCTCATTCTTGGGAGGATGAGCTTCTTGATTTGTGGAAGTGGATGCAGTGGCCCTATGAGGGGCCGACTCTTTTGATGGATTTTTCTCTTTACTGGAAAGGCTATGAGTTTTTTCTCTTGATGTTAACACTTCATTTTGTTCTTGCACTCAGGTTCTCTTCTTGGGGGACCTGAGGCCATATTTCTTATGGATTTGAGCTTGCATAAAATCCATGAACTGTCTACAATAACTTTCAATATCTTGACCCTCTGGAGGGACTTACTTCTCCTCTTTCTTCACTTGAAAGATGAGTTCAAAGTCCTCATCATCAGAGTAAGTGAGGAATTGATTCTCTTGAATTTATGTGCCTTCCTCGGACTTTCCCTCCACCTCTCTCTCCCAGTATAGAGGAGTTTGAATGTGGTATTGTTGTTCCTTCCTATCCCATTGCAAAAACTGAAGAGGGGGCTTCCGATACTGAGGATTAAAACCTTGGTGAGGAATCATTTGGTTGGGATGAGAATGGGAATTTTGGGCCTCCAATTCAAGCTTAATCTACACTCTTATGATTCCCTTCCCTGATTTGAAGTAGAAGCCTCCTCCTTGTTCTTTCTTTTGGCTTCATTTTTTGTCTTCCCCTTGAATTTACCAGTAGAAGAAAAGTTTTCTTCTACCTCCAATGCATCAGTCTAGATATGATCATAGATGTGGATTTTCTTTCTCTTAGGGTGAAGCCAAACTCCGGTTCGAAAGCTCCTGCGAAGACCACCTTAGCAGCTATTTGGGGAGGCTTTATTTATGCAGGGAGATTGTTATAGAGATTATTGAACCTCTTTATGAATTATGTTACATTCTCATTATGTCTCTTTTTTAGAGCATTGAACTCAGTGAGAATGTATCCATGGTCCCTCTTTTCTCCCCATTTCAATGTGAAGATATTTTTCATTTCTTCCCAAGTGTGGACTACGTTGTGAGCTTGAGACTTGAACCATTTTTGGGATTCTCTCTCCAAGGATTGGACGAAAATCCTTAATACCAAATCTAATTTCTCTACATTCACATTCTTAGCAAAGGTGCAGAAGGTTTCAATATGTCTATGCGTAAAAGTATTATCTTCCCCGGTGAATCAAGACAACCGCTCTAGATAGTCTTCCGACATATGATTTAGAGGTTGAGGGAGGGCCAAGGGGGAATACGTGTTCAAAAGGAAACTCGACACGACCATCTGATTTAGAGGTGGGGGTAGATGGTGGATCTGAATCTGGTGTGAGGCCTAGTGAAAGCCAAGATTAATTCTTATTAGGACTATTTTACAGTGGAGTCGCCAAGGTGAGGAATACTCAACTCCCAACCCTTCGTGCTCACTTGTTTGAAGGGTGGAATTTATGTCATCTCCCAAGGAAAATATTTCTTCATTAGTATCCCTGGTAACGGTGCCAAAAATATGTTGTAGCTCCTAGAGACAACCTTGAGTTGCAAAAGACTAGTGCCTAGGACATCTTAAAATCAGAGGTTAAATGTAGAAAATTTAATAGATGCCTATGAAAGAATATGAATCAAGGGAAATAATGGTTTTGGTAGTTCAAGAATGGAGAAGGCCTTGGAGTCTAATTCATGTGAATTACCATATACTATGAGAGGGCTCAAGAGGCTGTCTGGCTTAATGGATTTTCAAATGGGCCAAGTCTGAAATAATGAACAGAGGCTTTCAAACTAAGTAGAGGTGCTGAGGAAGAATGGAGGAGGAATCCACAAAATACAGGCTTAAAATCCTCAAGAATTTTTTTTTTGTGAACTGAGAGGAAATGGATGTAAGTGGAATATGACTAACATTAGAGATTTGTGGAGTGCGAATTAAGGAAGTGCAACAAGTTTGATACATGAGCATTATACATAAACAAATTCATGAATAAAAATGCATACTGCCGACAACTACATGACACAAATCATTAAAGCAGCAAAACATTGAAAGATGATTACATATAAACAAGATATTACTTATAAACAAAGAGAAACATATACAAACTACTCATTGCCCCATATGGAATCTAAATAAACAACGCTTTGTCATATTAAGTTCAAAACAAATCTCTCAAATATGCATCTTAGAGGATAAAGAGCACAATCGTGCATAACTACAACAAACTTCTCCAAAATTCAGAACCTTTTTTTCATTTATGAACTCTATATATATATATTTCTCTTCGAGGGTATAAGATCGAATAAACATTCATGATCGGCCCAAACATGTGAAAAATCAAAATATCCTAACAAACTAGTAGAGCGTGCATCAAGAAATCATTGTTGTGATAGAAAATAAAAACAGAATCAGCTAAAATCCGGATTTCACCAGAAAACATCAGAATCAGAAAGTAAAAAGAAACAAAATTATGGGCTGTGTAGGCCAAATCCTGGAATCTTCCATGGGGATGGAGAGGAGTGGCCGTGGACAGGTGGGCAGTCTGGTTTCCACCACTTGATTTCATCTATTGGCAAAAGGCCTCCACTCCCTCTTTCTCATGATTCGTATTAACCGTAATGCAATGACCAGTTGTGTTGCACGTGCCCCACTCTTTAACGAAGATTTCCTGGATCAACTGAATAAAGCATAATTGTGTTGTTCTGCCAAAATCCCATGCTTGTGCTTTAATTTGTAAAAACTGGAGATCAGATTTCGGAGGGGGGAATGGATGGTTTGTGGTATTCAATGGGGGGGTGAGAAATCGGTGTGGGCCACCATGTAGCACCGTAGGAAGTATAAAAAATCAACCATTTCAGACCCCCCCGATGTTAATATTCGGAAGGTGAGAGGGGGGCCAAAACAGAGCATGAGTCATCAGATGTATTGATAGGGAGCGGAGATGAAGGTGAGATGGTGGAAGCGATGGGGAGCTTAGTGGGATGATTAACACTAGAAAGAGTGAGACAAAGGCCACAGAGGGGATATTTATGACGTGACAAGGATGGTGGGACCCAAACTCAAATCACATATCGTAGATCAGAGGTTTTACATATGAGAAGCGAAGGGTAAACATTAATATTTGTGATATTCGAAGTGTGATGGGTGGAGGAGTGACCTGGTAGGACGGAGGTAGAGCTACTTGCACATCGCAGATTGCAATTCTTAGTTATGAGCAGCAGAAGGTAAGAGCTATATTCTACGGCGAGCCATGTGCAGGGAGCGGGGAATGGATGATGTGGCAAGGAAGGTGGGGCCCTAGCTCATATCACAAATCAAAATTGGAAGAGTTTAGTTATGAGGAGTGAGAGGTAAGTGTTATAATCTTTGGGGAGAAAAGTGGGATGAGCGGAAAGTGGAAGAGGACATGGTATATGGATGGCGGTCCCACTTTATATCGCATTTAAGGGTTCGGGAGTGGTCAGATATGTGATATGCAAATGGAAATTGTGGAATGTCGATGCGATATAGGTAAGGAGTTAAGTGCGGTAAATCATATTACATATATTATATGTAATATATAATATATCTAATGGTTTGTGGGATGCGACAATTAACACAAATTTGGATCATAATACCTTGACTGAGGCACTTTTCTCTTTTTACTGTGGGGCTTTACGCTTGACCCACACTTGAATTTCTTGGCCTTCCCCTTAAACATTCATGCCTATTCCCTGTGATTTCCTTATAGGGACGACTTCTCCATGTTGAGTGCGGTCACAAACCAACACAAAGAATGCTTTCTTGCCACAAATAGAAGCACCTTATGAATCTAGAATCCACTTCAGCATGAATAAATGACATATACATTGATAAATAAATTGTTGTAGAATCGAAAAAATACCTCATATGTAACTCTCTTATGACCATAACATGACCTTATGACTCATGACTATATGACCCATTGATAGTAATACATAAGTACATGGTTCCATGAGCATTTTACATAGACTTATCATGAAATAAATTTTTTCTATCATAATATCCTATGGACCCATTCCTAAAAAAAATTACATACCATGGTTGTTACAACATCATTAGCCCATACATATGGCTGCAAAATGACTCCATGAGACTCCCCCATAACAAGCCTATGCCCATGATAACTCAACTCACCATTGACTAGATGTACAACCAATACAAAATGATGAAACAATAACAATAAATGGTTGTAATAATCATCATATAGCAACTCATGCATGGCCGGTCCATGAATCAAGTAATCTTTGTACACGTTTGTAGCAAAGATTTCAATACATGCGTGGTTATACAACTTTTCAACCAACTATTAGTAGAGACCAAAAACATATATATGGCTGAAATGTGTATCCATGTAACTCATGAAAACATGTGTAAGTATGCTACAAATAACTGAGTGTAAAAAATGAAGAAATTTCAAATAACTCATGAAAACCTCACACCATGCATGGTTGCCCCTAAGATCATTATACCTGCAATATGTAGGATGATCTTGCGGACCCTAATGTGCATGTGGCTCAAATGAACTCATCATAACTACTTATATAACTCGTACTCATAGAGATGCCATACTCTTGTGATACACTCCCCCTAAGGTTATGCAACTCTCATGAATTCTACAGTCCTTTAAAATTATGCATGATGTAACCATGTAATGCAAATGAGGCTCCTCTTCACTATTTGAAGAATTGCTCCTTCTCCTTTCTCCACATGATCATTTCCTACTTATTTTCTTCCTTCACTGCTTTTCTACTACCTCCACTTTTTTTTCTACTGCTCTTACCGTATTTTCCTTGAATAACAGGGGAGAAAGCATTCTCCTTCCATATGGCCAAAATTATCTTCTAGACCTTCGGAATCTAGAATCTTATACTTTCTTTTGGGGTTACCCATGACCAAGCATCAACATGACTTTGTACTTTTCTTGTTTCTCATTAGTTTCCTATGTCGAGGATCTTCCTCGAACACTCCAAAATTTCATTTTTTTCATACACTGGTATAGCGTCCCAACCCTCAGGAGGTCAGATGGCATGTATAGCACTCCACATGGCTAAAATGAAGTAAGAGGATTAAATCTCCTATTTTTCATGCCATATCTATACCTTGCATCCAATGTTCTTCTCCTCCATTGGCTAGATTTGTAGTGAATTTCCTTATGGTAAATTATGTTACATGAATATAAATAACCACAAAATGCACAATTATACCTGATGGCCAATATCCATGGTTGTTGATACTGCTTCAAGCTCTACTGGTTAGATCTATATGTTCTACTCCTGCACTTAGCTGCAACATGCCCAAATTAATTTGTGATAGTTGTAATATTATACCTTATGCATGAAAGGAACAAAAGGATTTTGGTTCTGTTATCACTCCACTGAATCTTCGAGGCTGAAGAAGAGACCAGCAAAGGTAACCACATGCCAACCTTTTTCCAAGTAGCTAGCCCTACTAGGTAGGAGAGGGCTCTCTCCATGAGATCACAGCCAAGATGACTATATCAATGATATTTTAGGCTAGGTATAATAGCACTAGGGTTTGGTTGATTTATTTTGAGTGTTGGATGGTGAATAGGTCAAGGAAGAACTAGGTCAGGGAAAAAAAGGATCAGAATTTCATAGATGATGGGGTAAGTTAGGTAATCACTTGAACACATTAAGGTATCTTTATGGAGTGGTTTATACTACTAGGGCTTCAGAAATGAGCATAGGAAACTCAATTCTTTCAATCATAAGAATATGAAACAAAACTGTAACTATTCCTCCAAAACAGAGCATTAGCTAATGAATTTTGTCTATCTAACTTAGGAATCAATTACATTCATAGATGGTATGAATATGGAAATAAAAATACATTCAAACATTTGGAAACATAAGAGGAAACAATGTTAAAATACTTTACCACAGGAATCCCACCAAAATAGTTGCAACTCAGTCTATTATTTCCTGGCAAAAGTAAGATTACACTAGTGTTCAATGATAAAATTATACAACATCCAACCCTTGCAATGACAAAGAAAATGAAATATATAGACCAAAAACTACTTCTCCCACTCTCAGGGTTTGAATCCATGACTTGTGGCACTGATCCCCAAATTTCTTAGCTGCAATCCTAATGACTAGGTAGGTCAACAAACTCATCCCTATCATTCATGAAAATGATTCACTTTGACCCAAATTTACATATTTACATGATGTATCTACCTCTAGTAACTACTAATGACACAATTACATTTACATTTTACAATTACAATAGTAAATCTCCTTGGAATCCATCAATCAACTTAGAAAACTAGAAAATTTTGAAAAAATCAGTCAACTGTAAAAAGCGCAGCGTGCTTGGGAAAAGTGCAATGTTTTTGGTGAAAATCACAACGTGGGACTTCAAGGGTGAGTTCCCAAAGTCCAAATTGGGGCCAAGGTGGCTCATTGGAAAGCGCTTCTAGTCTAGTTGTAAAAACTGTGCTCAAGCTCTAAAAATGGTGGAGTGAACCTCCTAAAAAATGCAATCTCCCAAGACTAGTCAAAAAGAGTAGCGAGAGGCTAAAAAAGGAGGCATAAAGGTGTTTTTTTGAGTGGTATTTGTCCATTTCCACTTGTCAAAACATCTGTTTTTTGAGTGGCAATAGTCAAAAGTTGATGTTGACATCATTTTAAATCCAAATATGTAGATATTTTCTCATTTTGAGGCCTTCACAAAAAGTGCAGTGTGGTCAATGCTGAGCTTTTTGCAGGCTGACTATGCAAAAAGTCTGTCAAAATTTGCAAAAATGCCACAAAAATTCAAAAATTGCCAAAAAATCTTCAAAATTGGTGGATGAAGTGCTAATGATGTGTCTCAAGAAACCAATGAGGCATCATCAAGTAACTCAAGCTTGTCTTTCTCCTTTTGCTTGAGTTTATCCTTCAATTGCTTGATCCTGATGTTGCAAATCTTGTTTCTAGTGGTGTCTCTGTTAGCCATGTGTCTGAGCATCTAATTATCCTTGTTGGCCTTATGAAGTAGCTTCTGAAGGTGGATGTTGACTCTATCAAGCCACACTTCTTTGTCATCATTAATTTCCTTTGTTATTATTTCTTCAAAACTGAGTAGTTCTGCCTCATGTCTCTCCTGCTGTAATGATCTCTTAAGACCTCTTGTTTTTGGTATTTTCTTATTCATTTGAGTCTCATCATGATCAGAATCATCAAGTGCCATCACTGCTTTGCCTTTGGTGTCTTTCCTCTTGGACTTCAACAACTCTAATTCCAAGAGTGTCAGTTTATCTTTTAGCTGCTTGTTTTCTTGTTCAAGGAAGGAGATGGAAAATTGTGCTCTGGCCATATTGTCCTGAAATTCTCTGATTGTGGCATATTTATATTTTATGATCAAATTTTAGGCTTCATGATAATCTTGGAGATCCAAGTCCACCACGTCAAACTCTCTTTCTTCCTCATTAAGGTCTTCCTCCTCTTGAACAACTTCCTCTTGCTGCTTTTGTTTTTCTTGTTTTGTTGATGAATGAGGCAAGGCCCCTTCCACAATATGTGGAGAAAACACTTGCCTAGGTCCCCTCTGGTAGGTTTTGACCTCTTTTTTCTCTTTCACTGTAGTCCTGCTAGATAACTTTGTCTTCTTGTGAGGAACTGATGCTGGTGGTGGAATAGGTCTAGCAGGTTGACTTGGTGTTGTAGTGAAGAGATCTGCCTCAATGAAAGTCTCCCATGATATGTTCTGCTGATTGAGGTGGTGAAGGAAAATGATGTTAATGAGAGAGTGATGGAAGAGGTTGTTTATCTGAAGCTCATACTCTTTGTTCTGCACTATGTAGGCCATCTTGTCAATACTCTTGTACAAATAGTAGGGAAGGTTGAGCAATTTCACCCTAGTGAAATGTGTGAGAAACTTGATGTGATAGCTATATAACCTGGAGAATCTGCCCTCACAAGTGAAGTATTTCATGATGATTTTCATCATGGGGGAAAACCTATTCAACGACTGACCAAAAGGAAAGATCGTTTTGATGTTATATTGATAACGTGCTGTTACTCATCAATATTTTTCACTATTTGTAGATGACTATAGATTGGTTCTAGTTTTCTAAAAAAACCTTCCTAGAATATTGTGAGTTTCAGAAATCTCACTGCCTTCATTATCCTAATAGAAATTTTTTCTCTATTTTATCATTTTTCCTTTTCATGGTTACCCTGTCACTCCTACAAAATCCTTTATGGGCTATACCTTTCATTTTCACCCTCCTTTCTTGCATATAACATTATTGGCCTATTTTTTCCCTATCCATAAACTCCACTTTCCCTCTAGCGTTTCCTATAGCCAACACATTCCCATGTTCCCCAGGCTCATCAAGCATTGATGGTCTCAAAACTATCTTTGTAGGCTCTTTAGATAAATCAAGTACTTTGGATTTTGGATCTTCAATACAACACTTTGACAAATACTATGTTTTTCACTTGAAGCCTCCAAGCCAATTTTCAGTCAAGATTAGGTCAAAAAACCCTCCCACTAGGTAAATTAGGGTTTCACATTTTTTGAGGTCGTCATTGGTGTTTTAGGCACTGTTTTCCTTTGCTAGAAACTAGCTCATATGTAATAGAATGTCGAGACATGGTTATTCATGAAAGATGTAAATGTTTCCAAAGAAGACTACCTTATCAAGTTCAAAGTATACAAGAGGTAAATACAAACGTTGACACTTCTGTAGGAGTGTTGAAAGATCTATCATCAGAAAGTTGTTGAGGTAGGTGGTCTGCTCCCGAATGAAGAAAAATTGCAGCAAGGAAGAGAGGAAACACTTCTTCTTGTAGATAATTAGGGTTTTTGAGGTTGATGGTCCAAGTAGAGTGCCAAATAGTAATCAATTGCAGAAATGATCTAGAGGAGGCACACCAAACCAAACATAAACAAAGTCTATCAGAAAGATTGATGAGATAGGGAAAAAGGTGAGGTGAACTGGACATAGACGAATGAACTTGAAAGGGCCATAGATAACTTAGAAGAAAACACTGATGATTGTCTTAAAGCACTACAGATACCTAAGGTTTTGGGAAAATAGCCATAGAAGGTGAAATGATGAGTGGAACTCCATGGTGAAAGCAAAAAATGATTTTGAATATGTCACTATTTGATCAAATGCCAAACTTGTCAAAATGCATTTGTCATGCCTAAATTATCAAAGGATGAATTGAATTCCATTGTGCAGAAAAGATAGGGTTTTGAAAGTGCTACGATGAGAAATCCTCCCAAAGGTGTTTAATGAGCTTGTCATGACCAACTGAGAAAAAGTATGAGTTCAACTCCATGGTCCAAGAAAAGGAAAGATTTTGAAGATGTCACTGTGTGATTAGACCCCAGAATTGTAAAAAAGTGAGCTTGCTATGTCTAAATGAGAAAAATATTATTTTGAGATCCAAGGTGGAAGAAAAAAAGGATTTTGAGGCTACTTCTGTGTCAAAATAAATGTGTGAAATCTTCAGGATAAAAAAGAAAAACAAATTTCATTACTCCAGCAAACTGCCAGCCAAGGTGAAAACGATAAGTTGAGCATTATAATGGAAACCACATAAGGTTTTTGAAGATTCTGCTACTGTGTAAACATCCTAAGGTTTTCAAAAGTGAATTCATCATGCCTCAAGGAGCAAAGAGGAGAGCCACCTCAAATGTTTTCAGTCTCCTACATGAAAACAATGTAAAAGGTTAGTGAGAAAAGGTGAAAGGTTGAGTTAAACTTCATGATGGAAACCACAGAAGATTTGAGGATGCTGGTATGTATATTCATCACAAAATCATCAAAATAAACATGTCAAGTCTCAAAGGAGTAAAAGCAGAGCCAAGTTAATGTTTTCAGTCACCTACAAGCAAAAAAGGTCAAAGAACATTAGTGAGAAATTGAATAAGACTTAAACATTAAGAAGTGGGTTTTCAAAGGTTTGATTAAAGTTCTCAAGTCTATAAAATCTCATCTTGTATTTCGAAGGAATCATTGTTGCAATTAAAGTAATCAAGAATGCTCAGGAGAAGAAAATTCAGGAGTTTTCAAGACAAATTTGGAAAAAAATTTGTGGCACTGTGCCCTTGCCTTTTTTCTCCCATACATTTTACACAGGCGTTGCGTGCCTTGAACTAAGCACTGTGCACCTTGCAGAACGTTGTGCTCTTGCCTACAAACACACTCAGTGCATTTCTCTTGGTGTTGCGCCCTTATCACCAGCGTTGCGCACTTAGCCTCGGCGCTGTGCCCTTGGCCTTACCGCTGCGCTCCACTCAACTAACCTCAAATCTTCTGCAAGCTTTCTCCAAGGTCCTCTAAGACATTGATGAATGGTAAGTGGATAAACTAACCACATTTTCAATCTTTTTGATGATTATTAATTAATGGTGATGAAACCCTAAGAAGAAACCATGTGCTACAAACTTGAAATCACTATTTGAACCTCATTCCATCTGCCTATAAAGAGTATCAGTCAAGAGAAGGGTGAATTAGGGTGATGTGAAAGTTGTAATTCATCTAAATTTCCCCACTAAATCCATTTCCTTCATAACACTCTATCCATTCACTTGCAAACAACTACCATTCCATTACCTCTTCCTTCATCTCAATTTGACATCAACCCAAGAGTGTTTCAAAACAAAGTTTCAAAATGTCAAGAGAGGGAGACAATGATAGTGGTGGAGAGGCTCAAATGCCAAGGAGGCATGAGCACAAAGGTGGAAAATTAAATAGGTTTGAACCACTCAACAGGTAGAAAACCACCCTAAGCACAAATGTCAAGCATGTGGGATGATTTGATTTTTGTGAGAAGGTACAACAGGTAGAAAACCACCCTAAGCTAACTAGGATTTTCATCATTAAATTGCATTAAAAACAAGTTAACCTTGCAAGGGTCACCTTTGAGTTGTCTTCAGATGCTATTGCCAATGCCACATGCATACCAAGTGTGGGTGAGAAATGGTTCAAACAGGCCAACCTAGACATGAGCTACTTTTAACCCTACCTAAAGCCTAGGTACAAAGACCACAACAAATCCATATTTCATTTCTCACTTTTGCTTGATAGATATGCACCTATGATGAGGATCATTATGAATTATTTCACATGTGAAGGAATATTCTCCCGCATTTACTCCTACCACATCAAGCTGCTTATGCACTTTAATAGAGTGAGGATGCTTCACATACCCTATTACCACTACAGAAGCATTGATAGAATGTCCTATATTATACAAAAGAGAGACTATCCTTAGCAGATGCAAAGCCTCTTTCATCACTCTCTTATCAAAATGGTTGTTATGCATCAATTGTAGCAGAAAGGCATTCCATGGGAGACCTTCATTGCCAATGAGGTGTTCACCAATACACAAGGCCAAAAACAGCAAGATGTCCCTTCATCTTCTCATCCTTCCATTCCTCCTTCACCATCACACCCCACTACACATCCATCGCCATCTAATCACATTCCTTCACCTCAGGATAATCCTCCTTCATCACCTTCTCACAATCCCTCACCATCATCTCATGGTACTAGTGCATCAAAAAGTGAAGAAGGCAATGAGGTAGAAAACAGTGAGGCAAGGGGCAATGAGGAAGAAAGAAGTAAGGGAGATGGTAATCAGGAGTCAAACAATGAGAAATATATTAGTGAAGAAAAGAGCAGTGAGGGCAGTGAGGCACATATCAGTGAAGTAGATGGAAATGAAGTAGAGATCTGTGAGGATGATGGTAGTGGGTCAAAGAGCCATGAAAGCAGTGATGGTACCAATGATAATGACAATAATGATAGCAGTGATACAGATGGCACTAGGATGGTGAACATTGAACCTTTTCCTTTGACCTACCAGAGGGGAAAAATGCATTTGTTTTCTGCCCTTAAGATGCGAGGGGCCATGCCTTCTACATCAACCAAGCAGCTTGAAAAAGGTAAGGAAAAGGTCATTGATGAAGAAGAAGAAGACAAGAATGAAACTAAACAAGAGTTTTAACTTATTCACCTTGACAGTGATGATGAAAATGAGCAGAGGATCACAAGCATGCTGCTTAAAAGCAAGGATGCTCAAATTAAAGATTTGGAAACCAATCTAGGTAGGGCTAAGAATGTGATTTACTTTTTTGAGGTTGAAAACAAGAAGTTGGAGGTAGAGAAGGCTATCTATGAGGTTAGAGCTATCAAAGCTCAGAAAGAGGCTAGAAAATCTAAGGAAAATATATATGAGGTCTTGGGCACTCATGATGACACTGAAGAAGAGGAAGAACAACTTCCTAGGAAGAGGCCAAGAACACTTGGCTTGAAAAAGGCTCTAGCCAAGGAAAAAGAGCAAGAGACAGCCTTGGCAGAGCAACCCACTCCAAGTGAGTTGTTTGCCATGGAAATATACTACGATAGGGAATCATGGCTAGAGATGGAAAATGGGCACTTGGAGGATCAACTAGAGAAGACCATGAGAGATCTAGACATGCAAAAGTAGATGGCAAGGCATTATGCCTTAAGAAACAAGATTGCAAGGGCTAAGCTCAAAAGAGCCCTTGCAAGGATTTAAGCCCTAAAGGAGGCAAAGGACAAAGAAAAACTTGAAGTTCTTGTTGATGAATCCCTACAAGCATCCCAAACATGATAAGCAAGACGCATCCAAATTTTGGCACATTCTGTTTTGGAGGGCCAAGTGCGTAACTCCACTGGAACTACACTATTTTTTGGGGCACCCAATGGAGGAAAAATTTACGTTTTTGTGTTCATTAGGTCAAGTAAAGCACCCCCACAACGTTTCATCTCATTTGGAGCAAAATTGGTACTCCAAAAGTGCCAAAAACATGCAAAACATCACTTTCTGCCCTATTTTCAGCACTAGCGTTGCACCCTGAGGAGCCTTGGAAAAAGTGGTTTTTCACTAGGAAAATGGACAGAAATCAGAAATATAAAAGCTGTTTTGGAAAGTATATAGGACAAGTTTTCCAATGAGCTATCATGGAGCTCATACATGATAAGCAAGACGCATCGAAATTTTGGCACATTTTTGAAGATTTTGAAATTTTGACTGTTTTGGAGGGCCAAGCGCGTAACACCACTAACACTACACTATTTTTTGGGGCACCCAATGGAGGAAACATTTTCATTTTTGTGTTCATTAGGTCAAGGAAAGCACCCCCACAACGTTTCATCTCATTTGGAGCAAAATTGGTACTCCAAAAGTGCCAAAAACATGCAAAAAATCACTTTCTGCCCTATTTTCAGCACTAGCATTGCACCCTGAGCAGCCTTGGAAAAAGTGGTTTTTCACTAGGAAAATGGACAGAAATCAGAAATATAAAAGCTGTTTTGGAAAGTAGACAGGACAAGTTTTCCATTGAGCTATCATGGAGCTCATTTGGACACCGTGAAGGCCTCCAAATCGCAGCTGAAAAAGACCATTTTTTTCCAGATTTGGCGCTACGCCCTTGAATCTCAGTGCTGCACCCTTGGAAAAAAGTCAAAAAAAGACTCTTGAAGATATCTTGAAAGTTATTGAGAAGAATCAAAGTCTATTTTTTTCCAAAATTAGTGGAGGAGTTATTTTTGCATTTATTAAGTTAGTATATTTGTGCCTTGGGCCTTGCATGGTCTCATAGGACAAACATGACATTTATGAGTAATTAATGGTTTCTAAAACCCTAGCTAGGATTTTGAACCTCCTTTGAAATTTAAATACTGCATGGAGGCCTCATTTTAGTTGTTGGTTGATTGTTAAACTCAATATCATAGGCTTGGAGTTGAGGAGAAATTGGCTCTGGAGTTTTGTGAATGCTTTGTTTTGATGGAAATGGAGCAAGCACATTTGCAGGATTCATGAGCATGGTTAATGGTGATGTCTCTCTTATTTAGGACTTGTGTTCTTATGTTTTCATATTGTTTCATCTTTCTCTCGCATTAGAACCAAAATTTTAGGCTAAGATACGCTGTTAGAGGCACCTTAGGTCTGTCCGCTTCTATTGCTCTTATGTTTTCCTCTGCTAGGTTAGATTAGAGAATTATTAATTGCTCTCTAGTTCCACTTAGCTTGATTATCATAAGAATTATTTAATGGAGACAATGAAAAAGTAGTTTATGATTAGCCCTGCCCTTTGGTGTAACTTAAAACATTTTTTTTGAGGTCTTTTCTTTGAAGTATTGCTAATTAGAGTTTGGTTGAAGAGGTTTATGGTTTTCCCTACCCTTTTTTCCATCTTAAATGGTTGATTTGAAGGTATTTGTAGTTTTATTAAGGAATTTAGGAATTCCCTGTTCTTTGATCATTAATATATGTTATCTTAATGTTTTCTTTGCCTGAAGGTGAAATCACTAGAGAATTTACAAGTTACTTGCTCTCTAGGGTTTGCTGGATCATTGTCTTAATGTTTACTTGCTAGGGTTTGGTCAAAGAAGGTTATGGTATGCCTTGTATTTGGTTATTTCTTTATGCATAGATTTCTTAAAGACTTTTCTTGTTGTAATACATGTTAAAGTATTCTTAAATACCCTTTAAACCTACTAATCTCACAATTTAATGTTCACTTCACTCACATAAGCTTTGAAGATCCATTTGGCTTTGTTAAACTTGCCCTTCGAAACACCCTTGACCTATTGTTGCACTTTTCAAGACCTTTTGCAGAATCCATAGCCCAATGGTTTAAAATTCTCTTCCTCTATCTGTTCTGATTGACAAGCAACCCAACCAACCAACCAAACACACAAAACCTAATAATTATAACTAGCCTAAAATCAAAACCCTAAAATCAATCGAGCTTACATCTTTCACACAAATATAGAGGGAGCCCTCTTTGAGTCCCAGAAGGCTAGGTCCTAGAACTCCAAAGCTGGTTTGATGTTACCCTTGTACATTTGGTCTTTCCAATCTGACAAATTATGGGGACCTAACATAATGGCGACTCCACTGGGGAATCTGAGTAGGTAACAAGCTTAGACATTCCTTAAGAACTGACAAATTCCCTATCAAAACTTAGACAAGTCAAGTGTTAGCCAAGAGTTATATCTGGTTGAATCATCATACTAGCACCATGGTGACCATATTGGAGAACACTCATTGAAATCCTTAGTGTTACATAAAGAACTCAGAAATCCCAAAAACATCCTTAGATTGGTATTGAGTTGTGTATGGTGGACAACAAGTACATCCTTAAAAAAATAAGCATCATCTACCTGGTGACTCCACTGGTCTCCAGTAGCATTGTTGACCCCACTATTTCTCATAGAATCCCCTAGGAATATATCAATAAGTCATCACAATGCCAAGCCTAGTTACGTACTGTGTGAACTTAGTACCCTACAGATAGGCTTGTTTTAAAAAAAACTCTCATAAAATTTCAGCCTCTCTGTGTTTTGGGTCTGAAATCTACCTTTACAAAGAGTCAACATGAGATCTCACCCTGACCCAAACTCTCCTACCATAGTTGATGACCCAGAAATAATCTTATGGAAAAATTCTAGGACTAAAGACTCAACTATTGTTAGACCCATTCACAAAGCGAGTTCTGTCCCTGAAAACCTCATAACCTTACAAGATACCCAATTTGACTTACACCATAGAAGAAATCTATTCAGAACTAAGTCTCGAAGTGGGATAGACTAGATAAACCTTGAGCCTACAAACTTACAACAGAGTCCTAGTAGAGAAGCCTCTCCTTCCACTCCTCCTGATTTTCAGCTTCTCCAACACTTTGAATCCTTCCAATCCAAATCTTCTCAATCTCATCTTGTTGGTCCAAGTACATCTGCCACTCCCATTCATACATCCACTATGCAAACCACTCCATTTCATCCTCCACCTCCTCTCACAAACCCCCCTCTTGTAAACCATCCTTGGGTTCCTTTACCTCAAATGATGGCAGCATGGTTTTCCCCATTGGTACTACCTCAACCTTTACTACCTATGCCACAGGACTACCAATCTAAAATCCCTCAATTTATTGGAGTTGACTCTACCACTGCCCAACAATATGTACATAAGATGAATGATGCATTTGACTACCAAGAAATAGAAGGGGAGACCATAAAAATGAGAATGTTTACCCAACACTTAGGAGGAGATGCAAAGAAATGGTTAAAAAACTTAACTCCTAACAACATTCATGACCTCCCTTCCCTTTATCAAACATTCATAAAAAAGTGGGAGACTAAGAAAAATCCTCTTTAAATCCTATCAGAGTATGATAACCTTAAAAGAAATGTTGGGGAAAGTGTCCAAAACTACTGCACTAGGTTCAATAGTAAAATTTCCAGATGGGTTTGATCTAGACATGTCTTATCAATTAAGAGAAAGAGATTCCCTTACCTTAGAGGACATGAAAAGAGGAGCAATAAGTGTATAAGCCAACCTAAATTCTAGAAGGGCTAGATGAAGGGCATAGAAGAAGGTTACATATAAAGAGGAAACCATGGCCTCCACATCTGATGCTAAAATTGACAATATGGTTACGGTAATGGAAAGGATGATAGAAAGAATCAACTTCAATGAAAGAGCACCCCCTAGGGAAAACCAAGCAAATCCTCAAAGAAGAAATAGAAACCAAAACTTCAGAAGAGACACTCCTTGAAATAGACAAAGGGACAATGACCATCAAATCATACCTCCTTTCCAATGTTGTGAAACCAGCTCCAAAAATAGAAGAAAAGAGATATCAACGCCTTAGAAATAAGCCACTTTGAGGGGGCAACCTCCAATACATTACATGAATGAACAATTCTTGGATGATAAAAATGACAAAACCTCCTTTCTATATATAGGAGTCCATGGGGCCACAATGTAATCCTAGTGGGGCCACAATGTAATCCTAGCCGACCTAACAATAATAATGTAAGGGCACAATAATAAAAATATGGGGGTTACAGGGGTACAACAATAACAATAAGGGGGGTTACACTAACATAATAAGGGACTACACTATTAATATAGGGACTTAACATGCCCCTCTCCTTCAAACAAGTGTTGTCCTCAACGCTTGATTATTTCTTGATGCTTCTGTATAAAATTCTCATCGTCCCATGTGGAATCTTCTACAAGAAAGTTCTTCCACTTGCTGAGATAATTTGAAATTGATTGTACTCGTTTTTGCTAATATTTTTCTCAGGATCGTCTTAACTTCTTTCGATGTGATGTTGATCTTCTTGTTGTTTCATTAGATTCTTCACCAAAGTTAGGTTATCCTTTGAGAGTTCGAGAACTTGTTGTTGATGATCTATGTGGTCTTCCACTAATTTATCATCCATATTAGCTATTATTTCATCCTTCAATATCTAAAATAGAAGAAAAGAGATATCAACGCCTTAGAAATAAGCCAATTATAGGGGGAAACCTCCAATACATTACATGAATTAACAATTTTTGGATGATACAATTCACAAAACCTCCTTTCTATATATAGGAGTCCATGGGGCCATAATGTAATCCTAGTGGGCCACAATGTAATCCTAGCCGACCTAACAATAATAATTTAAGGGCACAATAATAACAAAATGGGGGTTACAAGGGTACAATAATAATAATAAGGGGGGGCTACACTAACATAATAAGGGAATACACTATTAATATAGGGACTTAACATGCCCCTCTCCTTCAAACAAGTGTTGTCCTCAACGCTTGATTATTTCTTGATGCTTCTGTATAAAATTCTCATCCTCCCATGTGGAATCTTCTACAGGAAAGTTCTTCCACTTGCTGAGATACTCTGAAATTGATCGTAATTTTCGAGTTCTTTTTTCTGTGACTTCTTTAGAACTTCTTTCGATGTGATGTTGATCTTCCTGTTGTTTCATTAGATTCTGCACCAAAGTTAGGTTATCCTTTGAGAGTTGGAGAACTTGTTGTTGATGCTCGATGTGATCTTCCACTAATTTATCATCCATATTAGCTATTATTTGATCCTTCAAAACATCCAACTTAGCCTCCATTTCTGCTTTTAAACCATCTATTTCATCTTCGGTTGCTCTTCGTAAGATCGAAATTTGTTGCACTTGGTACCGTAATTTTGATATCTCATACTACAATTATTCCTCTTCATGCGTCATAGTATAGATTTTTGAGGGCTTAATGGGTATGGAATTATTTTTTGGAGGCATTATAGAACCCAATACTGATAAAAATTCTAAAATATTCCCTTGGAATCACTTCAAACTGCTTTTTCAAACAAACATTATGCAATTTTAAAAACCAAATACACACTGTTTTCTTGCTTTTGAGAAGCTCAATATTGAAACTGAATTATCTATATGATTTTGGATCCTCAATAACTAAAATTTGGCACTGAGGAATCCCTCTTAATTCTCTTTCGAATTCCACAGGTCTGACCTAATTTGGATTCTTCAAGTCAAATTTATGTCCAATCTCCCACAATGACCTAATTATGGATTGGTTGAGTAGAGCGAAATCGTATGACTTGCCACGTGTCAATGTTTGCTTATTTGGATCTGAAATTTACAGCCAAGAAACTACAGTCCATGTAATTCTAGTCACTATTTACAAAATCCAAATCTGATGCTCAGAGAGAGAGTTATGAATATTTTCCCACAATCACCTCTTTGAGATGAAATTCGGGAGCCTGAAAAAGACCTAACTTCCACAAATCATATCTCCAAAATTATTGCGAACCAAGATTTGAAATTTTGCGAAGATATTCCTTAGGATTTGCGACTTCACACTCTAAAAATTTCAGCTTCTGAACCTTTGTAGAAAATACGTTATAGTGAAAATTCCATGATGACCTTTTTAAGTGAAATTTAAGAGCCTGCAAAAATCCCTAACTTCCACAGATCATATCTACGAAAATATTACGAACCAAGCTCTGAAATTTGGCAATGATGTTCCTCAGGATTTTGGTTTTGCACTCTAAAATGTTTAGCTTCTGAACCTTCGTAGAAAATTTTTATAGCAAAAATTCCATGATGACCTGTTTGGAGAAGCGAAACCCTAGAATCCAAAGCTTTGATACCAAATGTTGTGAAACCAACTCCAAAAATAGAAGAAAAGAGATATCAACGCCTTAGAAATAACCCAATTCGAGGGGGAAACCTCCAATACATTACATGAATGAACAATTCTTGGATGATGCAAATGACAAAACCTCCTTTCACTACAAGGAAAAGACCCTCTAGCGGATGGTTTTGAGGAACCATAAAGAAAAATACTCCATACATCCGTTTCTAGCTGAGGTTACTAGAGGAGGTTGGTGGGCAGAGGGTTTTGCGGATGTTTTCCTATCGCTGCTCTTATCGTTACAACTCACCCCGGTGCTCTCAAAAAAAGAACGTACCAGGGCGGAAAAATCATTGGCACACCGAACACCATGCACTCCATACACACACGCCCGGTGCATCATAATATAATAGAGCACCGGTGCCTCACAACTCGTCCAGGCCGGTGCATTATAAAACACAACAGCAACACCGAAACCACCTGATGCGGTAGAAAGAAACTGCATTGGTGCATCATAAAAAATGCACCAAAACACAAATCGACTGGTGCGTTTGTACCAAACAATACCGGTGCGCCTATAAACAACGTGCATCAGTGAAGAGTTAAACTAAAAAAATATTTAAGACAAAAAATATGGATTTTTCAGTTTTTCAGTGCTCCTGAGCTATCAATTACTGGTGCACATGATACCACAGAATGCACTGGTGTGCACTGAACATTGGCACATGGGACAACATTTTCGAAGTACACGCACCGTCGGGGCATCCAATTAATGTAACGCACTGGGGCGTCAATACTCTTCCGCACTGGTGGATCATAAAACACCGCGCCAAAACAGGAATGAGCCAGTGCATTCTTCTCTAATAGCACCAGTGTGCTCGAAACCGCATGCACTGAAATAGCTTTATATAAAAAAAATAAGGCCAAAAAACCAGTTCTTTGCGACTATTACGCACCAGTGCTTTACAATTAGGTTGCCCCGGTGCATCATCAAATTTTTGCGCCAAAACTGAAACATCCTAGTGCAGTTTTGTTTAACAGCACCGATGCACTTAGAAAACCCCGTGCACCGAAACATGGTTAATTAAAAACAAATTTACGGCAAAAAAACTTAATTATTCACTTTCTTCAGTGCTCCAGAGCTCTCAAGCCTCGACGCTATTTCTTTATTTATGAGCCACCCTGGTATCGGTGCTCTCATTGCACCCATTACACACACTGCTGCTCTGCATTTTCCACCAATCTCCAGCTTGCATTTTGAAAAATAGTGGGAAAATTTTATTTTCCAAATTTTACAGACAATATGCTTCCTCGACGGAAAAATGTAGAGGTATTTGTCTTGTTTTTCTATAATTAAGCCTTTTAGCGGATTAGAAATTGAAATAAACTTAAAAATAACCATTAAAAAACAAAAACAATTGTCGCACGGTGCGCTCGAGCTGTCCAGCTCACACTGAATAGTGAGGCTATCTATAAAATTTATAGGCAGCACCGCTACTGGTGCTAACGGTAACCGCACCGTTTCCGGGGTGATGCCGGAAGGCGCCTCGATAAATTTTAAACTAAAAAATCAAAAATAAAAAAGACAGTGCCCTCATTTATCTAGGTGCACCGTTGACCTCGGAAATCACAGTGCCGTGTGTTGATTGCATTTGCCGCCCCTGTTTATGTTAGCACACCGCATTTTGCATTCCAAGAGGGTCAATGGTGCGGCTGGGTAAAAGACTGCACCGTCAACTATGTCATTGTCATGAAGTCGGTGCGCTAGCACGACTATACGTGTCGGGGCGTATATTTCAGTCAGCACACGACTAATCTAAATTACGTAAGTCCACTGTGCTTGAAAAATAGACATCGACAACGACTCCGACGTGGTCTGTTTCATTATGGGCCCCGGGGATAGTGCACTAAAATATTAAAATGCACCAGAACCGTTGCGTGATTGTTTTTATGGAGCATCGACTTGTATGTTTGTTTTTTTGTCAAAAAAAATTATATATGTATATTTATAAATAAATTTTGTTTTAATAAAAAAAAATTATTTAATATGGCAATGATTCAAAGAGAATAGGAGCAACAACAACAACAACAAGCAGAACAATATGACATGATTCGCCAATTAGAGGCAAGAGAGAGGGAGAGAGATGGATGCCCTCTCCCTATTACTGTAGATACCCAGGAGATCCTTAAGCAGGTAGGCCTCCTCAAGTTCTACGAGGAGGCTATTTCAAGACTAAAGGCCCATAGTGTGCTTTTGAGACATCTTATTGGTAGGTGGAATTCCCACTGATAGGATTTTCAGGTTGGTCTGGACTAGTGGTACACACCCACTGAGGAGGACATTTATTTTATTATAGGACTATCGAGCAGAGGGGTGGATTTCCCCTCATTCCTAGATGTGCCACCTGGCTGTGTAGCAGGAAGTCAGTTAGTTTACTCCCAGAGATACATTGGAGCACATGTACTGTGTCCTTCAGAGTTTTAGGTACCTGGAGGTCAGTTACGTATAGGTGCTTCTGGTAGATAGGACATGCAATGCCTCTCTATTATCGCTTTGATCATTTCATACAACACCAGTGATGGGAAACGAATTAGTTGCTCGCTTTTATATTATGTTCATTATTTAGTACATCGGCCACGGCTTTTCAGGTGGTCTGCCATTTTTTTGCGACAGTTTTGTATGGCCTTAGATAGATGTCATGTTCATGCACAAGGGAGGGTCAAATTCCCTTTTGCTTCAGAGCTATTTTGTTTATTTTTTGAGAGGTTTCGAAAGATGAGACCCAGTTTTGTTCGACAGCCTCATAGGCTGATGTTGGAGGCCCAGATGCGCATGTGGGGGTAGATGATGCCTAAGAGGGAGATACTATGTTTCCAGTGAAGATATCACATGATTCGCTGGATTTACTAGCCAGGGTTGGAGGGCCGCATCCCTTCATTATGGGCCCATGTCCTTATGCTGGACTAGATTGGCGAGGGTGTCCCAACATCTTCTTCACTCCTGATGAGCCGCCAGATGATAGAGGTAATATTACTATTTTATTTATATTTATTCTAACATGTTCTTTAACTTGTTTTTATTAAATTGTGTAATGAAACTGTCTAATTATTGTTGTGTACTTGTATATATTTTGCAGACATTAGGTCTTTTGATGGCGATGATATGTCGGATCCACCACATGATCCAAGTGTCGATCCTGATGATTACAATCAAGAGATGGCTGATGCGCCAGATCAGGATGAGGCCGATGACACAACAGAGAGACGTGCTGATCCTCATGCGCCTCATGGTGCACCGGTACCACCTTTTACTAGGCATGGTCAACCAGAGACTAGATACCGAATGGAGTTGGGCAGCCAACTCTGTGGATTGATTTCAAATGCGGGCATCAGGCCTGCTCATTATAGAGAGATACAGGGCAATGATATATTGATACGGATGTGGAGAGGCATGCCACATGACATGTACGACCTGATGCGGTATGTCGTAGTTGCTACAACATCTGTTACGTGATTGAGGAGGATTGTCCATAGCTATAGGCATAGTCGAGCTACGGCACGTGATGATGGATAGTCTACCAACAACCACTCAGATGCATCTCGTGACCATTCACCTCGCGGCGTGCTTGATGATCAACATGAGGCTCCACTACCAGCATCTGACACTAGTATTCATGGAGATGAGGCTGGACCATCGGCCACGTCTAGTCAGCAGCCTATAGCATCCACCATGAGTACTAGTCACGATCATCATGAGCAGGCTAGACCATCGACCGCCGAGGCTGCAGTACTATTGACTGAGCAGGCCGCCTCCACTAATAATGTGCCTCATATTGATCATGTTGTACTACCACCAGCGGATGCATCCATCAGTACTAGTGATCATCATGATCATGAGCAGGTTAGTCGACCATCGACTGTCAAGGCTGCACCCAGCTTTACTGAGCAGGTCGCATCCACTTCTACTAGTGTTATTGATCATGTTTTTATACTACCACCAGCGCCTGATCCATGACATGATTTATATTACAGTTGTATATTTTTAACATTATTCAGTTATATATATATATATATATATATATATATATATATATATATATATATATATATATATATATATATATATATATATATGGTCCATGTATTTTATGTTCATATTGAAATTGTACTTAATTTTCATGTTGATGATCATCATGACGTGGCGCATATTGTTAGTCATGTTAGATATGTTCATTTAATGTTTAGCTTGTAGATAGATGTGTATATGTGATAAGTGCATGAGTTATTTGACATTATATTGAGATGTATATTTGATGTTTGTGTTGTGATGATGTTAGTATATAATGTTAATTTGATGTTAATTAAATGTGTTTATTAGTCGAATATGATGTTTGTATGATGGCTATCATGATCGTGATGATGTTTATTAATTAATTTAATATTATTAAATGGCCATGATATTTATTAAATATTATGTCGTGAATGTAATTATAATTTAAATTTTAATTATATGTAAAATTGTAAAATTGTATTTGTATTTGTACTAATTGTAATTTTAAGTGTAATTGTATGTAAAATATTTATTAATGTAAAATTGTAATTGTATTTGTAATATTTAATTTATTCTGAAATGATTGTAATTGTATATATGAAAAATTGTAAAATTGTAATTCTAATTCTAATTGTATGTAAATTTCACAAATTGTAATTGTAATTTTAATTGAATTGTATGTAAAATATTTGTAAAATTGTAATTGTAATTGTAAAGGTAATTCTATGTAAAATTGTAAATGTAATTGTATTTGTAACTGTAATTTTAATTGAATTGTCTTTAAAATATTTGTAAAATTGTAATTGTAATTGTATATAAAATTAAAATTCTAATTCTAATTCTAATCGTAATTCATTTATTTGAAATGAATGTAAAATTGTAATTGTAATTATAATTATAATTGTAATTGTAATTTTAATTAATGTAATTGTATGTAAAATTTTAATTTGTAAAATTTTAATTCTATTAATGTGAAAATTTTAATTCTATTAATGTGAAATGATTTTATTAAAATATTTAAATTTGTAAATTTGAAAATAATTGTAAAATAACAAATCTAGAATAATACGAATTTTTGTAACATAAAGTTTAGAAAATAATGAAAATAAATTCATGTACTTTATAATTGTCATTATTTTATTATGATCTTACATACAACCAAAAAAAATAAAAAATAAAATAAAAACTTTAAAAAGTCCAGTGCGCTTATCATCCTAACAGGCCCCGGTGCGTCGTATTAATACAACGCACTGATGCATCACATTTTCACGCACCGAAAATGAATAAACGCAAATAAAAAAAATGCAACTCTATTTTGTTTAAGTTAAAAAAAGCGGAAATTTGAAAAATGGGTGGCAAAATATTTTTGAAAATCTAATTTGATAAAATAATTCTTTAAATACTAAACACTTTTCATTATTTCACTATTTTTGCTAAAAAATTTCAGTCAGATTTTTGCAGGAGAGCATGAGGGCATTGTGGATGACGAAATACGTTTGAACAGAAGTATTTAGACAATCAGAAACAAAAACTTTGGTGATTCAAGCCCTTTATCATAGAATTTCAAACCATTTCGTGAATAAATTTGATTAATTTTTTTACTTTTTTTCTGCAGTTTTTTATTTTTTCCTACAGTTTTATCCATTTTTACCCTAAACCATTCATTTTTTTGTTTTTGCCCTTTCTTCTTCCTATTTCTGTGATTTTAGAATTAGGGTTTTTCATTTCATATTAACGTCCAACCCATGGGATGACTTGCATAATCGGATCCCAATCCATTAGGCCATTGCATGAATTTTTGAAAAAATGGATTTTTCTTTATCGGTGCGCTCTGCATATGCCACCGCACCGATGCTCTGTATTATTACAGTGCACCAACAAGTTATCTGTCGTAAAAAAGTGAAAACATTTTTTTAAATCCGTGCGCCAAATCTAAAATAGGGCACCAGTGCTTTGTTTAAATAGGAAAGCACCGTACGGTGTATTACACCATTTTGGAGGTGTGTTTATAATACCCCACGCACTGTTAGGTCTATTACACTATTTTTGCGGTGCGTTTATAATATCAAATGCACCGTACGGTGTATTATACTGTTTTGCGATGCATTGTAAATATATCCACGCACCGGCGGCGGTGCAGATTTCATGAAAGGAGCACCGATGTTTATTTTCTACCTGAAAAGTTGAGAATTTATTTATAAATATATTAATGAATGATATGCTACAGGTTTCAGATTGATAAAGAAATGACTGACAAGATATCAAGTAAGAAAAATACTGTTAACACATCAAGAAAAGAAAAAAAGGAAAGTTCTTTGTAAATTCTTTATAAAAAATCTTATTTTTGAACTATGTGTAACTTTAACTAATATGTATTGTTTACTATGTATCATGCAAAGCCACAAAATGACGAAGCTCAATATGATTATTTTTGATCTACAACCAGAAGAGCATAAAATTTTAATGGAAAAATTGCAAAAAGATGAATCAGGTGAATGAAACAATACTATCGATCCAATATGAGTTTATTTTTTTAATTATCATTAATAATATACTTAAAATTATTAGATAACATGTGTCAAACAATCTACTAATTCACATGTGTTTAATGTTCTCTAGGGACTAACAACTCAGAAAAGGAATGTTGTTTTAAGAAAAGAAAAAAACTAGAACATGCAAATGAAAATGAATTGCTCCTTGGCTCATCTTGAGTGGTGCTGGAAGTTAACGAAAGGGGGAAATTTTTTTACAAAAGTTTGAGGGATCTAGTGGAACAAATACAACAACGTGCTTCAAATGTAATATGTAATCATTGAATTTTTCGATCATTAGGTACAATAAATAAACAATTTAGCATTAAATATTAATTTTCAATAATTTTTTTGCAGAAAAGAAAAGAAAATGGAACCCATTTAGCACATAAAACAGGACGACAAGGAAGAAAATTGTTGATCTCTAAGTTTGTGAGTAATTGTTACTTCCTTATAACAACTTAACTACATTTCATTTTTGTATTTTTTAAATTGTTTTACAAAAATCATCATTGAATTTCTTCAAACAGGTGCTAACATACAAAGAAGAACCATCAGACAAATTGATTGAAATTGGGTTAAATATGGGTTGTGAGTATATGTTGGCATATCAGAATTTAATAGTGGAATTTGTAACCATCTATCGATCTTGTTTTAATTAGCTCCTTCTATAATTAATAGAACAAAAACATCTTTTATATTAAATATATGATTTGTTATGGGGTATAAAACTTGCAAGAAACAAAGTATGGAACTGCGCAAACAGTTGAAATTTTGAAAGATGGCATGGTACATGGTTTTGAAAGAATGTGTATAGTTTATGAGTCAATTGTTGCTATGGTACGTCATTTTTATTTTCGATTTACATTGATGTATATTATTTAATATTGGAATTTTCATTATTCTCACCAATGTATATACACTCATTTCAATTTATTTTTATGTTTGTAGATGGAAAGTGAAGAAGAAGAAACCAATCAACGTCGTGAACACAAAATTCCTAAAAATAATCCAAGTCATGGAAGTAACTCCAGCAGTGACAACAGTTCAAAGGAAGAATGATGATCACTATGTAAATTGGATATCAAAGCAAGGCATTTTATTTTTTGAAATATGTCTGTGAAATCAGACATTTTGTTTAATGTAATGGACATAGTGTCCCAATTGAAAGACAAAGTGATACGAATAATTGTTCCATTTTGTATATATATATATATATATATATATAATCATAAAATATGTTTTAATTTATTCTATTACGTTCTCCATTTTCGTTCTCAAATGCACTAACAAAAATTTAATTCATATGAATATTGTTATAAGATTATATATATGTTTTGAATTTTGATGAATAATGAATTTAAAAAAACCACAATAATTTTGATATGATATAAAAAATTAATCCAAACAACACATTCAAATGCATAAATAAAAATTTAATTAATATGAATATTGTTATAATATGTGTCGAATTTTGATGAATAATGAATTCAAAACAATCACAATAACTGGACTGTCAGAGGTGGATGTTTCTAAAAAAAAAAAAATGAAAACCGGTGCATTTATGTGTCTATACGCACCGGTGCATTTATGATTCTATGGGCATCGCACTAATACCGATTCCAATTATAAATATCAGTGCGTTTGTGTGATAATGCGCACCAGGGCGTTTATGTATCTATAAGCACCAGTGCATTGGTAGATACCATGTGCACCGCACGAATACCGTTACCAATTATAAATCTCGGCGTCTTTCTGTGATACAGAGCACCGGTGCCTCATAAAGATACATGCACCGATGCGCTTATACGACCTATGGGCACTACTCAAATCCCAAGACCAATTTGAACAACCCCATGCGTTGTATCACCAAAACCAGGCCCAGTGTTGTTGTTTTCCTTAATGGCCCGGTGCATTCTCCTTAGACTGCCCCACTGTGCTGTCTACTGATACGCACCGATGCGTTAAAACCTGATAAGAGCACTGACGAAAAAACATCCGTAATAACCTCCAGCTGCCCATTTTTTTTTAGTTGTGTTGAATTTCCATTAAAAGCTCCACCAAAACCTCCGTTACCAGAAACAGATGTGGTAGCATATGTTTTTTTGACATTTTTGGCCAATTTTATAAATCTAAAAATCTCTTTTATAACCTCTGCTAGAGGGTCTTTTCCTTGTAGTGTTTCTATATATAGGAGTCTATGGGGCCACAATATAATCCTAGCTGACCTAACAATAATAATGTAAGGGCACAATAATAACAATATCGGGGTTACAGGGTTAAAAAAATAACAATAAGGGGGGATACACTAACATAATAAGGGACTACACTATTAATATAGGGACTTAACATCCAAGAAAACTATGTAGATGAAGAGGAAAGAGAGATTGAAGAGAAGGAAGAAAACCATGTAAATTTGATAGGATCCAATAATGAGGATGATGTTTTTCTCACAGAAGAAGAACAAGGTCTATTTTCCTCAAACCAAACTGAAAGAACATATGAGGATTTTGAAGAGTACAAACTAGGATGTGAAAATGCTGTCATGGAGGTTCATAGGCAGTATGACCTTAGAAGTAAGAAAAACCAAGATTCCTCCAAAAAAACAAACTAGAAACTGCTATTAGGAAAACCCCTAAAAACATTCTAAAAAAGATAGCAGAAAACACCAACATAATTGCTAAGACTCCTAATCAAAGCAAAGAAAAAACTAGCCAACCAAATGGTAATCGAAGCTTCCCTAGTATATCAACTAGTGTCCCTGAAAAAACTACTTTAATTGAAATTCCAAATAAAAATCAGCAAAATAAAACTACTGAAAGGACCATGTATGATAAAACAGATGTAAATATACCAAGAACACTAGCACCATTGAGTTTTGAGGGTGAGATTTCCAAGATCAAAATAGCCATACCCCTTACTGAACTGGTAACTCAAGATGTATATAGGTCTCAAGTTTTGAAGGATTTGAACATAGGGAATGACACCAGCACTCTAAATTTGACTAATGACAAGCCAAAACTATTGTTTGGACTTGAGGTAGAGGGAAAACATCAAGAAGGAGTTGTATCTCCATTCTATGTCATTTTGAACATTCATGACAAAATCCTACACAATGTTGTGCTAGACTCTGGTGCCTCACATAACCTCATGCCAAAGGTAGTCATGGAAATATTAGGCCTTGAAATAACCACACCTTACAAACACTTGTACTCTTTTGATTCAAGTAGAGTCAATCTAGCAAAAATACCAACTAAGAGCCTAGTCATGGACATTGTAGTGGTTGACATTCCCCCGAAGTATGGCATGCTTTTATCTAGATCATGGGGAGCCAAACTCCAAGGAAACCTCCAAATGGGCATGACCTATGCTACCATTCTAGTCTTTAACCAAACAAGAAGGTTGTAGAGATAATCTCACATGAAATACATGGTAAGCATCCAAGATAGGCCAAACAACACCCCTCTCTATTCTATCCATTCAGACCTTGACTCATTTATCTTGTATAATGAAGATGACATTAATGAACAAGTAAATGAAAAGGAGGAAGAGCTAATCCTATTAGATTATTCAAACCAAACACAAAATTAATAAATTGACAACCAAAACTCTAGTAGCCATGAACGACAATATGATGGCGAATCTGAACTTGAAACTCTTTGTAACATGAGTTTTGATGGCTCTTGTGGAAAAGTTGGTTCAGGAGAAGGTGTTTGGATACACAACACCAATGAAGGTCACTCTTACAAGCTGGATTTTCAATGCGCAAACAATATTGCAGAGTATGAGGCTCTTCTCCTAGGATTACATTTGCTGAAAAACATAGGAGCTAAGAAGATTTTTGTTCAAGGATATTCTGAGCTAATCATTAGGAAGATCAAAGGAGAATATTCAGCCAAGAATCCTAGGCTAAGAGAATATAGGAATGTTTCCTTAGACCTCCTAAAGACATTTGAGAAATATGGACTTACCTCTATCCCAAGAGCTCAAAACAACCTTGCCAATGAACTAGCATTTTCTGCCAGCACTTGCCAATTACCTCATACAAATGAACAATACATGGTAAAAGTAAAAAGAAGACCTACAATACCTGATAAAATTGATTATTGGCAAGTATTTGAAGGTGGAAAACAAATTGAGGACTTCTTACAATCCAAGAATGAATTTAAAATGCCAAAACTAGACTCAGATCATGAACAAGACTGCCCTAAAGAAGAACAAACACACAAAATAGAGCCATTTCCTAATGATGATATAGATCTACTCGAAGACCTTCATGAGGGAGAATTTTGTAGGGATTTGGATCAAAAGGACCTTGAGGTATTTCAATGCAAAGATAATCTATTACCAAGAGGTATTGCTCCCTTAGAAGAGCTGTTTGATTTGAATGATGTTGCTAGGAAGCCTAAAATGGAATCCACCAAACTAATGTAGAAGAGTGCAACATAGGTAGTGTAGAAGAACCCAAAATGGTAAAGCTGTCAAAAACTCGGCCACCTCACATAAAAAAAAATATATTGGGCTGCTCAAAGGATTTAAGGATGTGTTTGCATGGGGTTATGAGGACTTGAAGTCCTATGACAAAAAAATTATTCAACATAAGATTCCTCTCAAGGAAAACCAGAAACCATTCCAGCAGAAGTTGAGAATAATAAATCTCGTCTTAGTGCCTCTAGTTGAGAAGGAAATAAAGAAGATGTATGATGCTGGAATCATGGTCCCACTCAGGTACTCAAAATGGGTTTCAAACCTTGGGTCGGTAAGAAAGAAAACAGGTGAGATTAGGCTATGCATAGACTTTAGATGTTGGGAAAAATACTGAGAGGGGGGGGGGGGGGTGAATCAGTATTTAGTGCTGACTGAAAACTTTTAATTTTTCTTTCTCTTAAACCCATACGCTATTTTACTAAACCCAACTCGCGTATACACGCGGATATCCTTAATAAAACTTGTGTATGTCTAGAGATCTTATTATGCATTTAATTCTTTACTTAGATCATTGCATCATTCATTCATCAGATGTTTAGTAAGCAGTAATCATGTGTAGTAATAACAGAATAAACCATCACACATAAGTAACACACATGAACACCAATATTTAAGGTGGAAACCCAATTCGGGAGAAAACCACCACTGTTTTCGTTTCTGTCTTCAATATTTATTATAAAGAAAAATTCTTACAATTTTGTACTGGTGCAGACTCATACCAGCATGCAGGCACCCACCTGCAGAAGGCTGCAACCTTCTCTCATTTACCAGCCTCTCCTGTAAGGGAGCTACTACCCCCTGCTCTCATTTACCAGCTACCACTGGAAGGGAGCTACAACCCGCTCACTGAAGGCTTCGACCCTCAGTACCACTGTGGACCACGTTTCATCAATTTTCATATTGGATCCATCAGCTTCCATACAACATACCTTGTAGGCCACTTTTCATCAGATTTTCAGACTGGATCCACTCCACACATTTAAGCTCAACATTCATCAAACTGAAACTTATAACCCCATCAATTCATTCATTGAATCATCAACCAATCAACCAACAACTTGATCTTTAATCAACAACATAATCAACATTCAAACAACCCAAATCTGTATGAATACATCATTGACAGATAGCAGTAAGACAACAAAATAGATCAGACAATTCATTCCACATACTTCAGCAAACCCTAGATTCCATACGTGCTTTTACTTCACTGAACCTGCGTACATACGCGTTTTCATAGAGACAAAACTATGTATACTTTAGTGCATTTTATTCTTCAGAAACGCTAACTGCCATACGTGCTTTTCTTTAAGAGGATCCGCGTATACACATGCTTTTCATGAAACGAACCTGCGTATATATTTGAAAATTTTTAGGACTGTGCAGCTCTTCAGATCAGATAAACAACTCAGATCTCATCCTTTACTTCAGTAAAGATTCGCTAGATCACAGATCTAGACATTCCATAAACAGATCTAGAATAGTCATTTTCGGATCTAGAGATCCCTCTTCATCATTTTCTTCATAGGTGCATTATTAATTCTAATCAATCAATAAACTATTTCCATTCCATGCAGATATACTTCAGAGTGAAGTATTCATTAAAGCCCAGACCTATGCACACTCTTGCACTATGATCTTCTTCTCCTTATATAGATTTAGCCTTTGTCAATACCATGAGTCAAAACCACTCAACCGCTGATGGTATTCCTGGATGGGATCAATTAGATAATCCAGCACTCAATACTGTGTGCCAATACCATGGTAAATTCCCCTGGTTTTATAAATTTAGAGCGCAAATAGATATACACTACTTGGCATGTACTTTTCCATGTACATACGCTACTTCGCCTTTACAAACCTGTGTATGATTTGTGACATACCATTTTCATCATTGCTCTGGCCCTTATAGGAATTCCTTTCTCCATTACATCTAAACTGCTTTGTAGATACATCATATTTACATCATTAACAAATAGGACAAGTCAGTTTCCATCAAGGACAACTTCATCAAGTAGGTTTCCATCAACTTTATCAAGTAGGTTGCCATCAAGGACAACACTCTTCATCATATTGCCAACAATCTCCCCCTTTGGACTTGATGGCAACCATGATGGTGTTTGATCACCACAACAGATAGATACATTGATTATAACCATTATTCAAACACCATGATACTCTCCCCCTTTGACATCAAGGGCAAAGGGCGGATCAAAATAAAAACAAGGTTTTTCTTCTCTTGTAGAAAGAAGAGTTCTGTAGATCTGATTTGCACTGAAGTTACCATGCTCCCCCTGAGTTCACGCTGAATCTTAAAAAATATTTTTCAATGAAGTACATGACTCTATGACCTTTCCTATCACCAAGGACTTCATACTTACATTAATGATCCAACCAAGTGGATTTACACATTTGACTCAAGTACCCAACCAAGTGGGTTTTACAAATTTGAACAATTACTTTCATGACTGAATATTACAATTTATATCATAGGTCTCAACATAACCTTTTCATCAAATTAAAAATATGACTTTTTATAACCAATACCAAAAAGACCTCAAGAGAGAGATCATATTTCAGAACCATCATAATTCCAACAATGCATTACTCTCAACAAGGCTAATGCTCCCCCTGAAACTGTGCTCCTGTCCTTTGAGCTAACTTACTGTTTTTCTTATCAGAAAAGCATACGCTTATGTCTCCAGTGGAACTCGTGTGTATACGCGGCTTTAGTTCATGCAACCCGTGTATGGAAAGTGAAATACTAAAAAATCTCACAACTCCATCTCCCCCTGAACTTATACCACTTGTACCTGTCTTCTTCACATCAGATGCACTGTTAGAAATAAACATAACCAGAATTACCAAACCAACCATGATAATCATCATACATTGCTCCCCCTCTGATGATACATTACTGATTCCTATAATGTATCTCACTTCATTCCTACAGTCATTTCAGATCTATTCATCCTACATTCTGTTTCTACATGTCCATACTTGTTACAAGCATAGCATCTTGTGTGACCAGAAAAGTAAGCATAGGGATCATAATGTGTTTTTCTATTCTTTCTTCTATTGCAATCGGCTGCTTTATGACCAAACTTGCTGCATGAAAAACAATATCCCTTAAAGAAACCTTAGTACCTTTCTGTGTAGCATTTTTTTGTTTGTGACTGAAACAATCTGCTTCTACAATTGGCTGCAACATGCCCATAATTATGACATCTAAAGCATTCAACATTATTGATCAAAGGAGAGAATCGATTGATGCTTTTATAGTTAGGAGGGAGTGATTTCTTTTGAGAGTTCATGATTGTCGGTTGTCCTTTTGTTTCTTTCAACACTTTAGGTTTTGCATTGATATCCTTTGAATCTTTAGCACTTTCTTGTGAAATAGATTCTCCTTTAATAGTTTCATGAAAACCAAGACCAAATTTAAGAGAAGGAGACCTTTGACTACTAAGAATATTGTCCAGAATCTTAGTACTATCTTGAAACCTCAAGATTTTATCTTTTTCTTCTAATTTACCTTTTAGAATGTTTACCTCAACCTCCAATCTTTGGCATTGCTTCTTCATACTTTCTTCAACCCTTCTTCCTTCTTCTACTTGATCATTCAATTTTAAAATCTCTTCTTTCAACCCATTTTCTTTTTCTTCAAAATTTTGTAAAAGTTCTTCATTCTTCTTATTTGATTTTTCCGGATCTGCTTTGAGAGAGATGATTTCTACTTCAGGTCCTTCTTCTTCAAATGATTGTAGAAGTTCTTCGTTCTTCTTATTTGATGTTTTGAGATCTGCTTTGAGAGAGATGATTTCTGCTTCAAGTCCTTCACTGTGAATGGTTACTTCATCGTACAACCTTTGATATTTGTTTATCTGTTCATTCATTCTAGAGATCACATCTTTGTAGATAGATTCCTTCTTTTTAAATTGATCTTCATCATTGATCTTGAGATTTGCTTCTAGACCCATACTGTTACTTTCACTATCATTTTCACTATCTTCACCATTGCTTGCAGAAGGAAGTGAATCACAAGAACAAGGATTAATACCTTTTTCATCATCTTCATTTTCTGCCGTACACGATTTCTAAGATATCTTCTTTCCTTGAGTAGCCCTCTTCCTTTGCTTCCTTGCCATGAGCACTTGCAGATCTTGGTCAGAATATTCTTCATCCTCATTTGACACTTCATCATTATCTTCATTTGTATAATAAATCTTTCCCTTTTCAAATTGTTTCCCTTTATCATGATTTTCTTCATAAGGACATTTAACAGCATAATGACCAACTCTTCCATAAGAAAAACACTTGAAGGGAAGCTTACCTCTGAATCTTCCAGTACCTAGTTGGAGTCTTCTCACAAAATTTGCTTCTTCTTCTTATTATGATATATAAATCGATTCCTTGACAACTTCCTTTTCTTTTCCTTTTGCACATGCCTTAAAGGCAACTTCTTTGATTTGAGAGGGACCTTCTTTTCTCATTTCAAAAGCAGTTAGGATACCATGTAGTTGAACAATAGTAAGAGTTTTCAGATCTTTCCTTTCTTCAATAGCTGATACTTTTGACTCAAATTCTGAAGTCAAAGATCTTAATATGTTTTCTACGAGAGTAGTATTAGTTATGGTTCACCCAAATTTTTCATACGATTTACAATATCATCTAGACGTAAAAATAAACTGGCAATACTCTCATCACTATGCATCCTTAAATTTTCATATTCAATTCTGAGAGTTTGGAGTTTTTCACTTTTTACCTTTGTATCTCCTTCATAGCTTAGAATGATTTTGTCCCATACTTATTTTGCTGAATTTAGCTACATCACTTTAATAAATTCAGATTCAGACATGCTTCCTAATAAAACATTGACTGCTTTGGCATTGATTTCATATTTCTTCCTTTCTGCTGCATTATTAGGAATAATTGTCGGATACTGATAAAATTCTTCCACGAATGCCCATACTTCTACACCAAGACTTTGAAAATATGCTTTTGTTCCTATCTTCCAGAATAACAGATTACTTCCATTGAATAGAGGTGGCTTTATAGAAAATACTCCTTCATGACTTCCCATTGCGATGAATCTCCTTCAAGCGATCAAGCCTCTGTAGAAGGACCTCCTCCGATTCCAATTGTTGGGAAAAATACTGAGAGGGGGGGGGGGGGGGTGAATCAGTATTTAGTTCTGACTAAAAATTTTTACTTTTTCTTTCTCTTAAACCCATACGCTACTTTACTGAACCCAACTCGCATATACACGCGGATATCCTTAATAAAAATTGCATATGTCCAGAGATCTTATTATGCATTTAATTCTTTACTTAGATCATTGTATCATTCATTCATCAGATGTTTAGTAAGAAGTAAGCATGTGCAGTAATAACAGAATAAACCATCACACATAAGAAACACACATGAAAACTAGTATTTAAGGTGGAAACCCAATTCGGGATAAAACCACCGCTGCTCTCGTTTCTGTCTTCAATATTTATTATAAAGAAAAATTCTTACAATTTTGTACTGGCACAAACTCATACCAGCACGCAGGCACCCACCTGCAAAAGGTTGCAACCTTCTCTCGTTTACCAGCCTCTCCTGGAAGGGAGCTACTACCACCTGCTCTTATTTACCAGCCTCTCTTGGAAAGGAGCTACTACCCCCTGCTCTTGTTTACCAACCTCTCCTGGAAGGGAGCTACTACCCCCTGCTCTCATTTACCAGCTACCACTGGAAGGGAGCTACAACCCGCTCACTGAAGGCTTCGACCCTCAGCACCACTGCGGACCACGTTTCATCAATTTTCTTACTGGATCCATCAGCTTCCATACAACATACCTTGTAGGCCACTTTTCATCAGATTTTCAGACTGGACCCACTCCACACATTTAAGCTCAAAATTCATCAAACTGAAACTTATAACCCCATCAATTCATTCATTGAATCATCAACCAATCAACCAACAACTTGATCTTTAATCAACAGCATAATCAACATTTAAACAACCCAGATCTGTATGAATACATCATTGACGGATAGCAGTAAGACAGCAAAACAGATCAGACAATTCATTCCACATACTTTAGAAAACCCTAGATTCCATACGCACTTTTACTTCACTGAACCTACGTACATACGCGCTTTCATAGAGACAAACCTGCATATACTTCAGTGCATTTTATTCTTCAGAAACCCTAACTGCCATATGCGCTTTTCTTTAAGAGGATCCGCGTATACACGCACTTTTCATGAAACAAACCTGCGTATATATCTGAAACTTTTCAGGACTGTGCAGCTCTTCAGATCAGATAAAAAACTTGGATCTCATCCTTTACTTCAGCAAATATTTTCCAGATCATAGATCTAGACATTCCATAAACAGATCTATAATAGTCATTTTCAGATCTAGAGATCCCTCTTCATCATTTTCTTCATAGGTGCATTATTAATTCAGATCAATCAATAAACTATTTCCATTTCATGCAGATATACTTCAGAGTGAAGTATTCATTAAAGCCTAGACCTATGCACACTCTTGCACTATGATCTTCTTCTCCTTATATAGATTTAGCCTTTGTCAATACCATGAGTCAAAACCACTCAACCGATGATGGTATTCCTAGACGGGATCAATTAGATAATCCAACGTTCAATACTGTGTGCCAATACCATGGTAAATTCCCTTGGTTTTATAAATTTAGAGCGCAAATAGGCATACGCTACTTCACCTTTACAAACCCGCGCATGCTTTGTGACATACCATTTTCATCATTGCTCTGGCCCTTACAGGAATTCCTTTCTCCATTACATCTAAACTGCTCTGTAGGTACATCAGATTTACATCATTAACAAATAGGACAAGTCAGTTTCCATCAAGGACAACTTCATCAAGTAGGTTGCCATCAACTTTATCAAGTAGGTTTCCATCAAGGACAACACTCTGCATCATATTGCCAACATTAGAAACTTAAACAAAGCCTCCTTGAAAGAAAACTACCCTTTACCTAAGATGGATCATATACTGCAAAGGGTAGTAGGCTCTAAAAAGAATATCATTGCTTGATGGTTTTTTAGGGTATAATCAGGTGCTAGTCCTCCCAAGTGATCAACACAGAACTGCCTTCACCACACCTTGGGGCACATTCCTGTATGTAAAAATTCCTTTTCGGTTAATGAATGTGGGGGCTACTTTTCAAAGAGCCATGGAAATTTCTTTTTCTGAAGACATAGGTTACTTCATTGTGATATACCTTGATGACATCATTGTCTATTCCAAAACTGATGAAGAACACCTAGTTCACCTAAGAAAGGTCTTTGAGAAGTGTAGGAAGTATGGTCTATCTTTGAATCCTAATAAAAATATATTTTGTCTGCAAGAAGGAAAAATCTTAGGCCACATCATATCTGAAGAAGGGATTAAGATAGACCCAAAAAGGATTGAGGGTATATTGCAGATCAGCCACCCTAGGAATATTAAAGAGCTACAATATTTCATTGGAAATATCAACTTCCTAAGAAGGTTCATACCTAACCGTGTAGAACTCATAAGAAACATTACTAACATGATGAAAAGAGAAATAGGAGTCAAGTGGACCACAAAAGCCAAACAATCCTTTGAACTGGTAAAACAATCACTTACCCAAACACCAGTTCTAATCAGCCCTGACTTTACCAAGGACTTCTTCATCTTCTCATTTGCATCAGAACACACTATTGCTACAGTATTGATACAAAAGAACATGATGGGACAAGAAAAAATCATATCTTTCTTCAGCAAGGCACTAAGAGATGCCCCTATGAAATATAACATTATGGAGAAACAAGCCTTTGCCTTAATCAAAGCCTTAAAAGATTTCAGAGTTTACATCTTGCATTCACATATCATTGCTTTTGTTCCACATACAGTTGTCAAAGACATACTGAATCAAGATCCTGATGGTAAAAGGGGTAAGTGGATTGTTGTCATCTTAGAATATGATCTAGAAATCAGACCCACTAAACTGATCAAAGGGCAAGGACTTGCCAAACTCATGGCCGAGGCAAACGTTCAAGCACTAGACATAAACATGATACATTCTTTGGATGAACAAGAGGAAACGACGACTCCACCAATTGAAGAAGCATTTTTGAACTCACTCTGGTATGCTGATATATTATATGTGCTTTTTAATCTAAATGCTCCTCCTACTTTGTCCAAAACTAAAGCTAGATTCTTGAAACTAAAGGCTATAAATTTCTTCATTATAGATAGAGCTTTGTATTGGAAAAATTCTGTTGCTATATGTTAGGTCCCTGTAATTTATCAGATTGGCAAGACCAAATTGAAGAAGGGTAACATCAAACCAATATTTGGAGTCCTAGGACCTAGCCTTCCTGGACTCAGAGAGGGCTCTCTCTATACTTGTGTGAAAGATGTAACTTGTATGGTTTTAGTGTTTTGATTTTAGGGTAGTTATAGTGATAGGGTTTGTTTGTTTTTTTTGTTTGATTTGGTAGGTTATCAATAAGAACAAATAGAGTAAGAGAAACTTAATCCATTGGTCTATGGAGTCTAGAAAAGGTCTTGAAAAGTACAACAATAGGTAAAGGGTGTTTCATAGGGAAAGTTAACAAAGCCAAATGGATTTAAATAGGTTTAGTGAGTGTGAAATGAACATGAAGTTGTGAATGCAGTAGGTTTGAAGGGCAGTTAAGGATCCTTCAAAATACTAGAATAAGAAAATATTTCAGGATGATAACATAGTAAGGCTGAAGAGAATTTAAGAATTATTCAACTAAAATTTACCAGACAAACTTCAAAACAACAATCAAGTAATCCTAGAGAGAAGTTAATAATTCTCTAAATATTACTTTCAGACAAAGAGAACTTTTAAGATAACATTTCAATGAAACTAGAGAGCATTTAAGGATTCTTTAATTAAACTTCAAAGAATAAAACATAGAGATAAAGGATGAAAATACAAGTAGGGTGCCAAGATATCATATCCAACTCTAAAATTTATGTCCTATTATCAGAGAAGCCATGAAAATAATGTAAAAAAAGGTAGACATTGACAAGAGTGGAATAACATCACCATCTAACAGAGCTCATGAATCCTAGGAATGTGCAAGTTCCATTGATATTCAGTCCAAAAATATCTACAACGCTCCAAAGCCAAACTTCATCAAAAAATCAGAGTCTATGTTCAACTCAATAATCAACCAACGTTTAAAATGAGGCCTCAATGCAGTATTTAACTTGAAAATAGGACCAAAACCATAACTAGGGTTTTAGAAACCATTAATTGCTCATAAATGCCAAATTTGTCCTATGAGACCATGCAAGGCCCAGGGCACAAATATCCTAATTCATTAAATGAAAAATAACTTCTAACATAAATTCTAAGATAACTAGGAGTTATTTTCCTTAAAATTCCTCAAAAAAATCTTTTTTCAATAAATTTGTGTCTTTTGTTGACTTCGTAGGCAAGGGGGCAACGCCAAGGTCCAAGGGTGCAACGCCTGCACTGGAACAATGTCATGTTTTGTAACCAAGATTTGGAGGCCTTCCAGGTGTCAAAATGAGCTCCATGATAGCTCGTTGGAAAGTGTGTCCAATCTAATTTCCAAAAATGCCTTTATTTTTTTATTGGACTTTATTTACCTACTCAAAAACTCAATCTCCTATGACTGCTCAGGGCGTAGTGCAAACTCTGAAAATAGGGTAGAAAGGTGATTTGTTGGGTGTTTTTGGCACTTTTGGAGGACCTGATTTGCTCCAAATGATCTAAAATTATGTGAGGGTGATATCCTTGCCATAAGAATTCTTAAAATTTAAACCATTCCTCAAAAGAGTACCCCAAAAAAGATCACAGTGCTAGTGGCGCTGCGCCTTTGGCTCTTCAAAATAGTCAAAAACCAAAATTTACAAAAAGATGCCAAAATTTGAATTTTCCTTGTTAATTATGTTTGGGATCCCTGTCGGGATGCATCAGCAAGGATATCAAGTTTTTCTTTGTCCTTAGCCTCCTTTAGGGCTTGAATCTTTGCAAGGGATCTTTTGAGCTTGGCCCTTGTAATCTTGTTTCTTAAGGCATAATACCTTGCCATCTTCTTTTGGAGGTCAAGGTCCCTTTTGGTCTTCTCCAACAGACCCTATAAGTGTATGTTTTCCCTCTCAATCCAAGGTTCCTGATCATAGTCAATCTCCATGGAAAGTAACTCACTTGGAGTGAGTTGCCCTACCAAGGCTGCCTCTTGCTCTCTCTCCTTGGCTAAGGCTTTCTTTAAGCCAATTGTCCTTGGCCTCCTCCTAGGAAGCTCTTCTTCCTCATCATCATTGTTCCCATATCTATCCAAGGCCTAATCTAGCTTAGCCTTGGCTTTTGCATCCTCTTTCTGAGCTTTGATAGCTATGATTTCATAGATTGCCTTTTGTGCCTCCAACTGCTTGTTTTCAACATTGAAATAATGGATTACATTCTTATCCCTACGTAGATTGGCTTGCAAATCCCCAATCTGAGAAACCTTGCTTTGGAGCAGCATGTTTGAGATCCATGCCTCCTTTTCATCATCACTGTCAACATGGAGTTGAAATTCTTGATCAGTCTCATGTTTGTCTTCATATTTTTCATCCATGACCTTCTCCTTACCTTTGTCAAGGTACTTGGTTGATGTAGAAGGCATGGCCCCTTGCCTCTTAAGGGCAACAAACACATGCCTATTTCCCCTTTGGCAAGTCAAAGAAAAAGGGCTCAATGTCCATCATTTTAGTGTCTTCAGTCTCATTGTCATGTGATCTATTGTCATCGGTGCCATTAAGGATATTTGAGCCACTGTTAACATCCTCACTAACTTCTTCATTGCTTTCTTCTTCACTATTTCCTTCTTCACTGCCTTCTTTTGCCTCACTGATATTTTCCTTATTAACATCAGCCTCATTTTCCTTATCCTCACTGCTGTTTTCCTTAATTCTATGAGCTTCATTGTTCTCTTCATTGCTCTCATCACCACTGCTATGTGCCTCACTATTTTCAGACTCATTAAAATCTTCTTCATTTACATTTGTCTCACTGATATCTTGGATTTTTGACCTCTTTCCATCATCATTGTTGCTCTATTATTTATCACTGCCAACATTATCATTGCTGATCTCTGGCTCATTGCTCTTTGTTTTATCACTGACATCCTCCTTACTGTCATCATTGCTCTTTTCTTTGCTGCTTTCTTCTTCACTGACATTAGCCTCACTACCCTCACTATTTGATTCTTCATTGTCATCTCTTTCATTGGTATCTTCTTCACTGATATCCTCTTCTTTGCATTCTTCTTCATTTTTCTTTCCCTCACTACCACTTGCCTCACTATTTTCTTCAATTTTTGATGCACTAGTGCCATGAGATAATGGTGAAGGATTATGAAATGGTGGTGAAGGAGGGTCATTATCCTTAGGTGAAGGAATGTGAGTAGATGGTGATGGATGTGTAGTGTGGTTTGATAGTGAAGGAGGAATGGGAGGGTAAGAAGATGAAGGTGCATCTTGCTGTTGTTGGCCTTGTGGATTGGTGAACACCTCATAAGCAATGAAAACCTCCCATGGAATGCCCTTCTGCTGCAATTGATGAATCACAACCATTTTAATAGGAGAGTGGTGAAAGAGGCTTTGCATCTACTGAGGATAGTCTCTCTTTTGTACAATATAGGATATTTTGTCAATACTTATGTAGAGTTAATAGGGTAGGTGCAACATCCTCACCCTAGTAAAGTGCATAAGAAAACTAATGTGATAGGAGTAAAGCTGGGAGAAACTTCCCTCACATGTAAAATACTTCACAATGATTCTCATCATAGGTGCATATCTGTCAAGTAAATGTGAGACAGGAAAGACGGATTTATTGTGGTCTTTGTATCTAGGCTTTAAATATGGCTCATAGTAGCTCATGTCAAGATTGGCCCGTTTGAACCATTTCTCCCCGACACTTGGTATCCGAGTGGCATTGGCAATAGCATCTGAAGACAAATCAAATTTTACCCCTGCAAGGTTAACTTGTTTCTCATGCAAGTTAAGTATGAAGAGCGTAGTTAGCTCAGGGTGGTTTTGCACCTACTGTACCTTCTCACAAAATTCATAGCAGCCTACATGTTGGAAGCAGGAAATAGTTAAGGGACATGCCATTAGCTCTATTGTGTTGAGTGGTTCACACCTGTTGATCTTACCACCTTTGTGCCCCTACCTCCTTGGCATTTGGCCTTCTCCTTCACTACCACTGTCCTTTATTTCTAAAATTTTGACCATTATGCCTTTGAAACCCTAACACTGATGTGAAACTGATATAAAAAAGGGTAATGGAATGGCAGTATTATTTTTAATGAGATGAGTGAGTGTATAGGTATATTAGGATGAATGAGAGGCCAAATAACTTGATTACAACCCCAGTTGTGTAATTACCCTTTGTTATAACTGATACTCTTCATAGGTGGAGGGAGTGATGTTCAAACAGTGACTTCAAGCATGATTTTTTAGGGTTTTCTCCTTAGGGTTTTAATTTATTTCAATGAAATCATCAAAATGCTTCAAACATGAGTTGAGGACCTGTACATGCCCTCACCAGTGCTTGGAGAACCTTGGAGGAATCTTGAAGAATTTTTGAGGAATATTGAGTCTTGAAATGGCTTGGAAAGTTCTCCTAGCCAAGCGCATAGTGCCAAGGCCAAGGGCGCAACGATTAGTCCAGGTGCGCAAGGCGAAGGTCTTATTTACCAGGTCTATGGGGCAAGAGTGCAGCACTCTTCTAGGTGCGCAGTGCCTGTGTAAAATAAATGGGAAGAAATGCCAAACATGCAGCACCGGTTTCCAGGGGCTCATCGCCACAACACAGCCTAATTTAAACTTGAAAACTCGAAAAAAATTATCTCCCTGAATGCTTAGAATCTTTGCAAGTGAGCAATGAGTTATATGAAAAACAAAATGACCTTTCATAGGCTTGGGATTTAAATTTAATATTTGCAAACCCATTTCCTAATGTCTTAAGTATTTTTCACTTTTTCTTCCTTTCTTACTAACTCTTTGGCCTTTCTTCTTTGCAGGTGACTTAGATCATGAAGTCCACTCTTCTTTTTTCTCATTTTCACTGATGTTCTTTACACCTTTTGTTTTGCAGGTGAGATAAAAACATTGAAGTGGCTTTTCCTTTTGATCCTGAAGTTTGACATATGTATTTTACATAGCAGCAGCCTCAAAGTATTCTTTGGATTTCACCTTGGAGTTTAACATCATGTTTTTCTCATTCAGGAATGAAAAACTCATTCAATATCTTTGGGAGGATTTCTCATAGCAACACCTTCAAAACCCTCTTTTTCCTTCACCATGGAGTGTAAACCAGGCTTTTTACCTTCTTTGGCCACTTCTGATTTGCAGGTTCTTGAAAACATGATTTGACCTTTCGTTAACTCCTTGAAGCATGATAAATTCACTTTGGAAAACTTTGGGAGAAATGCACACAGTAGCATCTTCAAATCTTTCTGTGTTTTCCACTACAAAATTCAACTTGTCTTTTTCACCTTTTCTCACTAACCTTCTTACACTTGTTTGCATGCAGGTGATTGAAATGATGAATTTGGCCTTTCCCTTTGTTCCTTAAGGCATGAAAAATTGATTTTGACACCTTTGGGACTCAAACATAGGGTAGCATCCTCAAAACCTTCTTTTCTCTGCACCATGGAGTTTCAAGCTCATGGTTTCACCTTGCATGGCTATTTTCCCAAAACCGTAGGTATTGAAGTGCTTTAAGACAATCATCAGTGTTGTCTTCTAAGTTCTCTATAGCCCTTTCAATTTCATTTATTTCTTTCTAGTTCACCTCACCTTTTTCCCTATCTCATCAATAATCTTTGATAAAGTTTTTTTCATGTTTGGTTTTTGGTGTACCTCCTCCATGGTCATTTCTGCATTTGATCACTTCTCGGCATACTGCTGGACCGTCAAGCTCAAAAAACCTTGATTCTTTACAAGAAAAGGTGTTTCCCGTCTTCCTTGTTGCAAGATGTCTTTATTTAGGAGCATACCTCCTACCTCACCAACTTTATACTGATCGACCTTTTAACACTCCTGCAAAAGTGTCAAAGTTTACATTTACCTCTTGCAGACCTTGAATTTGATAAGGTAGTCTTCTTTGGAAACTTTTAGATATTTTCGTGAATAACCATATCTCAACATTCCAATACCTCTGAACCAAATTCTAACAAAGAAAAACAGTGTCTGAAACACCAATGATTTACCTTGGAACATATGAAACCCTAATTTCCTAGTGGGAGCATTCTTTGACCTGGTTTTTGACTGAAAATTGGCTTGGAGTTTTCAAGTGAAAAAACAGAGTATTTTTCAAAGTGTTGTATTGAAGATCCAAAATCCAATGTACTTGATTTATCTAAAGAGCCTATAGAGATAGTTTTGAGACCATCAATGCTTAAGGAACCAGGTGAACATGGGAAATCAGTTAGGCTATAGGTAACCCTAGATGTAAAGTGGAGTTTATGGGTAGGGGAAAAATAGGCCAATGAGGTTATAGGCAAAGAAGGAGACTGAAAATAATAGGTATAAGCCTAGGAAGAGTTTGTAGGAGTGACATGCTGACCATGAAATGACAAGCTGATGAAATAGTGAAAATTTATCTATAAGGATAGTGAAGGGAGTGAGATTTCTGAAACTCACAATATTTCTTGGAATGTTGTTTTTAGAAATCTAGAACCAATATTTGGTCATGTATAGATAATGAAAAATAATGATGACTAACAGTATCTTGCTTAAATGTTTACTTGAAGATGATGCATATATAATCATGCATGAGTTTCATGAAGAAGAATGTTGATGTCATCTCTACTGGAAAACCACTGCCAAAAAATTCCTTAGAGCTGGTTTCTATTGGCCCACCCTTTTCCCTGAAATCCACAAGCTAGTGCCAACTTCCCATAAATGCAAAATCTTTGATGGAAAGAGAAAACTAGTGCCTTTACCTTTTGATCCTATAAGTGTTGAAACTCTTTTTCAATAGTGGGGTTTAGATTTCATTGGAGAAATCCACCCTGCCTCATCTGCCCAACACAAGTGGATCCTCACTGCCACTGACTATTTCATGAAATGGATAGAAGCCATCCCTTCCAGGAATGCCACTGACTTAGTAATCATAAAATTCCTTGAAACAAACATCTTTTCCAGATTTGGCTTTCCTAAAAATATCATCACTGATAATGTTGTTGCATTTAAGTCCAAGAGAATGGTGAAATTTTTCTACAAGTATCACATCACACTAGGGAATTCTACAACTTATTACCCTCAAGGTAATGGGATGGCTGAGTCCTCTAATATAATTTTGGTGAAAATCATCAAGAAGTTGTTGGAAGATAATAAAAAGTCATGGCATAGCAAACTAGTGCATGCACTATGGGCTGACAGATTAACAAGCAAAAAATCAATTAACATGTCTCCCTATCAACTAGTGTATGGCATGGATGCAATTTTCCCAACATCCTTGGGAGTTCCAGTGATAAAGCGTCTCCAAGAGGTACAGTAAGAGGATAATGACATACAAAGGAGGCTGAACCAAACCATTCACTTGCAGCAATCAAGGGAAGAAGTTTACAATAGAACATAAGCAGTGCAAGAGAACATCAAGAAGATCCTTGATAGAAGGACCAAGGCAAATGATTTCCAGATTAGAGACAAGGTGTTGAAGTGGGATTCAAGGAGAGAGGACAAAGGTAAGAAAGGAAAATTTGGAAACCTGTGGAAGGGTCCATACATCATCCATTCAGTCAGAGGTAACAATGCATTATTCCTATAAGAGCTAGATGGAATAGAGTTATTTGGAGGTCCTGTCAATGGCAGGATGCTCAAGCACTATTTTTGTTGAAATTCCTAGTTTGAAGCTTTTATTCATTATACATAATATTACTTGATGAAAGATCAGAAAAATGAAACACAAAAACACAGAAAAGAAGAAAATAGGGCAGGAAAAAGAAGAGGTACATCCCCATACCAAAAAGAGTATTGCTCAAATTGTGCAAGCCTAAATGCCACTGCTTTAAAAAAAAAAAAAAAAATCTTCTTCAGTCATTTAGCCGAATCCTGATTGAACGTGTTTTAAATTTATGCTGATAGGTTAGTGAAAGAGGATTTTACAAACCATGTAAACTTGGCTTTTCAGTAGATTAGATTAGGAAAAGATATTTGGTTTCAATTCTCAAATCTGAACCAAAAGAGAAAGAGAGGGATACATAACCAATTCTAAATTATAGCCCTCAAGTTTCTAGTTTCACTTGTACAAAAATAATGTCTGTGTGCAGATTCTCCAAAATACCACAACCCATGAGAAATGAGATTGCTTAACCTTGGTTTGGTCATGTTTTGAATTTCATGTTAGTATATTAGAGAATGAATATCTGTCAAACTACTTAACCTTGACAGATAAGTAGAGTAGTTAGAGAATAAAGAGTTCATTAACCTAATCTGAGCCCTTGGAAGTGATAAGGGTAGAAGTAGATAGTTTTAATTCTTTCAAAATAAAAAATGATGTCAAGGGTTTTCCAATCCAAATGCACCCAAGTGAAGAAAAAATGTTAGGAAAAGTATGATGGGTAGGTAGAAATGATATTGAAGCAATCATGTATTTTGCAGATTTGACATCAAAAATTCGAAAGAAAAAATCAGAAAATGAAGGAAGAAGGATCTACCAAGTACAAGTAAGGTATTGATATTCAAAACTTAGAGATATGAACTCTGAGGTTTTAGACACCTCCTGAAAAGGAGTTGTCCTCCCCAAGTGGAGCCACTGTTAGTCATCAGTATTTTTCACTATTTGTAGATGACTATAGATTGGTTCTAGATTTCTGAAAACAACCTTCCTAGAATATTGTGAGTTTAAGAAATCTCACTGCCTTCATTATCCTAATAGAAACTTTTTTTCTATTCTATCAGTTTACCATTTCATGGTTACCCTGTCAATCCTACAAACTCCTTATGGGATATACCTTTCATTTTCACCGTCCTTTCTTTCATATAACATCATTGACCTATTTTTCCCCTATCCATAAACTCCACTTTCCCTCTAGGGTTTCCTATAGCCAACTTATTCCCATTTTCGCCAGGTTCATCAAGCATTGATGGTCTCAAAACTATATTTGTCAACTCTTTAGATAAATCAAGTACATTGGATTTTGGATCTTCAATACAAGACTTTGACAAATAATCTATTTTTCACTTGAAGCCTCCAAGCCAATTTTCAGTCAATATCAGGTCAAAGAACCCCCCCACTAGGCCAATTAGGGTTTCACATGTTTTGAGTTCATCATTGGTGTTTCAGGAACTGTTTTTCCTTTGCTAGAAACTGGCACAGATGTAATAGAATTTCGAGACATGGTTATTCAAGAAAGATCTGAAAGTTTCCAAAGAAGATTACCTTATCAAGTTCAAAGTCTGCAAGAGGTAAATACAAATTTTTTCACTTCTGCAGGAGTGTTTAAAGTTCTATCAGAAGAAGTTTGGTGAGGTAGGTTGTCTGCTCCTGAATGAAGACAAATTGCAGCAAGGAAGAGAGGAAACACTTGTTCTTGTAGCTAATTAAGGTTTTTGAGCTTGATGGTCCAAATAGAGTGCGAAACAGTAATAAATTGTAGAAATGAACTAGAGGAGGCACACCAAACCAAACATGAAGAAAGTCTGTTAGAAAATATTGATGAGATAGGGAAAAAGGTGAGGTGAATTGGACATAAAATGAATGAACTTGAAAGGGCTATAGAGAACTTAGAAGACAACACTGATGATTTCCTTAAAGCACTCCAGATACCTAGGGTTTTGGGAAAGTAACCATAGAAGGTGAAATGATGAGTGGAACTCCATGGTGAAAGAAATAAAGGATTTTGAAGATGTCACTGTTTGATCAGATCCCAAACTTGTCAAAATGAGTTTGGAATGCCTAAATGATCAAAGGATGAATTGAACTCCATTGTGCAGGATAGAGAGGGTTTTGAAAGTGCTGCTATGAGAAATCCTCCCAAAGGTGTTTAATGAGCTTGTCATGCGCAACTGAGAAAAAGTATGAGTTTAACTCCATGGTGCAAGAAAAGGAAATATTTTGAAGATGACACAATGTGATTAGACCCCAGAATTATAAAAAAATGAGCTTTATATGTCTAAATGAGAAAAATATGATTTTGAACTCCAACGTGGAAGAAAAAAATGATTTTGAGGCTGCTGATGTGTCAAAGTAAATATGTGAAATCTTCAGGATAAAAAAGAAAAACAAATTTCATAACTCTAGCAGACTTCCAGCCAAGGTGAAAAAGATAAGTTGAGTATTGTAATGGAAACCACAGAAGGTTTTTGAAGATGCTACTACTATGTAAACATCCTAAGGTTGTCAAAAGTGATTTCATCATGACTCAAGGAGCAAAGGGAGAGCCACCTCAAATGTTTTCAGTCTCCTGCATGCGAACAGTGTAAAAGGTTAGTGAGAAAAGCTGAAAGGTTAAGATAAACTTCATGATGGAAACCATAGAATATTTGAGGATGCTGGTATGTATAATCATCACAAAATCATAAAAATAAACATGTCAAGTCTCAAAGGAGTAAAATCAAAGCCAAGTTAATGTTTTCAGTCACCTACAAGCAAAAAAGGTAAAAGAACATTAGTGAGAAAGTGAATAAGACTTAAACATTAAGAAGTGGGTTTTCAAAGGTTTAATTAAAGTTCCCAAGTCTATAAAATCTCATCTTGTATTTCAAAGGAATCATTTTTTCATTTAAATTAATCAATAACACTCAGGAGAAGAAATTCTAGAGTTTTCAAGAAACATTTGGAAAAAATTTTGTGGCACTGCGCCCTTGGCTTTTTTCTCCCATACGTTTTACACAAGAACTGCATGCCTAGAACTGAGCACTACATGCCTGGTAGAGTGCTGTGCTCTTTCCCAGAAACAAACTCAGTGCATTTATCTTAGAGTTTTTCCCTTAGCATCAGCGTTGCATGCTTAGCCTTGGCACTGCGCCCTTGGCCTTAGCGTTGCACTCTTGGCCAGGAAGGATTTCCAAGAAAAACAACCACTCAAGTCACCACAAATATTCTTCAAGATTTCTCCAAGGTCCTCCAAGACACTAAAGAATGGTAAGTGGATACCTTTTTAACATTTTCAAGATTTTTGATGATTCTTAATTAATGGTGATGAAACCCTAAGAAGAAATCCTTGGCTACAAACTTGAAATCACTGTTTGAACCTCATTCCATCTGCATATAAAGAGTATCAGTCAAGAAAAGGGTGAATTAGGGTCCTGTGAAGGTTTTCATTCATCTAAAGTTCCCCCCTAAATCTGTTTCCTTCATAACACTCTATCCTTTCACTTGCAAAAAACTACCATTCCATTACCTCCTCCTTCATCTCAATTTGACATCAGCCCAAGAGTGTTTCAAAACAAAGTTTCAAACTTTCAAGAGAGGGAGAGAGTGATAGTGGTGGAGAGGCTCAAATGCGAAGGAGGCATGAGGACAAAGGTGGAAAGAGCAATAGGTTTTAACCCCTCAACACAAGGGAGCTAATGGCATCTCCCCTTACTGTTTCATGTTTCAAGCATGTGGGATGCTTTGATTTTTGTGAGAAGGTACAACAAGTACAAAACCACCTTGAGCTAACCAGACTTTTCATCATTAACTTGCATGAAAAAAAGCTAACCTTGCATGGGTCACCTTTGTGTTGTATTTAGATGCTATTGACAATGCCACAGGCATACCAAGTGTGGGTGAGAAATGGTTCAAACAGGACAACCTAGACATGAGCTACTTTAAACCCTACCTAAAGCCTAGGTACAAAGACCACAACAAATCCGTCTTTCCTTTCTCACATTTTCTTTATATATATGCACCTATCATGAGGATCATTATGAAGTATTTCACATGTGAAGGAAGATTCTCCCGCATTTAATCCTATCACATGAGGCTGCTTATGCACTTTACTAGAGTGAGGATGCTTCACATACCCTATTACTTCTACAGAAGCATTTATAAAATGTCCTATATTGTACAAAAGAGAGACAATCCTCAACATATTCAAAGCCCCTTTCATCACTCTCTTATCCAAATGGTTGTTATGCATCAATTGCAGCAGAAGGGTGTTCCATGTGAGACCTTCATTGCCAATGAGGTGTTCACCAACCCACAAGGCCAACAGCAACAAGATGTCCCTTCATCTTCTCATCCTCCCATTCCTCCTTCACCATCACACCCCACTACACATCCATCACCATATACTCACATTCTTTCACCTCAGTATAATCCTCCTTCATCACCTTCTCACAATCCCTCACCATCATTTCATGGTACTAGTGCAGAAAAAAGTGAAGAAGGAAATGAGGTAGAAAATAGTGAGGCAAGTGGAAATGAGGAAGAAAGAAACAAGGGAGATGGAAATGAGGATTCAAACAATGAGAAATCAATTAGTGAAGAAAAGAGCAGTGAGGGTAGTGAGGCACATATCAATGAAGTAGATGGAAATGAAGCAGAGAGTAGTGAGGATGATGGCAGTGGGTCAAAGAGCCATGAAAGCAGTGATGGTACCAATGATAATGATAGTAATGATGGCAGTGAGACAGATGTCACTAAGATAGTGAACATTGAACTTTTTCCTTTGACCTACCAGAGGGGACAATTGCATGTGTTTTCTGTCGTTAAGAGGCGAGGGGCGATGACTCCTACATCAACCAAGCAGCTTGACAAAGGTAAGGAAAAGGTCATTGATAAAGAAGAAGAAGACAAGCATGAAACTGAACAAGAGTTTCAACTTATTCACCTTGACAGTGCTGATGAAAATGAGTATAGGATCACAAGCATGCTGCTTTAAAGCAAGGATGCTCAGATTAAATATCTATAAACCAGTCTAGGTAGGGCTAAGAATGTGATTCACTTTTTCGAGGTTGAAAACAAGCAGTTGGAGGCAGAGAATATGAGTTCAGAGCTATCAGAGCTCAGAAAGAGGCTAGAAAATCCAATTCAAATATAGATGAGGTCTTGGGCACTCATGATGACACTGGATAAGAGGAAGAACAACTTCCTAGTAAGAGGCCAAGGACTATGGGCTTGAAAAAGGCTCTAGCCAAGGAAAAAGAGTAAGATATAGCCTTGGTAGAGTAGCTCACTCCAAGTGGGATGCTTGCCATGGAAATAGACTATTATAGGGATTCATGGCTAGAGAGGGAAAATGTGCACTTGGAGGATTAGCTGGAGAAGACCAAGAGAGACCTAGACATGCCAAAGAAGATGGCAAGGCATTATGCCTTAAGAAACAAGATTGCAAGGGCCAAGCTCAACAGAGAGCTTGCAAGGATTAAAGCCTTAAAGGAGGCAAAGGACAAATAAAAACTTGAAATTCTTGCTTATGCATCCCTACAAGCATCCTAGACATGATCAACAAGACAAATCCAAATTTTGGCACATTTTTGAAGATTTTGAAATTTTGATTGTTTTGGAGGGCTAAGTGCACAATGCCACTGGCTCTGCGCTCTTTTTTGGGGTACCTAATGGAGAAATTTTTTTCATTTTTGTGTTCATTAGGTCAAGGATATCGTCCTCACAAAGTTTCAGCTCATTTGGAGCAAAACTGGTACTCCAAAAGTGCCAAAAACATGCAAAAAATCACCTTTCTACCATATTTTCAGCACTCGCGCTGCGCCCTAATATGTCTTGGAAAAAGTGGGTTTTCACTAGGAAAATGGACACCAATCAGAGAAATAAAAGCTATTTTGGAAAGTAGACATGACTGGTTTTCCAATGAGCTATCATGGAGCTCATTTGGACACCGGGAAGGCCTCCAACTCGCAGCTGCCAAAAGACCAATTTTTCCAAATTTGGCACTGCATCGTTGGCCTGGCGCTACGCCCTTGAACCTTAGTGCTGCGCCCTTGCCAAAAATTCAAAAAAAGACACTTGAAGATATTTTTAAAGTTATTGAGAAGTCTTAAAGTCAATTTATTGCCAAAATTAGTTGAGGAGTTATTGTTAGGAGTTATTTTTGCATTTAATAAGTTAGGATATTTGTGCCTTGGGCCTTGCATGGTCTCATAGGAAAAAAATGACATTTATGAGTAATTAATTGTTTCTAAAACCATAGATATGGTTTTGACCCTCCCTTGCAAGTTAAATAATGCATGGAGGCCTCATTGTAGTTGTTGGTTGATTGTTAAACTCAATATCATAGACTTGGAGTTAAGGAGAAAATGGCTTTGGAGTTTTGTGAATTCTTTGCTTTGAATGACAATGGAGTAAGCACATTTGCAAGATTCATGAGCATGGTTAATGGTGATGTCTCTCTGATTTAGTACTTGTCTTATTATGGTTTCATATTTTTTCATATTTCTCTTGCATTAGAACAGAAATTTTAGGCTAAGATATGTTGTTAGAGGCACCTTAGGTCTGTTTGCTTCTATTGCTCTTATGTTTTCCTCTGCTAGGTTAGATTAGAGAATTCTTAATTGCTCTCTAGTTCCACTCATCTTGTTTATCCTAAGAATGATTTAATGGATCCAATTCCAAAGTAGTTTATGGTTAGCCCTGCCCTTTGGTGTAACTGAAAACATTGTTTTTGAGGTCTTTTTTTTGAAGTATTGATAATTAGATTTTGGTTGAAGAGGTTTATGGCTTGCCCTACCCTTTTTCCATATTAAATGGTTTCTTTGAATGTCTTTGTAGTTTTATTAAGGAATTTAGGAATTCCATGTTCTTTTGTCATTACTATATGTTATCTTACTGTTTTCTTTGCTTGAAGGTGAAACCACTAGAGAATTTACAAGTTACTTGCTCTCTAGGGTTTTCTGGATTGTTGTCTTAATGTTTACTTGCTAGGGTTTGGTCAAAGAAGATTATGGTATGCCCTGTATTTGGTTATTTCTTTATGCATAGTGTTCTTAAAGACTTTTGTTGTTGTATTACGTGTTAAAGGATTCTTAACTGCCCTTTAAACCTACTAATCTCACAATTTAATGTTCACTTCACTCACATAAGCTTTGCAGTTCCATTTGGCTTTGTTAAACTTGCCCTTCGAAACACCCTTGACCAATTGTTGTACTTTTCAAGACCTTTTGCAGACTCCATAGCCTAATGGTTTAAAATTCTCTTACTTTATCTTTTCTGCTTGACAAGAAACCCAACCAAACAAAAAAAACAAACAAACCCTAATTATTATAACTAGCCTAAAATCAATCGAGCTTACATATTTCACACAGATATAGAGAAAGTGCTATCCGAGTCCAGGAAAGCTAGGTCCTATAACTCCAAATTTGGTTTGATGTTACCCTTGTACATTTGGGCTTGCCAATTTGAAAAACTATGGGGACCTAACAGGTGCCTTAAGGTAATGCTCATACAACTGTTTCTCAAAATCCTTAGCCTTGAACCATTTTTCACCCACATAGGGTAGCCCTATTGCTGCTACAATAATGTCAGTGGAAATGGTGAAAGTCACCCCTGCTATAGTCACTTGGTATTTTTGGAGGTTGCTGATGAAAACCTTGGTCAAAATAGGATGGCTTTGGACTCTTTATACCATCTCAAAAAACTAAAAGCAACCTACATGGTGGAAACATTTGACAGCTAAGGGTCATGCCATTAATTCCCTAGTGTATGATGGCTCTAATCTTAGAATTCTCCCTCCTTTGTTATATGTTTTCTTATATTCTTCTGTGGCATTTATTTCCTCCTCCATGATGTTTCTTTCCTCCTCCACTATGCTTATCTTTGTCTTGAAAACCCTAGGGAAGAAGGGGAAGGGAAAGGGAGTAGGATTGTAGGGTTAGGGGATTGGGATGAGTGTGGGAAAATTTGGAGAAATTTTTAAAGGGGTTGGGGATTTTAAGGAAGTGATGGGAGGGTGAAATGTTTAGGGAAATAGGGTATGAAATTTCTATTACAAAGAGGTATCTAGTTGCCTAGGAAAGCACAGCTAAGACGGTAGGGTTTTCAGGAATAGGGATTGGGAATGGGAAATGAGTGAATTAAATGGTAGTGGGGAGTGATTTAGGGTGTAGAAAGGTAAATGGGGTGTAGGGGAAAGATATTAAGATTGAAAATTATGAAACTAGGGTTTCAATGCTTAAAACATGACATAGGGGGTAATGGAGGGTATGCACCATAAATTTAACACCACAAGCTGAAAGGAGGGGCTATAAGAGGTGTAATTACTTGAAAATAGGTATAGGAACCCTGAAATTATGCTTAGAACCCTTGGAGAGAAGTTTTGAAATCGTAGCTCCCTTTTGCAAAAAGCTTAGCGAACAGAGGAATAGCACAACGAAGGTCTGTGAAAAGCGCAATGCCTTTGGAAAAAGTGCAATGCCCCTCCTACAAAAATCTCAGCGAATGACCCAGAACCCGATTTTATGAAGGAACAATCAATTTTTTGGTTGGGGAAATTGGAGAGATCGATGCTTGAGGATGAAAATGAATGACTTCTTGGTCTTTGGGAGCCTTTATAATTGGAGAAATATCATTAAAAAAACTGGGACCCACATTTCCTTTCTTGAAATTGACTTTAGATTGATCATTTATCTTTAATTTATGAATTTGATCATTGAACTTCATCTTTTGATGGCTTAGGACCACTGATTGAATTTTTGGAACTTTGCTTATTTGATGATGGAATTTTGAGTGTGCAGCTACTTGGAACTGTGAGAAATTATTAAAGATTAGGAAAATAAAATTACATTTTGCTCTGAAATCAAATTTACAAATCAAACTTACTGATGAAATTTCTTTATTGGCACTCCTTCAGTTGCTGGACTTTATGCATGAAATGGTGATTTGATGACGTTGGAAACCCTAAGAACTAATGGAGACTCTAACTGAATGAAACCATGATGAAAATTACTGAAATGATGATGACAACTCATGACTGATGGTACACTCAACAAAGTGGTGAAATGAGCCAACAAGTAGTAAAATTTTGAAAGGAGTGAGATAAAATATAAAACTACACCAAGTGACCAAATTTTTGCATGATGACCTAATGGAATGATAAAAATTTCAAAATGGGACCCTAACATGACATGAAAAGAGTTTATTTGATCACTGGTGCAAGGATTCAAAAAATGACACTAACAATGGCTCCATATGGGGCTGACAGCTCCTTGGAGGTGTCAAGAACACCATGAACCAAGTATCCTACCCATTGGGCATGGAGTCAAAAGCTGAAAAGAAATTAAATACTGAAAACTTAATATAATAAACTGGCTCGAGACCAACTCAAAACTGACTGAAAACTAACTCAAAACTAACTAGCTTTGACTAACTTAACTTTGAAAACAACAGAAAACCAATGAAACTTTATGGGCTTCACCTCGGGCTCCAAGCTCCGGTGATTCTCCACTTCACACTTTGCAGAAAAGTTAAACTGATATTTACAATGGAATTGGGAAATCTAAAATCTGCATCAGAAAAGATAATTCTTAAGGAGCCTATCATTCACCGGTCCTCCAAAGAATTCTTCTCCATTCATCTCCTTCAATATGAAATCATGTTGTCCACGAAAAGCTGAGATCTTGTATGGTCCTTTACACAGGTTTTCAAATTTTCCATGCTCCCCTTTTTCCTCACTCCTTGCAACCCATCTGAGGACTATATCTTCAAGCTTAAAATCATCCACCTTGGTCTTGTGGTCATATAGATTCTCTAACTTTTCATTAAACTTTGAGGTGTTTTGAAATACCTCATCGCTTGTTTGTTGAAGGTGGATCATTTGATTGATCCGATGCTGTACATCATTCTCCTCACTTCCTACTTCTTGCAATAATTTCATGACCAAGACTGCAAGTGATGTAGGAAAAACAATGTCTACACCATAAACCAACTGTAAAGGGGACATTCCTATTTTCTTACTAGTCACCCTGTTTGCCCATAAAGCTTTAACTAGATTTTTGTGCCAATTCTTCTTGTTTGCCTCAAGCATCTTCTTTATGATATTAATCAAAGACTTATTAGAAGATTCTGCTAAGCCATTACCTTGTGGATAAGAGGTGGTTGAGTGCCCCAATTTGAAGTTGTACTTGTCACAGAACTCAACCATTCCCTTCGACTTGAATGCATCCATGTTGTTGGTAACGATCTTATGAGGACAACCAAAATGAGACAAAATGTTGGTCTCCAAAAACTGAATAATTACTAAATTTTTTGCTTGTATTGTTGGGATCGCTTCGATCCATTTGGAAAAGTAGTCGGTTGTTGTTAAGATCCATTTATGTTGTGTAGATGATGTAGGGTAAATATCTTCGATGAAGTCAAGGCCCCACTACGGAAAAGGTGTATGTACTGAAATAGGATGCAAAGGTAATGGAAGAAGTTTTCTTTTACCTTGAAACACTTGAAACCCATGGCAACTCATCATTGTTTTTTACAAGTCTACAAAAAATGTTGGCCAATAATATCCTGCTCTCAACAATTTGTTAGCCGTGGTTTTCCAAAATAGATGGCCTCCACAATCTCCCCTATGGAAATCATTCATTAATTCTTTGGCTTCATTTTGAAATAAACAGTTCAGAAAAATACCTCTGGTCTCTTTCCAATAAAGATTGCTATCCAAAATGTAGTATTTGGAAGCCTTCAACTTCAAATACCTACACTTACTCTTATACATGCCTGAAGGAGGATTTAAATGCTAAAGAACATATATAATGTCTGAGTACCAAGGAGACGAAAGAAAGATATCAGATACCTGTATGAGAGTTCAATTATGTTCTTCATCGGACAATGCTAAAATGATGTTGATTTCTAGAGCATGTAAGTTTGACTCATCCATGAGCTTGGCTAGTCCTTGACCTTTGATCAACTTTGTTGGATTGATCTCGAGGTCATATTCTAACATTGCTTCTATCCACTTCCCTCTTGTACCTTCCATATCTATCTGCATAAGAACATCCTTTACTGCTGCAATGGATACATAAGCCAAAATATGTGAATGTAAAATGTATATACAAAAATCCTTCAAAGCCTTTACAAAAGCCAAGTCTTGCTTTTCAATGATATTGTACTAAAGAGCTGCATCCCTGACGGTCTTGCTGAAAAATGCAGTGGGTTGCTTGGTCTTATCATTATTTTGTATCAAGACCACAGCCAACGGATGCTTGGAGGAAAATGATAAAATGATAAAATCAATTGAATAATCTAGGCTGACTAAAATAGGGGCTATGTGTTAGAAATATTGTCATTGATGGCAAAGAAGGCAAAGAACTACAACAGGGAATATGTATAGCAGAAGGCAGAGGCAGAGGTCGAGCAGCGCTAAAATTACAACAGTCAAATACAGAGGCACAACGAAACGGTCGAGCAGTAGAGACAGAGGTAGAGACACAGCTGTTATTGCAGAGACACAGTTGTTATTACCAGAATCGCTATCTCAGCCAGGGGATATATATAATTACAAATAACTCCAGGAATCACTTAACTCCAGTGGCAATGTAATGCATATAATACAGAACCATATTCCGGGAATCGTACACTCCAACCGGCGTTATACACTTAATATAACACAAATATTATTCCTGGAATCGCTTAACTCCAGCGGCAAAGTATATATATATATATACAAAAAGTATTCCAGGAATCGCATAACCCATTGGCAAAGTATACATATATATCAGTTATATAAGTGGAGCGCTTTATTATAAGAACCAAGCTTTATACGGTGGGACCCCTCCCCAATCGCAATCGGAGATCGCAAGGGAAACGGAACATGTAACCAACAGAAAGTTGCGATTGCGATTGAAGCCCAGACCCGATGGGTGTATAAACGGTAGTTAATACATATTTGAAGTCCAGCATAATTGCATTAGAGATTATGAGAGCATCGGAACATACAACAAAGAGTTGCGATTGCGATTGGAAGTTCGGACCCGATTGGTATATAAACTACAACTCATATATAGCTTGAGTTCCAGGTCTAATCGCATCGGCACTGGTCAATCGCATTGGAGAATATAAGAGTTGCGATTACGATTGGAAGTCCGGACCCTATTGGTATATAAACTACAACTCATATATAGCTTGAGTTCTAGGTCTAATCGAATCGGCACTGGTCAATCGCATCGGAGAATATAAGAGTTGTGATTGCGATTGGAAGTCCAGACCCGATTGGTATATAAACTACAACTCATATATAGCTTCAGTTCCATGTCCCAATCGCATCGACAAAATACAATGAACAGTGGCCAATCACATCGGAGAATATAAGAGTTGTGATTGCAATTGGAAGCCCGGACCTGATGGGCGTATAAAAAATGGATGATATATATTTGAAGTCCGGCATGATCGCAGCGGAACAACCCAATCGCAATCGAATAAATCAAAATAAGTTATAAGTGACTCAATCGCATCAGAGTTAGAGTTGGCAAAGAAACATGCAAACGCAAGGTGCGATTGCAATCAATCGCAATCGGAGCAGGAGCGATCAATTGCAATAGGAGGAGATGCATTGCATCGGGAAGCGTGTCAAGTGGGCCCAAAAGGAGTTCTTATATGTTTAAAAATCTTCATTATATTACGTTGAGAATTGATTTAAAAAGGAAGGTTGTATGTATATGACTCAGCTTAACGGGAGGGCGATTACTAATATACGATTGCGATATATGTCCATTCCACTTGCGGAACTTCCACATCAAAAAGTCACTTATTGAATGAAAGACATTAGGATATGCCCATATTTAAAAGGCAGCAGTTACACCTCAGCAGAGGACAGAAAAGCAAACAGAGCAAAAAAGAGATAAAGCACAGTCAAAGAAAAGACAAATGCGCAGCGATCCAAAAGGCTGTATGAGTGAGCTGGAGCTCTCAGTGTGATTAAATGTAAATAATTTTAATTGATTTATATTGTTGTGATGCATTGGCAAGTCTCCGGAGGAAAAACAAAGATCCCACTATAATATTAAAATAAGCACCTACAGTTACATTTTTTTTTGAGTGAGCTGGAAAAGAAATGAATAGGAAGAAAGTGAAGAGGTATGGCTGTCCATTCAAAATTATTTGAGGAATGCTAACAGTCACAAGAAAATTATTATAAATAATATCATCTAGATATGAAAGGTGAAAATGAGAGAGAAAATATAGAGAAGGAAGAGTATAGAAGTGTAAGGCAGAGAAGACTAAAAGAAGAGCAGAAAGAGAAGCTATAGAATACAGCTGATATCTGAGGTAAATCAACAAACATTCAGTTTTGAAAATTGAGGAAGTTGGAGCTTCCCTATCAAGTTGCATCTTGATAGCCGTCAGTTGTAGCTGACTGAGGTTGGAGCCTCCTGTAGGTTGGTGCCTGTAGAAAATCGAAGGGAGTTGGTGCTTCCTTGCAAGTTGTAGCTTGCAGAATTGAGGATAGAGCCTCCTGTAGGTTGGTGCCTACAGAAAACAGTGGTGAGAGGGAGTTGGAACTTTCCTTTGCATCACAACAATAATAAGATGTGGTTTTCTCCCTTTATGGGTTTCCACTTACATCTGTTGTCTCTGTGTGTGTTTCTTATGTGTAGATGTGATTCTTTCAATCTGCTTAATTGGTTGCTGCTCTCAAAATAAGTGTGGTGACACATTAATTTAATATTGGCTGCAACATTTTAAGATTGTTTATAAATTAAGCTGGAAATAACTTTGGTGAAAATTTTAAAAAGCTTATGTATGTATTAAAATGATTCACCCCCCCCCTCTCAGTTTAATTAAAGATTCAACAATTGGTATCAGAGCAGGTTCCTTTGTGCAAGTCTACCAACTGAAAGGAGATCCTAGGTTCCCAAGATGGCTAGTAAAGAAGAATGCTCAACCAATAAAGCCCCTTTCTTCACTGGTGAAAATTATGCTTTCTGGAAAATCATAATGAGGACATACATAATGTCTCTAGGAATAGAAGTCTGGGCTGCTCTGGAATTAGGATATGCCCCGAAGGCAACTGACACAGAAAAAGACTCAAAACAATATTTTGTGGCTAATGCAAAATCCATGAATGTCATCCCGAATGGATTATGTGAAGCAGAGTTTATTAAAGTAATGCACAAAGACACTGCCAAAAAAATATGGGATACTCTTGAGAACATACATGAGGGAGACCAGAAAGTAAAAACTTCCAAACTTCAAGTATATAGAGCCCAGTTTGAAAACTTAAAAATGAATGATGATGAAGACATTGCTAGTTTCTTCCTAAAAGCTACAGAAATTATTAACAATATGAAAGCTCTTGGAGAAAAAATGCCAGAAAGTATAATTGTGCAAAATATTCTAAGATCTCTTCCATCCAGGTTTAATCCAAAGGTGTCTGCAATAGAAGAAACAACTGACTGGGAGACCTTGAACATGAACCAGCTACTTGGAAATCTAACAGCCTATGAAATGAGGCTCCCACAGAAAAAGCCAAGTACGAGGGAAGCAGCCTTTAAAACAGAAAAGAAGAAAGAAGAAGAGGGAGACATATGCTCTTGCTCGGATTAAGAAGAGGCAAAGTTTGTCAAGAAATTGGATAGAGGCTCAGGTAAATACAAAGGTAAACTCCCCTTCAAATGCTTTAACTGTGGAAGAGTGGGACACTATGCTGCTAAGTGCCCTCACAAGAGAGTAAGAAATCAAGCTCAAGAATCAGAGAAAAACACATCAAAGAACTGGAAGAAAGTAAAGAAATTCAGCAGAAAATCCTTCTATGCTCAACAAGACAGCAGTACATCTGAAGACTCAGATGAATCCTCAAGAGAAGAGGGAAGCTTTGAATTTTTTCTAATGGCCATAGAAGATCTTGAGGGACTCCTACTAGAAGATGAAGAAGAAGAAGGGGAAGTCGACCTTGAGGGGGAGCTAAGAAGTGCACTGGAGGAGATTGACAGAGTCAAACTGAAGTGCAGAAAACAACAGGATATTCTTCTCAAGTATGTAAGAGAATAACAAAACTCAGAAGTCCTCATGCAGCTGAAGGTAGAGCTTGAAGAAGCTAAGAAGATAGAAGACATGTTACTTCAACAAATCAAGGATAAAACCCTAGAACAAGAGAAACTGGAAGAAGAAGTAGTATGTCTCAGGAAGAACCTAGAAAATGCTCAAAGGAAAGTGGTTATAAACTCTTCTCAAACAACAAGCTCTAGTAATTTGAATGAAATTTTGGTTGCTTAAAGATCCCCAATGTTAAAAACAGGAATAGGCTATGAAGGAGAATCGAGTAAAGGCAAAGAAAAGGAAAACAAAAATATAATTTTTGTAAAAGCAAAGAAGACTGATGAAGCAGCCCAGTCAATTTATACAAAATAAGAAACATGTAATAAGGATGACAGAGATCAGAAGGAATCTCTAGTAACAAAGAATGCAATAAATACTAAAATGACAGAAAAAGAATCATATGCCCCTGAGTATGTTAAATTTGGAAGCCATCAAGGGAGATTCTTCCCTCCCATGAAGAATACCACCTGTTATGTCTGCCGCAAGCTGGGACACATTGCTACATATTGTTATGCAAGGAAGAGTAATTCAAACCTACAAAAGATGCAAACAGTGAAGAGACTGTCTCAAACAAACAAATGGAGAAAACAACCTTACATCAGGTATGCAAATAATTTCTATGGTTATTGTTTTTATTGTAAGGAATTTGGCCATAAAATTATTGAATGTAGAAATTATGGACAAAGATTGATGTTCAACACCTCAAGGAGGTTTATGAATCAAAGAAATTTTGTTCATACTCACAATTTTGCAAAAAATATGATCAAATGTTGTATATGCAATCAAGTTGGACATATGCCCTCCAAATGTCCTCTGAAAGGATGTGATTCATCAACTCACAAAAGACACCAAACAAAAGGATGCCTCCAGTGGATAAAGAAGGAGAATAAATGTGACTTGGCTCTAACAGCTCAATACCTGAAAAGCCATTGGTACCTGGATAGTGGCTGCTCAAAACACATGACTGGAGACAGAAGCAAGTTTATAACTCTTGATGAAAAGAAATCTGGCAATGTTACTTTTGGAAATGATAAATCAGGTAAGATCAAGGGAAAAGGCTCAGTCAGCATAGACAATGGCAGAGGAAAGGCCTAAGATGTACTATATGTAGATGGGCTGAAAGAAAATTTACTGAGTGTCAGTCAGATGTGTGATAAAGGCTGTGAAGTTCTCTTCAGAGCACAAGACTGTGAGGTCAGATCAAGTACAACCGGAAAGACTCTGCTCAAAGGTGTCCGAACAGAGAGTAATGTGTGCATAGTGAAAGAGGAGGATGAAGCCTACCATATTAGCAAACTTGAGGAGTCATGGTTATGGCATAAGAGATTGGGACATCTCAGCTTTAACCATATCATAAGACTGAGTAAGAAGAAAGTTGTCAGAGATATGCCTGAAATAAAAAGGCCTTCAAATACCATATGCAAATCTTGTCAATTGGGGTAACAGACTCGCACATCCTTTAAATCTAAAGATGAGGTATCAAAAAGAAGACCACTCCATCTTGTGCACATGGATCTGTGTGGACCTGCAAGAACTAAAACACCAAGTGGAGAATCATACTTCATGTTGATAATAGATGATTTCTCCAGAATGACATGGGTTGCTTTTCTCAAGAATAAATCGGAAGCTCTGGAAAAATTCAAAATATTTAAAGCATTAGCAGAAAATTAGACAGGATGCAAGCTGAAATGCATCAAATCAGATAGAGGAGGTGAATTCACTGACTATGACTTTGCAGACCTATGCAATGAACATGGCATAAAACAAAAATTTACTATTGCAGGGACACCTCAGCAGAATGGAGTAGCAGAGAGACAAAACAGATCTGTTCAACAAATTGCCAGAGCCATGATGCAAGAGAATAATATTGCTCAGGCCTTCTGGGTAGAAGCTATACACATAACAGTACATATCCTTAATAAAGCTCACTTAAGGCCAAGCAGTGACAAGACTCCCTATGAACTGTGGCATGGAAACCCATCTTCAATCAAACATTTCAGAATCTTTGGAAGCAAATGTTACATAAAGAATAATGATGAAAATCTTGGAAAATTTGATGCAAGAGCAGATGAAGGGATCTTTCTAGGATATTCTTCCAAAAGTAAAGGGTACAAGTGCTACAACAAGACTCTTCGGAAAATAGTAGAAAGTATTGATGTGATATTTGATGAAGAACTTCCAAACAATACACGAAATACAGACTACTACAGTCCATCAGACAACCATGAAGAAGAAATCCAAAATGATGAGGAAACAAGCAAGACAACAGAAGATACAGAGCTGAGTTCTAAAGCTCCCTCAAGATATACTCAGAAGAACCATCCTGAAGATCAGGTCATTGGAGACAAGAAAGTAGGAGTCCAAACAAGAAGGCAGCTAACAGAACAAACTAAAGAGGTATACATAGCCATGCTGTCACAAATAGAGCCAAAGAAATTTGAAGAATCCAACAAGGACAAGTCTTGGGTAAAATCAATGAATGAATAATTGGACCAAATTGAAAAGAACAATACCTAGGAACTAGTTCCTAGACCATTTGAGAAAAATATCATTGGCTCAAAATGGGTATTCAAAAATAAAATGAATAAGGAAGGACAGGTAATCAGGAATAAAGCCAGACTTGTCTGCAAAGGATACTCACAAATTGAAGGACTTGATTACGATGAAACATTTTCCCCTATAGCCAGAATGGAAGCTATCAGAATGTTCATGGCATTTGCATGCTACCAAAACTTCAGAGTATATCAAATGGATGTAAAATCTTCATTTCTGAATGGATACTTAGAAGAAGAAGTCTACATGGAACAACCAGAAGGCTTCTCATTGACAGACAAAGAAAAATATGTGTGCAGACTGAAGAAGGCCCTATATGGCCTAAAACAGGCTCCTCGTGCTTGGTACTCAAGGCTGGATAAATATTTGCAAAAACAAGGTCTTAAGAGAGGTGGAGTAGACAACAATCTATACATAAAAGGCCATGAAGATGAACTCCTGATTGTTGTAGTATATGTTGATGACATTATGTTTGGAAGAAACATAGATGAATTAGCAAAAGGGTTTGCTGATGAGATGAAAACAGAGTTTGAAATTTCTATGATTGGAGAGCTCAGTTTCTACTTGGGACTGCAAATTCAGCAAAACAACATAGGCACATTCATATCTCAAGAAAAATACTTAAAAGAAATGCTGAAAAAGTTCAAAATGGAGGACTGCAAACCTGTGTCAACTCCCATGACCACAGGTTGGAAGCTATGTGTTGATGATGGGTCTGCTGATATAGATCAAAAACTCTACAGATCCATGATTGGAAGTCTATTGTATCTGACTGCATCAAGACCAGACATCATGCTAGCAGTAGGACTAGTGGCTAGATATCAAGCAGCACCTAAAAAAAATCACCTTTTTGTAGTCAAAAGAATATTTAGATATCTACAAGGAACAACACAATATGGACTTTGGTATCCTAAAGGCAAAAGCTTCACCTTGACAACATACACAGATGCATATTGGGCCAACTGTGTGGATGACAGGAAGAGTACAAGTGGAGGTGCATTCTCCCTAGGAGAAAGTTTGGTGGCATGGTTAAGAAAGAAACAAACATCTATCTCCCTGTCTACAATAGAAGCAGAATATATAGCAGCAACAGCATGTTGTACACAAGTCATGTGGATGAAGCAAACTCTCCAAGACATGAAGGTAAGCATTGATGAACCTATCTCAATCAAATGTGATAATACAAGTGCTATAAGTATATCAAAAAATCATGTGCTTCACTCAAAAACAAAGCATATCCCAATCAAGTATCATTTTCTCCGAGAACAAGTGGCTTAGAAGATAGTAAAGCTGGAGTATGTGCCAACAAAAGAACAGACAGCTGATATATTTACTAAACCACTTGCCAGAGAATCATTCGAATATTTGAGAGATAGACTAGGGGTAGTATCTGTAGATACTACTCTCTAATATGAAGAGAAAGCACAGTTTCAAGGGGAGAATAGAAACGGAAATATCATTCCCAGGGGGAGATTAACCAAGCAAGGGAAGAATAAAATAGGTCCACAGGATCAAAGAGCTATAAAACAATATTCTCAGTATTATCATCATTCAACATGAAAAAGGTCAGTAGCAGAGCAAAAATAACATTAACTTGTTTACACCTAAAGTAGTATATTGAGCGTTGAAGCAATATCTTCTTCTATATATAAAATTTCATGCCTTCCTGAAGTCGGTACATGTATATCTCCAAGGCCATTTTTTCCTTAATATCAGTTACAAAACTGTGCGAATGCTGCTTGCTGAGTTTTCAATCAAACATCTTGATTAGGCTTTTGAGGAAATTCACTCTGATAGAACAGTCAAAATATCTGAATAATAAAGGAATAACTGTGATTACCATCTAAATAAAAATGCACGGTTGACAAGTAAAACTGACCAAAACATTGAAGGGTTTGTTTTGAAAACACATTATACAAAAAGGAAAGTCATTGTTTACAACAGCAACGAGGGCCTTTCAGTCGTTAAGAGCATCATCCTTGTCTGCAATCTAGCACAGATTACAAACAACAGGCAATACAGATGAAACACAGCTATAAAACATATATTGGCTCACTGTATCAGACAGAGACAAAAACGTATATTCAAGTTCAATAATCCTTAAAGTGTTCTCTCAACAAGTCCTATACAATAGTCTGGAGCAACAGGTTACAAAGTCAGAAAATGGTGGAAATGCAACGACAGGGCCTATACAGAGAAATGAGGCGTCGTCCTTTGCCATTGATGTCAAAGGGGGAGGAAGAGCAATCAATAGAAGAAAGGATTCTAATAGGCAAACAGAGGACGAGAAATACAGAGGAAGTGTATTGCCATCAATGCCAAAGGGGGAGACTGTTAGAAATATTGTCATTGATGGCAAAGAAGGCAAAGAACGGCAGCAGGGAATATGTATAGCAGAAGGTAGAGGCAGATGTCGAGCATCGCTAAAATTATAACAGTCGAATACAGAGGCACAGCGAAACGGTCGAGCAGTAGAGACAAAAGTAGAGACACAACTGTTATTGCAGAGACACAACTGTTATTACAAGAATCGCTATCTCAACCGGGGGATATATATAATTACAAATAATTTCGGGAATCGCTTAACTCCAGTGGCAATGTAATGCATATAATACAGAACCATATTCCGGGAATCGTACACTCCAACCGGCGTTATACATTTAATATAACACAAATATTATTCCGGGAATCGCTTAACTCCAGCGGAAAAGTATATATATATATACAAAAAGTATTCCAGGAATTACATAACCCATTGGCAAAGTATACATATATATCAGTTATATAAGTGGAGCGCTTTATTATAAGAACCAAGATTTATACGGTGGGACCCCTCCCCAATCGCAATCGGAGATCGCAAGGGCAGCGGAACATGTAACCAACAGAAAGTTGCGATTGCAATGTGAGTCCAGACCCGATGGGTATAAACGGTGGTTAATACATATTTGAATTCCGGCGTAATCGCATTGGAGCATCGCAGTATAGGCCAATCGGAACATCCAACCAAATACTTGCGATTGCGATTGAAGCCCGGACCCGATGGGTGTATAAACGGTGGTTAATACATATTTGAAGTCCAGCATAATCACATCAGAGATTATGAGAGCATCGTAACATGCAACAAAGAGTTGCGATTGTGATTGGAAGTTCGGACCCGATTGGTATATAAACTACAACTCATATATAGCTTGAGTTCCAGGTCTAATCGCATCGGCACTGGTCAATCGTATCGGAGAATATAAGAGTTGCGATTGCGATTGGAAGTCCGGACCCAATTGGTATATAAAATACAACTCATATATATATTCAATTCCATGTCCCAATCGCATCGGAAGAATACAATGAACAGTGGCCAATCGCATTGGAGAATATAAGAGTTGCGATTGCGATTGGAAGCCCGGACCCGATGGGCGTATAAACGATGGATGATATATATTTGAAGTCCGGCATGATCGCAGCGGAACAACCCAATCGCAATCGGAGAAATCGAAATAAGGTATAAGTGACTCAATCGCATCGGAGTTAGAGTTGGCAAAGAAACATGCAAACGCAAGGTGCGATTGCGATCAATCGCAATCGAAGCAGGAGAGATCAATTGCAATCGAAGGAGACTCATTGCATCGAGAAGCGTGTCAAGTGGGCCTAAAAGGAGTTCTTATATGTTTAAAAATCTTCATTATATTACGCTGAGAATTGATTTAAAAAGGAAGGTTGTATGTATATGCCTTAGCTTAACGGGAGGGCGATTACTAATATACAACGATTGCGATATATGTCTGTTCCGCTTGCGGAACTTCCACATCAACAAGACACTTATTGTATGAAAGACGTTAGGATATGCCCAGATTTAAAAGGCAGTAGTTACACCTCAGCAGAGGACAGAAAAGCAAACAGAGCAGAAAAGAGATAAAGCACAGTCAAAGAAAAGACAAATGCGCAGCGATCCAAAAGGTTGTATGAGTGAGCTGGAGCTCTCATTGTGATTAAATGTAAATAATTTTAATTGATTTATATTGTTGTGATGCATTGGCAAGTATCCGGAGGAAAAACAACGATCCCACTATAATATTAAAATAAGCATCTACAGTTACATTTTTTTTGAGTGAGCTGGAAAAGAAATGAAAAGGAAGAAAGCGAAGAGGTATGGCTATCCATTCCAAATTCTTTGAGGAATTCTAACTGTCACAAGAAAATTCTTATAAATAATATCATCTAGATATGCAAGGGGAGTTAGAGAGAGAAAATCTAGAGAAGGCAGAGTATAGAAGTGTAAGGCAGAGAAGACTAAAAGAAGAGCAGAAAGAGAGGCTACAGAACAGAGCTGATATCTGAGGTAAATCAGTAAACATTCAGTTTTGAAAATTGAGGAAGTTGGAGCTTCCCTATCAAGTTGCAGCTTGATAGTCGTCAGTTGTAGCTGACTGAGGTTGGAGCCTCCTGTAGGTTGGTGTCTGCAGAAAATCGAAGGGAGTTGGTGCTTCCTTGCAAGTTGTAGCTTGCAGAATTGAGGATAGAGCCTCCTGTAGGTTGATGCCTGCAGAAAGCAGTGATGAGAGGGAGTTGGAGCTTGTCTTTGCATCACAACAATAATAAGATGTGGTTTTCTCCCTTTATGGGTTTCCACTTACATCTGATGTCTCTGTGTGTGTTTCTTATGTGTAGATGTGATTCTTTCAATCTGCTTAATTGGTTGCTGCTCTCAACATAAGTGTGGTGACACATTAATTTAATATTGGCTGCAACATTTTAAGACTGTTTATAAATTAAGCTGGAAATAAATTTGGTGAAAATTTTAAAAAGCTTATGTATGTATTAAACTGATTCACCCCCCCCTCCCCCCCTCTCAGTTTAATTAAAGATTCAACACTATGGTTAAAGAAAACTTCACTGAGTTAAAATATATCTTTGCATCCTTCAACCACTTTACCTCATTGTCTTTATTTAACATGTTGGTAATTTCTCGAAGATGCTCAGCCAAATTTGGAATAAATATGTGTAAGAAGTTCATCTTACCATTGAAATCCTAGATTTATTTCTTGCTTCGCGAAAAGTCAATTTGTTGAATTTCCTCAACTTGAGAAGGGTCAATCCGGATTCCATCCTTTGAGATGATGTGACCAAGAAGCTTTCCCTCCTCCATGGCAAAGAGGCTCTTTTTTGGATTAATAAAAATTCTGAATTTCCTTCATTTCTGAAATACAATACTTAAGTGATACAAGTTTTCTTCGTCGGAATGAGAGAAAACAACCAAATAATCTAAATATACCACTAAGAAAAAATATTTCTCATCTAAAAAGGCTATGTACATCGCCTATTGAAAGGTGGCCCCTATTGGGGTTCCCATGTTTTGGCCAAATTGGCAAGACCAAAAGATGAGACAACATCAAAACCACTTTTAGACCTTCAGGATCTAGCCCTCCTGGGTCCAGAGAGGGATCTCTCTATGATTATGAAAGGAATATGTCTTTGAAGCTCGGTGTTAAGATGTTAGGCTAGTTATAAGGCTCGGAGTTTGTTTGTTTGATTTTGTTTTTTTGGTTGCTGGTTATCAAGAAAGAAGGGTTCAATGTAAGATAAGATGAGAAAAGAGAAAAATGGCAGAGGTGAAGTATTCCAAGAAGCAGTCAAAACCATATGGCAATGGAGTTAGGAAAGGATTTGCTTGCTAATCAATACGCAGGCTTTCAATTGGGCTAGTCATCTAAAACGTGGATCTTAAATATGATAGTGTAATATGGAATGGTAGGAGGAAGAGATACCATAGATTCAGGGCACAAGCTTAAAGACCAGCTGGTTGCACAAGGATCCTAGTGGACAGGGCTAACTCTAATCCCCAGTGTTCCCAAATCTTCCAGCTAAATTCTTAACAAGAGACATCTAAGAAATAGATACATTTAACTAATACATCAGAGAGCAGGGAATAACATTCACTACACTGGTTAAGTTAACTGAAATCAATTCTTAGATAACACATTCAGAAGAAAAACATTAATGGCAAGGAGAGTAGAAACATAGGGTACCTAACAAGGGTAAATCCTATGCCAATATTCTGGTGCAAGCCAGTAGAAATGAAATAAAATGAATTAAACACAGAGACAGGAAAACATCACCGCTGCTTTAGATCAGGATCCAAAGAAATGTGCTTGTCATACTAAACAACAATACCAGTCAGGTACAAAATTTCCAATAGCTGAATACTCAGTCCGAAAAAATCATGCCTCAGCCTATCTTACAACTTTACCCAGAGACTGTGTCTCAAGAAAAACTACTTGCAATTCTCTGATAACTGATCAAAAACCTCTACAATGAATTTCTTCATGAATTTATAGCTCAAGAGGAGTGGATAAGGTAGGTGAAACACTAAATGAAGCATTAAACTCAGAAAAGAAAGAGGGGCAAAGCCCATTCTGTTCAAATCCTATGAATTTATTTCTGGCACTATTTGGGTGAAAGAGTGGTCTTCTCCAGGCTTCCATTTACTGTTGGTATGTCTTTGGTGTACTTTGGCCATGGAACTCTGTAGTACTTCTGGTGAATAAACAAAAAGGAAAATAAATGATGCAAGGGTCAGCCACACTGTGAAAAAAATCCTTCTGATAGCAAAGGACCATTGTCAGGAGGAAAATCTTCATTTGGACACAATATGGACTGAAACTACAATGTGTACTGTGTTCCTGTTCAGGAAAAACATGTTGTTGATGTGAAAACCTTGATGATGTGGTTTTCTGCATGCTGTACCTTCGCGTGATTCATGATGTCACTAATCTGGTGTTTTGCATCTAAACCACTATGTTAAAGCTCAAAAATCTTCAATCTGAACGTTGATCTCGTTGATTATCAGCTGGTACCTTTCGCTGGTATTTCTCTGCCGCTTCATAGATTTCTCGATCTGCAAGATCTGGGCTTTAAATTGCGCCTGATAGGTTTCTTCTCCATGGAAATTGAACTGTCGTTGGATAGTATTTATGCCGCTGCTACCATTCCAAGCATTCCCCCTGTAGTGCCAGCTTCCAGATTCAATTTTGTCTGCGCAACACGCCATTAAAGTAATACATATGAACCATGGCGGTTTTCTGCCTCTTTGGAACCCTGAAAAACACACAAACAGTTACGAAATCCATGAATGGGCCGGATGGTGGGGATGACTATGTAGGTGGATGAGACGGCAGAATAGCACGGGACTATGGTGGACAATGCAATATAATAGTGTAACAGAGTTGGGTGGACGTGGGCGGATCAGAGCAAAAATCTGAATAAAACCTATGAAAATCGACCTTTGAATGAATATATATGACGGGGGGTGAATACATGATGGAAACACGTGGAGAGATGACGTGGCGGGGCCAGTCAGAGACGGGGGCGATCGATGGTGGGTTAAGGGTACGACAGCCATGTGTTATCGCGTGTGCAGCTTCATGGAGCGATCGTCATTGGATTGCGGGTTCAAGATCGGACGACTGATATACATATCGTTGCGTGTCTTGTGTCGAACGATAATGCACGATGGGGTGGCGGTTTTTCAACCGCATAGGTGCCATGCATCATGTAATGTATGGAATCGCTGCGCATTGGAGAAAGCTGCCAGCTCTCGAAAGGTGGTGTGATGGAAACCGGTGGTTTTCGGAAAGTGCACGGGCGGGGACCACCAGGGCTAGTGCATGTTGGACCGTCAGATCAACGATTAAATGGACGATGATGGCACAATCAAAGAAATGGAACGTGAGCATGGGAGGCTGCAGGAGCCGTGATCACCATCCAATCTGTACAGATCAACGGTTGAAAATGCTCTCGATAAACATATGGGACAAGTGCCTTCGGGGCTAGTGCTCGGTCATAGCGCTGGGTTCTCTGGGGGGAAATGTGCAGGGTACCAAGCCGAAAGGGGCTGAGGCCCAATTACGTAGAAAACATGAATTTTGGCCCATTTACAATGAAATTTAAAACCAAAGGAGGGCAACGATGGGGAACAAAGGTGAGAATTTGGCTAGGCAACGGGTAAAGGTGGGTTTTCAAGGGGATTTGGGGAGATTAAGCGGACCGTAGAAGGGGGAAATTTGCAGAGCTACAAGGGGTGAAATAAGGCCTTTTTGGAGTAGAAATTATGTAATCAATGAGGCCTTATAAAGGTAGTTAGCAGAGGGAAAATTATCAAAGGCAAAGGCACAGGAGACTTCAAGGATGATGTGTCTTCAGGGGGGATGCATTCCTTGAAGGCTCAAAAACCATTTAGCTCACTACTTTGCTTTGTCAAAAATTTATAGGGGGGCTAATAGTGGATCCACATGGGGATGGCTTCTTATTGAAGCAGTCAAGAATTCAGAGAATAAATATTTGGTGTAGGCCAGATGCCTGCTGCTTGGCACATCCCTTTCCTCTTTGATCTTCAGCTGCCACAATTGTGAAGACATTACATCAGCAGAAATACCTTTCCCAACAAACTACCTACCCACACTACAATCCTAGCATTTTTCTTCCAGGGTGCATTTGAACTAGCAGACCCTTTCATCCTTTTATTTTTACAAACAGAAAATAAACCTATTCTATTTCTACCCTTATTGCTCCATGAGACCAGATTAAACTATTGGTCTCATTTGTCTCTCTACCTAATCTAATATTTGCTGGGATTAAACTGTCCAGCAGATTTCTTCTCTACATTCTACAACAAAAATTTAAAAACAATCAAACTAGGATTAGACAATCTAGTTCGCTTTTGATCCAAGGCATAAATACGGTTGCACACAGACATAAATTTGTAGAAACTGAAAAAAAAAACTGTGAAGGCTTGAAATATGAAACTTGGAGTATCCTTCTTCTCTTTGTGACTCAAGTTTTGAGCATGTTAGAGTCACTTCTCTCTTCATTTCAGCTCTGGTTTTGGGCACGTTAGTGCTGATTCCCTTTTCTTGTTTGCTGGTCCAGATTTTGGGCATGTTAGGACCAGCTGTTCTACTTTCTTTGGCTCAGGTTTTGAGCATATTAAAGCCAATATTTTTCACATCAGAGGTTCATGTTTTGAGCTTGTATGAACCTCTCTTTCTTTCTATTTTTTGAAACATTTTTCTCTTTTTATTGAAAAAAAAACTGCAATGGTATGTACAATGGAAATGAAACTGGAAATTGAAAATCAACAGAAGTAGTGTTTGAGAATCCTGCCATTGACAAGACCCCCAAACAGCTCTGTACGATCTAATTCTTGTAGAAAAATTGCATTTGGACCCACAGTGGCCTGGATGATGTATGGACCTTGCCACAAACTATCAAACTTGTCGTGTTTTCCTTTGTCCTCTCTTCTTGAGTCCCACTTCAGAATATTATCTCCAATTTTGAAATCAACAGCTTTGGTTCTCTTGTCAAACAACCTCTTTATGTTTTCCTGAACTTTGATAGCTCTGTTATTGACCTCTTCCCTTGTTTGTTGGAGGTGAATTGTCTGATTTATCCTTCTCACCATACTATCTTCTTCTATTTGAATCTCTTGGACCAGCTTAATCACAGGTACCCCAAGGCTGGTAGGAAAATACCATGGACAAGCTGAAAAGGTGACATGCCAATGGATTTTTTTGTTGTAAGCCTATCAGCCCATAAGGCATGCACCAAATTTTTATGCCACGACTTTTTGTTCTCTTCTAACAGCTTTTTGATGATGACCACGAGGCTCTTGTTTGATGATTCAGCTAGGCCATTACCTTGCGGGTAATAGGCAGTTGAATGACCGAGCACTATTTGATACCCGTGACAGAAATCAACCATTTTATTGGATCCAAAAGCAGTAGCATTATCAGTGATTATTTTCCTTGGGCAACCAAACCGAGAGAGGATATGACCTTCTAGGAACCTAATGATGATTGAATCTGTGAAATTCCTAGTAGGTATGGCCTCTATCCACTTAGTGAAGTAGTCTATGGCTGTTAAGATCCATTTGTGTTGTGCAGAAGAAGCAGGGTGGATTTCTCCAATAAAATCTAGGCCCCATTGCATGAAAGGACCTTCAACAGTGATGGGTTGTAAAGGGAGGGGAAGGAGTTTTCTTTTGCCTTCAAAAATCTGGCATTTGTGGCAAGAAATTACCATCTTATGGATGTCATTGAAGAGTGTGGGCCAGTAATAGCCAGCCCTGAGAATTTTTTTTGCAGTGGCCTTCTAGTTCAGGTGGCCTCCACACTCTCCTGCATGGAATTCTTGTTTAATCTTTTCTGCCTCTGTTTCAGGAAAACATTTAAGAAATAGGCCATTTGGATTTTTCCAGTATAAGTTTTCATTTAAAATGCAATAGTTTCTAGCTTTAAGTTTTATGAATCTAGCCTTGGTATTTGATAGTTCAGGTGGAGCATTAAGGTTGGTGAGCACATAAAGGATTTCAGAGTAGCAAGGGGAGTTCTGAAATTTCTCTTCAACAGTGGGAGTAGGCAATACTTCTTGCTCATCTAAGGCAGCTACCATATTAATGTCGAAGGCTTGCAAATTTGTTTCAGCCATTAATTTAGCTAAGCCCTGGCCTTTGATCAACTTGGTGGGTTTTATCTCAAGATCATACTCTAAAATCACAGCAATCCATTTGCCCCTCTTCCCATCTGGGTCCTGGGACAAAATATCTTTGACTATTATGTTAGGCACATAAGCTACAGTGTGGGAATGCAAAATGTATACCCTGAAATCCTTTAAGGCCTTAATTAGAGCATAGGATTGTTTCTCCATTATGTTGTATTTAAAGGATGCATCCCTTAGTGCTTTGCTGAAAAAGGAAATTGGTTGTTCCATTCCCTCTGTGTTTTTCTGCAGCAATACTGCAACCACTGTATGCTCGGAGGCAAATGAAAATATCAGGAAATCTTTAGAGAAATCTGGGCTGATTAGAATAGGAGCTTGGGTAAGTGCAAGTTTTACTGATTCAAAGGATTGTTTAGCTCCAACAGTCCATTTAACTCCTTCACCTTTCTTCAGCATGTTAGTCATATTCCTAAGGTGTTCAGCTAGGTTGGGGATAAATCTCCTAAGGAAGTTGATTTTCCCAATGAAGGACTGTAGTTCTTTGATGTTTCTCAGGTGTGTGATTTGTAGTATTCCCTCAACTCTTTGTGGGTCTATCCTGATTCCCTTTTATGATATAATGTGGCCAAGAAACTTTCCTTCTTGCAACCCAAATACAGTCTTTTTAGGATTCAGGGACAGACCAAACCTTCTACATTTTTCAAACACTTTCCTCAGATGTTTAAGATGTTATTCTTTAGTTTTGGAAAAGACTATTATGTCAAGTAAATCACAATAAAGTGCCCTATCTCATCTGAAAAATCTATATCTATCGCTCTTTGGAAGGTTGCGCCAGCGTTCATCAACCCAAAAGGCATCTTTACATACATAAAAGTGCCCCATGGAGTGATAAAGGTTTTTTTGAGTTGATCTTCTGGGAGAACTAGGACTTGGTTATAGCCTGAGAAACCATCTAGCAGGGAGATTCTTTTGGAGCCTACTACTTTCTAATTAATATGTTCCATTTTTGGTAGAGGGTAGTTCTCTTTGAGTGAGGCTCTATTAAGATTCCTGAAATCAATACACATTCTGATCTCCCCAGTTTTCTTTCTCACAGCAACTAAATTTGAAACCCAATCAGAGAACCTTACGGGAACAATTATGCCTGCATCATACATCTTTTTAATCTCTTTTTCCACTGCAGGCAACTATTTTGGATTTATCCTACGAAGTTTCTGCCTAAAGGGTTTCTGATTCTCTTTTAAAGGTATTTTGTGCTGTATAACGTTGGTGTCATAAGCCTTTATGTCTTTGTAACTCCAAGCAAAGACGTCAACAAATTCCCTAAAAAGGTCTATATATTTCTTTTTCATTTATGTGGGTAAGGACTTTGCCAATTTAATCATTTTTGGCTTATATGTTGTGCTTATATTGCATTCTTCTACGTCAGAGTCTACATGCTCTATGGTGGGCTATTTAGCTACATTGTCGAAGTGAAATAGGTCTTCTAGTGGAGCCAGACCGCGAGGTATGTTCTTATTTCTGGCCTGCAGCACCTCTACTTCTTCACTATCTGCGTTTTCACATTTTCTGTCTGGATTTCTAATCTGTTCATTTAAAGAGTTTATTTCTATGTTATAGGGTGATTCTTCCTCATCTGAGGACTCTTCAATTAGGCAGCTACGGTCAGATTTTGAGTCTGAATCAGAAAATTCAAACTCGTTTCTGCCTACCAGGAAATCTTCAATATGTTTATCTCCTTCAAAAACCTGCCAATATTTTTCATTGTCCAGCACTGCAGGTCTAAATTTGGTCTGAATGATGATCTGTTGGTCACTGGGAGTCTTAGGGTAGGAACTAGCTAGGCAAGCTAATATGTTTGCAACGACATTTTGACTCCTATGAACAAACACTAATTCGTATTCAACAAATGTTTTTAGTGAATCCATAGTGTCGTTCCTGTAGGCTTGCAGTCTAGGATGTTTCGCTGTGTAATCACCATTTACCTATTTGATAACCAGCTCAGAGTCTCCACGCACAGCTATCCTATAGGCTCCTAGTTTCTTCAACAGGGTTAAGCCTAGGATCAGAGCCTCATATTATGCAATATTGTTCGTACACTTGAAGTGCAAGTTGCAGGCATGGCTCTCTGCGTAATTACTCTCTGTGTTATGTATCCATACTCCTGCCCCAGCAGTTTTCCTTGTGGAGGACCCATCAAAATACATCTCCCACAGGAATTCACTCTGGGTTTTGTTATCATTCCTTTTCCTACAGCTAGGTTCGCCATTATGCTGCATTATAGGGTTTGCACTAGCCTGTGGGCTGTTTGGTTTTTCGTTATGGGTGTGGAAATCAGAGAGGTGACTAGTTGGCTGATTGCGTTCTATTTCTGGTTCACCTTGAGCCTTTGTTTCAGTGCACTATTCTGAGTTCTCTACATCTTTCTCCTTTTTGTCTAGAGTAGCCATTATGTCAAATCCGTGGCCTCTGTTTCCTCATTTATATCTCTATTTTGGGACGTAGACCCTTCCAATATTTCGTCATTACAAAGGATGAAGGAGTCGAGGTCTATATGTACAGAGTATAAAGGAGATCTTTTAGGCTTTTCAGGGCTACTGACCAAGAATTTCATTTGTGCCTCTCTGTATAATCTTCTAAGTTGGCCAAAGATCGGGATTGTGGCATAAGCCCCATCCATCTACATTGTTCCTTGTAGCTTGGCTCCCCATGATCTTGATAATAACATACCATACTTGGGTGGCACATCTGCCACCACAACATCCATGACCATACATTTTGCAGGAATCTGGGTAAGGCTCACACATAAATCTTTGATCAGGCTGAGACACTTTACTCTGCTAGAGTCAAATGAATATAAGTCTTTATATGGATGGGTTATCTCTAGGCCTAATCTCTCCATCACCACTTTAGGCATCAGGTTGTGTGATGCCCTAGAATCATGCATTTCATTGTGGAGGATCTTGGCATGGACATTAAGACTGATATAAAAAGGGGGCACTACCCCTTCCTGAAACTTTCCTTCTATCTTTGGACCAAACAGAAGGGCAGGTTGGTCATCACTCAGATTTACAGTGTCATTTTTCTCACCTAAATTTAATGCTTTCAAAATTTGGCCTTTATATACGTCTTGAGTGGCCAACTTAGAGAGTGGGACAGAGATTTTCATTCTTGCAATCTCACTCTCCAAATTGAAATTGGACTGACTCTTTGGAATGTTCAACTCTGTTTTGTTAGCCACTGCCTTAGTGGTTGAATTAGTGTGTTGATTATCATTATGTACAGTGTTAGAGACAGTTTTATTAGGAGCACTAACTGCAGTGCTAGTGCCACTAGCTGGTTTACCTTGTGTATCAGTTTTTTGGTTGTCTTTTTCTTTGTTTTTTCTAGAACTCTCAGCTGATGGCTTACTACCTTCAGCAGTCACTTTAGAAGTTTTCTCAGGTTTATTTTTGATGGTGACCTCAGAAGCCTTTGTTTTGGGAGTTTCTTGGCTCCTTTTGTTTCTAATTTCATATTGTTCTCTAACTTGCATCATATCATTTTCAAATCCTAATCTATAATCTTCAGATTCTAACCATTCCTCATCCCAACAAGAGGGTGAGGGCTGATCTTCTTCTGAATAATAGTTATGGATTGAGTCTTCTATTTCAAACATTTTTATTGTGTTCCCTTCAGACTCTTCTATGATTCCCTCATCTTCATCAAGAAAGTTCTCTTGAAATGGGGGTATAACCTACTGATATGATTCTCTTTGTCTGTTGGGAGTGTTGTTGTTTCTTCTAAAGTTTTGGTTCTAGTTTTTGTTCTGATTGCTAACTGTGACAACCATCATTTCCATCATTTGTTGTAGTCTTTCCACGTTGTTACACCATTTTTTGGTCATCTAACCTACTATCATTAGATGGACCCAAGTACACCATGTAAGACCAATTTTACCCTAAGTAAAATTGCTTTCACTATGTAAAATAACTTAATAAAAAACATTTATTAGGTTGTTTATGGTCAAAACAGGAAACCCCAAAGGGAAATATTAAACAAATCTATATTTGTTTGATTTCCCTCATGGAATAATAAATTAAACAATAATTTAATTATTATTCCTGGTCATGTTTAACCCAAAACAAAGAAATTAATTAGATAAATCCTTATTTATCTTATTATTTTCTAGGAATAACTATTTAAATCTTATTTAAATAATATTCCTTGTTAAATATGACTAAATCACCCATAAATAATTAAATAAATCATTATTTATTTTATTATCTTTCAACCACTTCCTTAAAATGATAAATAAATCATTTATTTATTTATTATTCACAAATAAATGGATTTGACCCAAGTCAAATACTTTTTCCCTCCAACAAATATAATAAAATATTCCATAAAAAGGTGGATCTAGATTTGGTTAACATTATTTTAATCATGCACCAAGATCTAGAATGACCCAATATTTTGTTATAAATAGGAGGGTTTTTCCTACCATTCTTCACCTTTTGTTGCCTATTAGATCACTCTGGATCTAAACTCTTAGTCTGACTTTGAGCCATTATCATTGTCATATTTTCCATTATTTGCTGTGTGAGCTCCCTTTGAGTTCTATCTTTGTCTGGGTTTTCTACACCAACAGGAGAGAGAAATGCTAGATCTGAAGTGCTGATGACTTCCAAGAACCCATCCCATTGAGGAGAATTGGAAACACCTTCTTGTTTTCCTCCCAGGTGCCCTTAATACAAAAATTCTTTCAAAACTATTGTTCTTGTCTTGTCTATTGGATGTATGGAGCAAAACTTTATTTTTACTGCTTAATGTCTCTTTATGCATAGATTTGGATTTTTGCAGCATTTATCTTGATCAACTAACTGCAGATCTAAAGATATTGGCAGCCATATTTGATGTTAGGGCTATAATTTATGCGTAGCTAAAGTGGTATTTTTTCGTACACTTCGACAAAAGATTCATACTAACAACTGGCGACTCCACATCGGTTTTCAATTACGACTGCTATTGTTTTTCATATTCCTGCATATCCAACTACTTCCGACCCTAGGGTTTCTTTTCAGCTTTTTTTTCCTACTTTTATGTTGTTTTTCACCTATAAAACCCTAAAACATTAAAATTCCTCACTTCCGCGTGTTTCTCGCCCTATTGCACAGGTGACAGACATCAGCCGCAACTGAGACGACAACTTTTTCGGAAATATGCCGCCGGGACACCCGGAGCTTCAGGTCGCACTTTTCAGCCCAGAAACTACGACCTGGCCTCCAGGTCACACTTTTCAGCCAATTATCTGTGACCTGCACAGAAAACAGGTCAGAACCTCCGACCTGCCAGTTTTTCTGCTATTTTTCTGCAACTTTTCTGGGTGTTTCTGAAGCTTCTGTTAGGGTTTTCCAGCCTCTGTCTTAGCCCGTTTAGACTTGTTTCTGATCTGTTTCGCTCATCTAAGTGGAACATAGCCCCCTAGGGCTTCAGTACCCTCCACTTTTGGTGGAAGAGTTTTAACTGTTTCAGGTGTCTGATTTTTCAGAGTTTCAGCCTTCCCTTTTTCAGATCTGCTACCTCCTTCTTAGATCCCTTTAAATCAGCTCTTCTCCCTTTCAAATCACCTCTTGTAGTTTTTTTTGGAACTTCCTTTAGGGCCTCCTCCTTTTGCCTTCTGCATTTTTCTAATTTCCTCCTTTTTCCCAGCCACCTTGCCTCTGTCTCTCGGCTGTGTTTTGCACCTCTTTTTAGCAGTTTTCTCCTTTAGATCCCTATCCCTCTCGACCTTAGATCTATTGGCCTCTTGTTAGTGTGTTTTGACTAGATTTTTTCCCCTTTTTTTAGACTATTTTTGAGAGACCCGCCTTCTTGGGTTAGATTGATGCATTGTTAGCTATTAATTTTCTGTTCTTTGAGCATTATATACTATTCTCTTCAGATTTATTTTCAGTTACGCAACACACTTTTTCTTTTACTCTCAAAACATTTGGGTTTAAAAATTAAAATTAATGCACGCCACACACTCACCCTAAGCGAAGAAGAGCCTGGTTAACACCACCAGGCAAAGACTTTAAAACATTGTAAAATCAATTGACACTGCACCTTTTCTGCCCTTGTTTAGACATTGTAATCACTTGATTCTGCACCTCCCTGCTTTTGTTGGTCGTTCTCCTTCACCTTGTGCCGTGTTTGTGTTGTCATCATTGCATCCCCAAGGCGCACATCCCAAAGACTTCTTGGCCTTCACCCTCAGTTTCCGGTCGGTCAACCTACTCCTCCCTGCCGTCGTCGAGTTAGTCCTCCTCCGAGTCCACACTCCGACTCCTCTTCTGATTCATTGGGTTCTCCTTTTACTTCTGGTTCTCCCCCTGTCACCTTCACTATGTCTGGTCCAGGGCCTAACGCTAGCGGTAATCCCGGCCCTAATGCCGGGACTACTACTAGCGGAACCGCCACAAGAACTACCTCGACTGCGCCCTTGCTCCCCTTCATGGCAGGCCTCAGCCTCCCTGATTTGGATCGGTTGCTAAACTACCCTATACACCATGACGCTAGTTGGCCTGCTATGCCAAAAAAGCTCCCTTCTGACATTTAAAAGTTTGAAGGCCTTGCTGAAGAAGATCCTTCAAATCATGTTCGATATTTCCACATGTGGTGTTCATCTACCTCCATTACCGATGACTCTTTCCATCTTCGGTTGTTCCAATGAAAAATTACAGGTGAGGCTTCTAAGTGGTATGTTGATCAGGCCCCTTCTTCTCATACCACATTTGCAACTCTTGCCCGGGCTTTTTTATCTTAATTCCAGCTTCCCTATGTTATGACACTGGTATCGAACTTTTGACTTCTTTCCGTCAATCATCTGCGACCCACCTATCCGATCATGTCCAGGAATGGCAGAGAAGAAAGAGCCTATGTCAATCCCCTACCTTCGAAGACCGTGTCTACATGGACTGGTTCCTTAGATCTCTCTTGCCTCCTATCAGGAAAGATGTCGCATTGCATTTTCCCCAAACCAAAGAATCCGCCCTCCAACTGGCGTTAAAATATGACTTGATCTATGCTCAGACAGGTTATTTTTATACTGTTCTACCTAATCTCCCTAGACCCGGTGGTATCAATGCACCGGGGGCACCTCATGCCGCCGACGGTATCGTTGGAGCTCTCTCTCATCCATATGCCCAACCTCACATGGGTTATGGTTTTCCTGGGGGAGGGGGCAGCACCTCCCGCACTTGTTCCCCTCCCGGTAGCATGTATCCAAGATACAGCATGCTTCCTCTTTTGGCCCAACCTCCTGGCCACCATACTGTTACCCAACCCCCTTATTATTTGTATCCACAGTTTAGTGCTCCAGCTCCTCCAGCATCAGCACCACCACCTCCCTTTCCTTCTCAACCCCTGCAACAGCAGTCACCGCCCCCTCAAGAGTAGGTGGATGCACAGCAAGGATTCATGGCTACCCAACCACCTGACGGACAGGTGGCCACTCAACCTTCCCCTTTTGGTTCCTCCAATTACCAGATCCTCATGATGAACTCTGATCCACCTCTAACCGTCGACCTTAACCTTCAAACTCAGTCCCATCAGTACCCCAAGCCTCTCGCTCCGTCTGTCCCCGAGTCACCTTCTTTAGGGTCTACAGAGCCTCTTTCGACATCCAATGGTCCCTTGCATATCCCTCTGCCCAAAGTCGAGGTTCATACCAAGATTCCTAAGGGACTATTACGCCGAAACACTGCTTCTTCTCGAGCTGCTCATTCATATAGCATCGTAGATGATTTGGCACAATCTCCTGCTGTCATTTCAACACTGGAACTCCTCCAGTCATGCCCTTCTCAAAAGAAGGCTCTACTATCTGCCATGGGTGCTATAGATCCTGTTGATGACCAATTGATTGTTTTCGACACCCATCAATCAGAACATCCTCCTCTTCCTTCTTCCGTAGCCTTCCAAATCCCAGTCAAAATATGGAACTCTAATGTTTCTCGGTGCATCATTGATGAGGGGGCATCCACCTGTGTGATGTCCGCTTCGGTTTGGAAATAACTTGGATCTCCTGAATTGGCCCCTTCCACAATCACCCTCTGTGCGTGGGATGGCCATGCCTCCCAACCCATTGGCTTATTCTGTAATTGTCCTATCACTCTTGCGGGCAAAACTGTTTGCATTGACGTTGAAGTCATCGACAACCCTCTTGATTATAAAATTATTTTGGGGTGTAGCTACACTTATGCTATGTCTGTTGTCCCATCCGTGGTCCACCGCAAGATGTTTTTTCCTCATAATGGAAATATAGTCACCATTGACCAGTTTACGTATCATGAGCCAAAATCTCAGGCCTCCCCTGAGTCGACCATCTCTTCTGTATCCAATCAAAAAACTGTCGATTCTTTGACCAGTGTCTCTCTCGGCGTCTACAAAGACTCCTCTTTTCTTGGAACCTTCCCTAGTCTTCCTCCTCCTGTCTCTGACCCCAGTTCATCGAATGTTTTCATGATGCAATCGTTTCGGGCTGCTCGCAAGCAACCTGCTTCGGCTAGTCAGCAACTGCGCTCTCCGCAACCTGCTCCTAGCCCTTGACCTGTAGCTGGTAGTCATGAACCTCTTTATCCTCCTGGAACGGTTCCTCCAAGCATTAGCCATTTAGGAGCTGTCCCACCTGGCCATTACCCCTCTGGTCAGATACCGTTCCTAGCTCCCCCACCAGGAGTGTACATGGTACGTGTCATGGCCACCCTCTCTCTTCCTAACCTAACCCTTGGGATTCTCGTCTGATACCTTGATCCTCCAGCCCCAATCTTGCCTGGTCAACCCAAACCTTATCTTGCTTTGACCCCGGTTCAACCGGTCCCTAGGACTTCTCCCGCTGCAACAGTGCCTCAGTCACCTCAACAGGAACCACCTCCTGTTGCGACTGCTTCGGGTAAGAAGGGAAAAGCTCGCAAGGGGGCATCAAAGGACAAGGCTGCCCCAAAAAACCCTACCCCTCCTCGGCCTCCAAAGCATACCATCTAGTGTGCTTTGTGTGATGTTTTCGGTCACACCACCCATTCCTATCCTGACTTGCCTCATCTCAAGCCCATGGTTAATGTCGTGTTCCCTGAGTCCACGGTCCTGGAAGCCTCTATTCCTTCCGCGACCATAATCAAGAACCCTAAGACTATTCACACCAACCACCCCTATGCTTTGTGTGATCTCCATGGCCATTACACCCATCTTTGTCCCTGCCTCGAGGACTTCCACACCTCTCTAGCCGCGGTCCACCAATTCGAGGCCCACCTCTCCCCTATTTGCGCATTTTTCTTCAGCAGAACTACCAGACATGACTACTCCCATTGACATTCCCCCTCCTGATGTCGAGATGATGGAGCCTTCATCCACCATTTTCTACCTATCATCATCCATGAGACCCTCGGGGAACATTCCCTCTGAATCCTCCCCTGTTGTTTCGCTTGACCTTCCTTCAGCGATCACCCTAGGCTCAACATCGGTAGATCCTTTATCTACTTACTCTTCTGTCACCCCTTGTGACGATGCGCATGTGAACCTCTCTTCTCATGATGATGAGTCAGGTAGCTTCGCCGCGTCAGGTGGTATTTCTTCCACTAGCCACCCCATCTTGTATCACGATGACGACATTATGGATGAAATCCCCACCCCTGACTTTATCTATTCCCCCTTACATCGAACCCATGCATTCGAACCACATGCACCTTGTGGCCATTACATTGAAACCCAATATTTGGGTAAGGGGGCACCCATATTCGAGAGACCAGGAGAAGAAACTCTCCAAAACTCTCCTAGTGTATCTGGTCGTGTTGAATTTAGTACCATTATTCTTCCACATTTCGAAGAACCTCTAGAGTCCCATATCACTTCAGATCACTCTAGGGATGATACCCCTTATCGTTCCCTCATCTTCCATCAGCAACCCAATCTCTTAGACATTTTTGTTGACCAACCTATGGGTTTTCTAGGAGAGCATCAGTTCATTATCTCCAAATTCTCTCTTTGGGATAGTGACACTAGGTATGCCAATGTGAAAAATTAAAGTCCATTTGCTTCATATATGCAGTACTAAAAGAGATTGGTTATCCTCCATTTCCTTTCTCAAATTGCATAACCATAACGAAAAAAAATGGCACACCACATCATTAAAATGTGTTTAGATTCTCCTTTTTCTAAATACATTTTGGCATGACCACACCATGCTTGGGGGAACCTATGCCCCTCAACCATAACCCTCCTCAAAATTGAATTTCATCACTTACAACACTCATACTAGGGGCACCATTTGGCCTCCATACTTATCCATGCTCGTGTTGATGTTCGTCGTGAGTTACCATCTTGTACTCATGTTTTCATGGTCCCCCATTGGACCTTTACTGTGTGGCAGCACCATCGAGTTGCCCTTGTTTAGAGCATCCAAGTTGAGTCATCATCACATTCATGGAGTCTATCCCGAGTCCCTTTGTACCCCGCTATAGTCCTCCATCCTTCATTACTTGGTCTCTCTCTTATGTCACACATTATGGCCTTCAGTCCCACTGTCCCCTATCCCTTATGATACTGTGTCAGTCGCTGCCATGTCATTCATGCCTTTTATGCTCTAGCAAGGGAAGTCGTCCATTTGCTACTCAGTCCCCTCCATTCCATCATCATTGGTATTAGTCTGTCATTCTATCTACTATTTTCTCTCGTGCCTTAGTTGAGGATCCCTTATTGCCTCACCTATGGCGGACCTCTTACTGTCGAAATCAGTGCCATTCATTCCAGAAGATAGGTCTAGAGGGCGGTGTACCTTGGTTCCAGCTTCCACTCTTGTTTGGTGCCTCGAATCAGGCAAAGGGATTTCTCATTACCCTTTGACTTGATTGTTTCTCAGCTCCAGCTCCTTTCAGCATGATCGAGATCCATATACTTGATGGTTCAGTGATGCAGCATAAGCTCTTGGTGATTCCTGGGTGTGTGTGAGATGTCTCAGCCCTCATGAGGGGGTGGCCCTGTAGGTAGCCCCCCACATACCCGGATGACCTCTTCATTGCAGCTCCATATATTTGATGATTTCGGCCTTAGCCTCTTGCAACGCCTCTTTAATTTTCATGTATCAGTCAGATTTTGTGAGCCCTTCCCCGCTTATAGGGGGCTTTTGGGTTGTATTTGTATCTCATGTACTCAGATACTATTGTATAAGTCTTGGCTGTTATCCCAGGCACAACATGTATGTGATATCCCTCATTGTATTTTTATCTGGCTCATGTTTATGCCAGTTGTACTTTATGGTTGGGTCCCTTGTTTACTGGACACACTATTCTTTTGTACTTTGTCTCGCCGGGCATAGGTATGCCTCCCCCGTTGCCTTTAGCATAGGTACCCTCTCATAAAAGGAGACTTGTTGCACCTGCAAGTCTCGTCTCCTCAGGGTATAGTTCTTTAGCACATTAGTCTACCTTACATTTCTCTCTCTGACTTCCCTTTTGATGTCTGGTGATTGAGTTCTTACAACGTACTTCGGTCGTATGATTTTCTCCTAACACTCGCATGCTGGGGAGCAATCTGTTACACCATTTTTTGGTCATCTAACCTACTATCATTAGATGGACCCAAGTACACCATGTAAGACCAATTTTACCCTAAGTAAAATTGCTTTCACTATGTAAAATAACTTAATAAAACACATTTATTAGGTTTTTTATGGTCTAAACAAGAAACCCCAAAGGGAAATATTAAACAAATCTATATTTGCTTGATTTCCCTCATGGAATAATAAATTAAACAATAATTTAATTATTATTCCTGGTCATGTTTAACCCAAAACAAAGAAATTAATTAGATAAATCCTTATTTATCTTATTATTTTCTAGGAATAACTATTTAAATCTTATTTAAATAATATTCATTTTTAAATATGACTAAATCACCCATAAATAATTAAATAAATCATTATTTATTTGATTATCTTTCAACCACTTCCTTAAAATGATAAATAAATCATTTATTTATTTATTATTTACAAATAAAGGGATTTGACCCAAGTCAAATACTTTTTCCCTTCAACAAATATAATAAAATATTCCATAAAAGGTGGATCTAGATTTGGTTAATGTTATTTTAATCATGCACCAAGATCTAGAATGACCCAATATTTTGTTATAAATAGGAGGGTTTCTCCTACAATTCTTCACCTTTTGTTGCCTATTAGATCACTCTGGATCTATACTCTTGGTCTGACTTTGAGCCATTATCATTGTCAAATTTTCCATTATTTGTTGTGTGAGCTCGCTTTGAGTTCTATCTTTGTCTGGGTTTTCTACACCAACAGGAGAGAGAAATACTAGATATAAAGTGCTGAGGACTTCCAAGAACCCATCCCATTGAGGAGAATTGGAAACACCTTCTTGTTTTCCTCCCAGGTGCCCTTAATACAAAAATTCTTTCAAAAATATTGTTCTTGTCTTGTATATTGGATGTATGGAGCAAAACCTTATTTTTACTTCTTAATGTCTCTTTATGCATAGATCTAAATTTTTGCAGCATTTGTCTTGATCAACTAACTACATATCTGAAGATATTGGCAGCCATATTTGATGTTAGGGCTATAAGTTATGCGTAGCTGAAGTGGTATTTTTTCATACACTTCGACAAAAGATTCATACTAACACACGTTTTTAGATAACCTATCATAATTTTGATTAGATGTGGAAGCTACAACGTCGTCTCTATATGTTACCTTTTCTCAGCTCTCAGTCTTGCTCTTTTCTCAATCAGATTTGCCTCTATATTCACTGCTCCTTTCTGCATATCTTCTAATGTGTTGTACTCTTTATCCCTAAGTTGATAGGCCATGTCAACATCAAAGCCTGTAGGATATTTCGCTAGGGCCATACCTTGGGGAGGTTTCATGTGTGGAGGGAGAGCACTGTAAATGCTATTGAATATCGTTGTGTAGTCATGGACACTCTCCCCTATGTTTCTTTTAAGGCTCATATATTTTGCTAGGAGTTGGCCTTAACTTCCCATTTGTTTATGAAGACCTGATATAGATCTGGGAGGTCATTAATGCTACCGGGGGGTAGGCCCTTAAACCATTTCTTCACATCACCCCCTAAGCTCTGGGAAAAGATTCTCATTTTGACTGTATCATCGTCTATTTCCATGTAGTCAAAATAATCTTCCATCTTATCTACATGGTGTTGATTTTTGATGGACTCTTTTGCAGTGAAGTGTGGAATCTTTGATTGATAATCATTGGGTAAGGGTACTAGAGGCTGAGGTAAAACCAGAGGTGCATACCAGGCTACCATGATGATGTTCTGATGAGGTCAAGGGTTAACTTGAGCAGCTGGTATATGGATGACAGGGATGCTAGGACCAGAAGAAGACTAATGAGCAGATCTAGGATGACTGAGCCCCAAGTTTTGAATGAAGTGAATACCAGGTGGTGTAGATGGAGGGGTCTGTCTATTCCCAGGGTGTTTACCACCTTGAGATGGTGAACCAGGAAGCTCAAGGTCTGGCTGGTCTAGGACACTGAATGACCTAGTTCTTGGTAAACTATTTTGAGTGCCTAGGTCGAAAGATAGGTGTGTTAGAGTTGTAAAGTCTTCTGGAGAAAAGTTAGCTCTATGAATGCGGCCAGAAATAGTTGGTCTTTCAGGTGTAGGAGATCTCTTGAGGATGCTCTCAGGGTTATCAACTATTTCAGGTGGGTTTGGGTTGGGATAAGCTCTTGTGTGAATGGTCCTAAAAGCCAGAATGTTGTTTTCTGACAAAGCAGCTTAACCCTACATGTTACTTCTATTGTGGTTGATGTTGTAATGGAGGCTGGTCTCCCAATGGAGTCTTATGCAAAACTGAGATAATCAGTAGGCCTACTGATCACCAGTGGAGTCTTTAATCATTTAGGAATTGTGGAGTCGCCAGATGGAAGGTTTAGGGTGTTTTGGAGGGCACACTGTCCACCACAATGCTTATGAGATGACCCCATTTCAAGGATATCTTCCAAACACAACAAGCTCTAACCAGATATTGACTTAGGGGGCGTTTACCAGATATGTCACCTCTGAAAGAGTGTGAGATCTGGAGGCTACCTAGCCCTTTCCAGACTCTGTCTAAGAGCGTGGGAGAACATGACAAATGGTATAGAGGTTGATGTGTGCATAGGAGATGTTTAACTACCAACCTAACCAAATATTGTAGATTTTCTAAGGCTCTAATGATGTAGGAGGTGAGAAATACTCAGAAGCTCCCCAGCGGAGTCGCCATTATGTTGGGGTTCCCATGTTTTGGCCAGATCAGCAAGACCAAAAGATGAGACAACATCAAAACCACTTTCAGACCTTTAGGATCTAGCCCTCCTGGGTCCAGAGAGGGATCTCTCTATGATTATCAAAGGAATATATCTTTGAAGCTCGGTGTTAAGATGTTACGCTAGTTATAACGCTCGGAGTTTGTTTGCTTGGTTGTTGGTTATCAGGAAAGAAGGGTTCAATGTAAGACGAGATGAGCAAAGATAAAAAGGGAAGAGGTGAAGTATTCTAGGAAGTAGTCAAAACCATTGGGAAATGGAGTCAGGAAAGGATTTGCTTGCTAATCAATAGGTAGGCTTTCAATTGGGCTAGTCATCTAAAACGTTGGATCTTAAATATGATAGTGTAATATGGAATGGTAGGAGGAATAGATACCATAGATTCAGGGCAAAAGCTTAAAGACCAGCTGGTCGCACAAGGATCCTAGTGGACAGGGCTAACTCTAATCCCCAGTGTTCCCCAATCTTCTAGCTAAATTCTTAACAAGAGACATCTAAGAAATAGATACATTTAACTCATACATCAGAGAGTAGGCAATAACATCCACTACATTGGTTAAGTTAACTGAAATCAATTCTTAGATAACACATTCAGAAGAAAAACATTAATGGCAAGGAGAGTAGAAACATAGGGTACCTAACAAGGGTAAATCCTATGCCAATCTTCTGGTGCAAGCTAGTAGAAACGAAATGAAATGAATTAAACACGGAGACAGGAAAATATCACTGCTTCTTTAGATCAGGATCCAAAGAAATGTGCTTGTCATATTAAATAGCAATACCATTCAGGTACAACATTGCCAATAGCTGAATACTCAATCTGAAAACATCATGCCTCAGCCTATCTTACAAATTTACCCAGAGACTGTGTCTCAAGAGAAACTACTTGCAATTCTCTGATAACTGATCAACAACCTCCACAATGAATTTCTTCATGAATTTATAGCTCGAGAGTAGAGGAGAAGGTAGGTGAAACACTAAATGAAGCATTAAACTTAGAAAATAAAGAGGGCCGAAGCCCATTCTGTTCAAATCCTGCGCATTTATTTCTGGCACTCTTTGGGTGAAAGAGTGGTCTTCTCCAGGCTTCCATTTAATGTTGGTATGTCTTTGGTGTACTTTGGCTACGGAACTCTGTAGTACTTCTGGTGAATAAACAAAAAGGAAAATAAATGATGCAAGGGTCAGCCACACTTTGAAACAAATTCTTCTGATAGCAAAGGACTATTGTCAGGAGGAAAATCTTCACTTGGACACAATATGGACTGAAACTACAATGCGTACTGTGTCCCTATTCAGGAAAAACATTCTGCTAATGTGAAAACCTTGATGATGTGGTTTTCTGCATGCTGTACCTTCGCGCGATTCATGATGTCACTAATCTGGTGTTTTGCCTCTAAACCATTGTGTTAAAGCTCAAAAATCTTCAATCTGAACGTTGAGCTCGTTGATTATCAGCTGGTACCTTTCGCTGGTATTTCTCTGTTGCTTCATATATGTCTCAATCTGCAAGATCTGGGCTTTAAATGGTGCCGAATAGGTTTCTTCTCCGCGGAGATTGAAATGTCGTTGGATAGTATTTATGCCGCCGCTACCTTTCTAGGTGTTCCCCTGTAGTGCCAGCTTCCAGATTCAATTCTGTCTGTGCAACACACCATTAAAGTAATACATATGAACCATGGCGGTTTTCCGCCTCTTTGGAACCCTGAAAAACACACAAACAGTTACGAAATCCATGAATGGGCCGGATGGTGGGGATGACTGTGCAGATGGATGAGATGGTGGAATAGCATGGGACTATGGTGGACAATGCAATATAACAGTGGAACAGAGTCAGGTGGATGTGGGCAGCTCAGAGCAAAAATCTGAATAAAACCTATGAAAATCGACCTTTGAATGAATATATATGACGGGGGGTGAATACACGATGGACACACGTGGAGAGATGACGTGGCGGGACCAGTTAGAGATGGGGGTGATCGATGGTGGGTCAAGGGAACGGCGGCCATGTGTTATCGCGTGTGCAGCTTCATGGAGCGATCGCCATTAGATTGCGGGTTCAAGATCGGACAACTGATATACATATCACTGTGTGTCTTGTGTCGAACGATAACGTGCGATGGGGTGGCAGTTTTTCAATCGTACAGGTGCCACGTATCACGTAATGTATGGAATCGCTGCACATTGGAGAAAACCGTTGGCTCTCGAAAGGTGGTGCGATGGAAACCGGTGGTTTTCAGAAAGTGCACGGGTAGGGACCACCGGGGCTGGTGCATGCTGGACCGTTAGATCAACGATTAAATAGACGACGATGGCGTGATCGAAGAAATAAACTGTGAACATGGGAGGCTGCAGGGGCTGCGATCACCATCCGATCTGTATAGATCAATGGTCAAAAATGCTCCCGATAAACATATGGGACAAGCACCTTCGGGGCTAGTGCTCGGTCATAGCACTGGGTTCTGTGGGGGGAAATGTGCAGGGTACCAGGCCGAAAGTGGCTGAGGCCCAATTACATAGAAAACATGATTTTGGGCCCATTTACAACGAAATTTAAAACCAAAGGAGGGCAACGATGGGGAAAAAAGGTGAGAATTTGGCTAGGGAATGGGTAAAGGTGGGTTTTCAAGGGGATTTGGGGAGATTAAGGGGACCGTAGAAGGGGGAAATTTGCAGAGCTACAATCGGTGAAATAAGGCCTTTTTGGAGAAACAATTGTGTAGTCAATGAGGCCTTATAAAGGGAGTCAACAGAGGGAAAATTATCAAAGGAAAAGGCACAGGAGACTTCAAGGATGATGTGTCTTCAGGGGGGATGCATTCCTTGAAGGCTCAAAAACCATTTAGCCCCCTACTTTGCTTTGTCAAAAATTTATAGGGGGGCTAACAGCCCCTACATTTTTGAGTCCAAATGGTGTTTTAACATACTTAAATGTGCCCCAAGGTGTCATGAAGGCAATTTTATCTTGGTCCTTCTCATGCACTAAAATCAGATTGTATCCCAAATATCCAGCAAGTAGTGACATTCGGGAAGCTCCAACCACTGTTTGTAGGATTTGATCCATTTTGGGAAGGGGATAATTATATTTAAGGGACACCTTGTTTAAGTTCTTAAAATCAATGCAAAGTCTTATTTTTATAGTATTATTCCTTAACAAAACTAGATTTGATATCCAATCAGAAAATTTCATAGGAACAATGATGTTGGACTTGTAAAGTCTGTTCACTTCCTTTTCAATCGATGGCAAAAATATCAGGTTGATCCTTCTTAGATTTTTTCTGAAGGGATTTTGATCGAGCTTAATTGGAATGGTATGCTCAATAATATTCTTATCATAAACCTTCAAGTCTACATAATCGCAAGTGAAAAAATAAAAAGATTGAGACAATAAATCAATATATTTTTCTTTTACCTCAGAAGATAAAGACTTGAAAAATTTAACCATCTTAGGCTTGTCCGCTGTTCCAATGTTTACATCCTCCACACCTTTTTCTGTAGGAACCAATGTCAGATTCTTTGCTACATCATCTTGATAAAAAAATCTTCCAAAGGTATGAGACCTCTTGGAATATTGCTATCCTTTAGCTGTAATATATCAACCCCAATGTCTTTGATGACTTGATCATCCTTTTCATAAAATTCATCAACGAAAGAATTCTCAAATTGTCCTTTATTTTGCAAAAAATTGTTTACATGTTTGTCATCCCAAAAGACTTGCCAATACCGCAAGTTGTCAGGGATAGTTAGTCGATGTTTTACATGGATTCCAAATTTCTTACTGGAAATTATAGGGATCTTGAAATTACTTGCTGATGTAGCAAGAAAATCTGCCATGAGATTCTGACTTCTCGGCACTACTGACAATGCATGTTTGGGAAACATATTTAGGATATCCAGTACAAAATTCTTGTACACTCTCATTCATGGATTCTTGGCCTAGTATTACCCTTTGACTTGTTTTATCACAAGTTCGGAGTTGCCATAAACTGAAATTCTTCTTGCACCCAATGTTTTCAGGATCTTGAGGCCGGTGATCAATGTCTCATATTCCGCCTCAATGTTAGAACAATTAAAACCCTACTTGTATGAAAATAATCTTACATTTCTGGGAGCCTTACCTAGCTAATGAAGAGGACTATGGATCCAAATCCCGATTGATGCCCCATATTTCCCCAAGACACCATCAAAATCCATGGTCCAAAGACCATTTTCATCTTCCAAGTGTTGGAATTCTGATTTTTGTTTTGTCTCAACTTTCTAGGCCACTTCTTTATTCTGATCTAAAAATTTCTCTCCCTTATATGATGAATTCTCTAAAGAAATTGGCATACTTTTTTCCCTCATCTAAAACTACTCTTACACAATTGTTAATTTCTGGAAGATCTTCTACTTGTACAAGCTGCCTATCTACATCATTCAAACTGCTAGCCTTGAACAAAATTAATGATTCTAAATTTTTAAGTACACCATTAATTGGATGATTTTTAGGCTTCTCTTTGTTGGCTATTATGTATTTCATCTTCGTTTCTTAGTACCACTTTCTCAATCTTTCGAAAACTGGGATGGTTGCATAAGAAAAATCTAGTTGCAAACTACCTCTCAACTTCAATCCCCAAGATATTGAAAGCAACATACCAAACCATGGCAGTATATCAGCTACCACCACATCATCAAGACATTCTTTGCTAGAATTTGTTCAAGGGAAACTGCTAAATCCTTAATGAGACCTAAACAACAGACTCTACCTGAATCAAAGGAATACAAGTCATGGTAAGGACGAGTAATATCTAGGCCCAATTTCTCAATAATAGCTTTCGGCATTAAATTGTGGGAAGCTCTAGAGTCGAGCATGGCATTGTGAAGGATACATTGGTGAATTCTCAGATTCAAATAGAATGGGGGAAATTCACTATCCTCTAACTAACCGTCTATTGTTGGACCAAAGATAAGTTCAAGTTGGTCATCTTCGACATTTAGTATATCAGATAAAGGATCTACTTTTAACATTTTGGCTACATGAGACTTATACTGATTGTTCTTGACAGGTTCAGTTAAAGGTATAGACACTTTTAATTTTGAAATTTTAGTTTCTAAGTTGAAAGGAATGGATTTTTCTAGCTCTTTAATGATGATGTCTCTTTTGCCAGCATGATCCTCTGGTGTAGCTTCTTTCTTTTGAATGTCCTTTTCTTTACCCAGTGTGCTTGTATATGGCTGATTAACCTTGCTTTGATTTGAAACTATAGGTTCTTTTTCTTTATTCTAATTACTTTGAGGATTTTTCTTCATTTGAGTATATTTTTAATGGGATGCTCGCTTCTGTATAGGATTGACTAGGACATCTCTACTCCTTAATGAATATTTCCTCTATTGTGAGTTGATTGCATTCAAATATCCTCGTCGATAATCATCAAACTCAATCTCTAATTAATGATCGATGGCTAATATGTATTCTTCATATTTTGGCACATCTATCTTCTCAACATACTCTTCATTTTCTGTCAAAAAATATGGGCTCGACATCAGCTATAAAAAAAAGTGATTTTCTTAAAAAATTGGACCTTCTTCTTCTTCCTCAACTCCTTGAGCATAATTTTGCTACAAGGGTGTTCGAATCTACTATTTATGTGCTAGTTTCTCAAGAGCCATTTGTTCTCTTTGTTTTATTCTATATTGAGGCTGCTGCTGCTTTCCTCTGAAGTTAGGATTTCTAATTCTGGTTGTCTTTCTATAATGGACATCCTGTCAACTATCCTTTCTACTGTCCTTTTCAAAGTGTCTAGTTTCACCTCGGAGGATGAGGATGCTTCTTCTTCTTTGATGGTTACTTTCCTCTCACCCTTGATCTTTGACTTCTTAATTGTCAAGTTTTCTTCCATACTGATTGCATTCTTTTGCATATCTTCTAATGTTGCAAGATTCCTCTCTTGAAATTGATAGGCCATGTCCGGATCAAAACAATCCGGATAATGAAAGAGAGAAAAACCTGGAGGAGGTGTTATCTCATTGGGAATGGAATTCTATACTCGATTGAAATGAGCAGTGAAGTCTTGTACTGATTCATTCAGATTTCTTTTCAGATTATCATATTTAGAAAGAATTTGCAAGGGGTTCTTCTTCACCTCCCATTAGGCTATGAAGGCATCTATCAGCTTATCTAGAGTGGCTATTGAATTTGTAGTCAAGCATATAAAATAGGTTTTAAAATCTACAGAAAAACTCTGAACTATGATTCTCATATTAGAATCATCAACATTATTTCTTCTAGGTCAATAAAGTCGGTGACTTTTACTATGTGTTGTTTTGCAGTGATTTGAGAACTTTCATAAAGAATAGGGAGTCTCTAGCCATAACCTTTTGGTAAGGCATTGAGTTGACTTGGTAGGATGAGGGGTGAAAATCTGGCCATGATTCCTGCTGAGTGAAGTACAGGAGTGATAGTGGAAGGAGTTGAATGAATAGGTAATGAAGTAGATGGTGTATACGAAGAGGAAAAAATTGACTGTGATTGTGTCGGGATAGGTAATGACTCTTGCTGATATTGGATTATGGATTTTTCTGATTGGTATTGAATTTGGTTTGCTAGGCTTTCAAGTCTATAGAATTGACTCTAGACTTTCGTGTCAAAGTCTGATTTATATTTATTTTCTTCAAAATGTAAATTTTCTTCGAGTTTCAAGGAAATGAAATCTATATAAGAAAAATATTTTACCTCAGAAAGCCTTAATGGGTCAAAAAATATATCAGACAGTGAGGTTTCAAACTTTGATCGAAATAAAGACAACTCAAATTTCAAATCAAAAGGTATGTCTTCGAGAGATAAAACTTTTGCTGGGAATGAAGAAGATCTTACCAATGGAATATATTTGACTGAATTTCTATGTGTTGATATCTCTTCTTCCAAGAAAGCCTTTATGGATCTTTGATTGGATCAACTGGATGAGAATCTGGATTTGATATGGTGTATCTCGTCGAAGCCAGAATGTTCACTATTCAAAAACTTGTTTCTTTGAAAATTTTCATATTAGCCTCAACGAAATCTTAGACCTATCATCCAGAGGGAAAGAATTCGATGAAAGAATGGTACAATCATGGAATATCTCTCACTTTCTTCCCTAGTATGGTTGCCAAGATGTTATCACTCCACCAGATCTATGAGGCTAAAGAAGAGACCAAGAACGGTAACCAAAAACGAATCTTTTGCCAAGTAGCTAGCCCTACTAGGCAGGAGAGGGCTCTCTCCATGAGATCACAACCAAGATGATTGGATCAATGAGATTTTAGGCTAGGTATAGTAGCACTAAGGTTTGGTTGATTGATTTTGAGTGTTGGATGGTGAATAGGTCACGGAAAAAAAGGATTAGAACTGAAAAGATCTAATGGGGCAAGGTAGGTAAGAACTTTAATACATTAAGGTGTTTTGATGGAGTGGTTTATACTACTATGCTTTTAGAAAAGAGCATAGGAAACATGAATTCTTTTCAATTAGAAGAAGATGAAACAAAATAGTAACTATTCCTCCAAAATAGAGCATTAGCTAATGAATTCTGTCTATCTGAATTATGAATCAATTGCATTCAGATATGGTATGAATATGGAAATAAAAATACATTCAAACATTTGAAAACATAAGAGGAAACAATGTTAAAAAAAATTACCACAGGAATCCCACCAAAATAGTTGTAACTCAGTCTATTATTTCCTGCCAAAATTCTGATTACACTAGTGTTCAATGATCAAATTCTACATCATCCGACCCTTGCAATGACAAAGGAAATGAAAGACATAAACCAAAAAATACTTCTCCCACTCTCATGGGTCGAATCAATGACATGTGGAGCTGATCACCAAAGTGCTCAGCTCGAATCCTAATGAATGGGAATGTCAACAAACTCATCCCTATCATTCATGAAACTGATTCACTTTAACCCAAATTTACATATTTACTTGATGTATCTACCTATAGTAACTACTAATGACATAATTAAATTTACATTTTACAATTAAAACAATAAATCTCCTTGGAGTTCATCAATCAACTGAGAAAAATGGAAAATTATAAAAAAAATCACTCAATTATAAAAAGCGCAGCATGCTTGGGAATAGTGCAGCATGCCTAGTGAAAAGCGCAGCGTAGGCCTTCAAACTGAATTTTGAGTGACTTTCCGAAGTCCAAATTGGGGCCAAGATGGCTCATTGGAAATATATTCTAGTCTAGTTTTCAAAAATGTGATCAAGCTCTGAAAATAGTGGAGTGTGTTGAGATTCAACAAGATGGTGATCCTAGTGAAAATTAAGCACCTACACTAGGTGGGGCCCGCAGGCTATTTTTAGGTGTATGTCTATTTTTAGAATGGTGAGAAAATTCTATTTATAGTGGGAGCCTATTTATAGATGGTTTAGAAAATTATATTTATGGATGGGGTTCTAATTTTGGAATGCATGTGCAAAGTCTGTTCGTAGATCGCATGTCTAAAAATAGAATGCATGTTGATTATCATTATCTCTTAATAATAATTAGACAATAAATAATAATATATTCTCTTCAACCACTTGATTTCAGTTAACTAATGTGGCAAACCAGTTGACTGCAGGAATTACGAGTTCTAAGGTTGGTTGGTGGGACATGCAAGTCGACTTCGTTGTAACTGAGTGATACAAAGTTGTAACAGAGTTGGATGTGTAGTGATGTCAGTTGTAAATTAGTTTAACTTAGTTAAGTGAGTTAAAATAAGTTGTGCTAGTTGTAAATAAAGATACACTGGTGAGACATCAGTGAATTAAATATTAAATTAATTCACATGGAGTGATCTCACATGAAACTGAATAGTTACTACTGTTAACTACATGCATGTGAGATCCAGTGGAGACCTAGTTGAGAGATAGGTGAAAGGGACAATTTGACTATCAGTAGTGACATTAGTGGGTGCATGCTTTCAACCAAACACACATTGGAGATGCCAATGAGGATTGCACTGTCAAGGCAAGGAAGGATCAAATTCATTCAAGGATTGTGATCAGCAAGTATTACGCAGTAAAGGTAGGTTGTATGGAGGCAGTAAATTGGTGCATGGATATGCAAAATTTTGTATGATAGTGTGAGACGATTGTATATTGTACTGAGAGCTCTTGAATTAGAGTTTTGAATGATATTTTTTCATGATCCATGATATATACATAATATATGATAGTGGGGTTTTTAGCATTATGCTTTCCCAATAAAAACATCTGTGTTATGTGTGATTGATCTTTCTTCATGTGTTTGCAATTGGAGATTAAATTTCCGCAAAGATTTAAGTAGACGGATTATGTATTTAATAGTGGCATATAATTGTTAGATTAGGATAATCCAAGAAATACATAATTGTATTAAAATTTATACATGGTGTTGGCGTCCTGTGATTTGGCAGATTGGCATACCAAATGACAAGGCAACATCAGAACCACTTTGGAATCCTAGGATCTAGCCCTCCTGGATTCAGAGATGGATCTCTCTATATGTGTTTTCAAAGGATACATCTTTAAGGCTTATGATATGATATTAGGCTAGTTATGAAGTAAAAGGAATTTGTTTGTTTTTGGTTGGGAATCATTAAATGAGAAGGTTATGTGAAGTGAAGGAGGGAAAAAGTAGAAGGATGTTTTAGCATGGGAAGACAGGTCAAAAAACAATGCTAAAATATTGAGATATGGAGTCATAAAAGGGTTTACTTGCACATCAACTATCCAAGGGTTTTCATAGGGAAATTCATATATATCAGAAGATATTTTAAGTTGAGTTGATGGTATGGAACATTAAGAAGTGTGGTGAAAGAAGTAGACATATAAGAAAACAAAGGGCAGCCTAAGATCAGGTAAGGACTTTTAACCTATCTTGGTTTCGACATAATTTCAAGGGAAACATTTAAGATAAACATAAAATGTAGCCTAAGATCAGGTAAGGACCTTTAGCCTATTCTGATTTCGGCATACTCTTATAGGAAATATTCAAAACAATTGTTTAAGACTAAACAAGGGATAGGGCTAACCATAAACTTACTATTAGGACTCTACTTAGCATGCAGTGAAAAGATCATTCAAAAACAACGTCTCAAGTTCTACTCAGCAAGACATGGGCTCGCCAACATTTCTTAACTGGTTATACTCTATCGGTTCATTCTTAAACACACATTTAGAAGAAAACATAAATATAAAGCTTATCAGTCAGATTTAGGGTACTTTTAGAAGTAAATCCTAATCTATAATTTATGTTCTTTATCAAAGAATATGAACAAAGTGGAAACATAAGGAGAATAATGATCACATTAAGGATAACATCACCAATGATTTAGATCAGGATCCAATGAAAACTTCTTGTCTATTTGATGTCCAAAACCAATTACATACTTTGATTCCAATAGCTTTTATAGTCTGATACTTCTCTTCCTAGCTTACTGTTGGAATGAGGTCTCCTAACAAGCTACGAAACTAGTCCATTTTGGCTATTTTTGATTATATTTAGTATAGCGAAGGGGTTTTGGGGTGGGTCAAAGCCCCGAATGCATTGTAATGGGTCAAAGGGTAAACTAGGGGTCGGAAAACCATGGGTTACGGACCATAAGATTGTTAAAGATAGATTGTTATAAATAGAGAGGCATTTCGGATTGTAAGAAGTAGGATTTTGATGAGGTATTGAGGCAATCTGTTTTGTAAGTGATCTGTTGGGTTTTTGGGGAACGAACTCCTACTGGCTGTGTGCGTGGAGATCCTAGTCCAACTGTGTGTGGACCCTGCTGTTGTGTGCGCAGGTTGGGAAGGGTATTGTAAAGGAAGGTTAATGAATGAATGAATACGCTGGATTGTTAGATCTAAATCTGTGAGTACTATTGAATTTATGGTAATTACTATGTTATGCATTCTCTGTCTTTATGCTGCGAAGGTCTGTATATTGAATAATTGATATGTCCACTCTGGGTATATCGTACTGCAAAAGTCTGTTGAATTGGATCTAGATCTATTATGTTATGGTAATGTATAGATGTTATGAGAAGTATATAATCGTAGATCTAGTGCACATGGATGCAATAGGATACATATTTAACCTTGCGTAGAGACATGGTGATTTGAACAGAATGCAACCCTGCTGCCTTACCCATTCTTTCTCATGGTGCAGAAACCCGGTTCCAACACCCACCCATACTACTTTGGGTGAGACTGTGACCTGCGCAAGAAGGTCACTGCCAAAAGGGCCATTAGTATAAGGGTTTGTTGGAAAACCTTGGACATCGAACCTGGGTCAAGACCCCTCAAGCCAACACCTACTATATGACAACTACTCAGTAACTCTTACTCAATAACAATTCAACAATTAACCATTTTCCAACCTTTTAAAATGAGTTTTCAGTGAATACATATAGGTGAGAGAGGAAGAGTGTTGAAGGAAAGAATATAAATATCAGTTAAGATAGAGGGGGATAGGTATTCGAATGCCCATTCTACTCAGTGGCCATTGCATTAACTGATTGTACCATTTTAGTAGTTTTTTATATCTTTGAGGTATGTTTGGTAGGATGGTAATAACTCTGAAGTGTGTTCTTTGAAGATAACTGTGGCCGAAGTACTCTGTTTGACCTCTGATACAAGTAACTATCATATTTTGGTTCTGAGGCCTCCCATGACTATACAATAACTACTTTGATAGTTTTAAAGAGGTTTTGTCATCAGGATGGCTGTCACAGTGCCTTTGAGAGGTAAAGTAGACTATAGGTGTCCTTACAGGTTTCTAAGAAGGAAATAGCCTCGCTGATGTCTCCCTCGGAGGCTTTCTTTGGCTGATTTGTCTCTCTTAAGCACTTTAATCACTAATTTAGGCCTTGATTTGTGATTTAGGCTTCATTAGGCCTTCTTGGATCATCTTTGGTCTTCGTCTAATTGTTGTGTACAGGTGGCTGTGCTGGAGGGTTTTTATATGTAATCAAGATTCATGATATATTGATTATAACCTGGAATTTTACCCTTTATGTCCCTTTTACATTCAATCGGGCCTTCGAGGATCGTCACCCTTGGCCTCTATCACCTTTAGTGACTGTGGGATGGCTTTTTGTTATAGCACTGCCATGAAACTTGCAACAAACAAAAAAAACATTCTAAAACTTGCGTAGGTGGTTTGACTGCTTCAGAGGGCTCGGGCGTGGGTGGAAGAACTGTGAGGAGAAGGGTGAATGCAACAGAGATGAGATTTAATGGTAGAAATCTGAAACCAGGGTTTGAATAAGGCTTGGCGCATAATATTGGATAGGCGGTTTTGGAAAAACGGGGATGGTTTTCATGTAGGGTCTGGGTGATAAGCGGTATTATATGAAATGGACGCGATACGACAGAGAGGTCGAGACGTGCCACAAGAAAAACTAACTATTTCGCATTGAAAATGGGATTTAGGCCGTTATGGATAAACGGGCGCGAAGATGTCTGTGGGCCATTGGATCTTGGGGGGGGGGGAGATCAACGATGGAGATCGCAAGGAAACATGATGGAAAGGCCCAACGGGGTCGGGTGGGACCTGAGGGATTATATGGGATATTGGAAGAAAACACGCATTGTGGGGGCACTTGAGGGTATGGATGGGTTTGCGGGGTGGATGCCTCCACAATAAATCTCAGCCATTGGATGAAGATCTTTTGTGGTCAAAAGAGTCAACTGTGGGGGCACTCATAGAGTTAATCTGTGTGTTGAAAGTGCCCATGTGTGGAAGAAAAGGGGAATCAACGTGAGCTGTTGAATTGGGGAAATGGATGGCTACGATTGAATTGGGGGATCAGAAATCAACGAAGAAGAGGGTCCGGGAAGGGGGAATTTGGAATCACGATGTGCCGATGGCTGATGGGAGAAGCAAGTGTGATGGACAGAGGACCGTTGGATCGGGGAAATGATCAAAGGCTAGGATTTGATTGCGGGGGATGGTCATCAGCAGAGAAATGAGGGCGGAAGGGAAAAAGGGAGAAGCCCGGTGCGATGCACCGATGGGATAGAGCGACGCGTTGGCGAAGTGCGATGGCCGATGAGCGATAGAAAGTGGAGAAAGGAAATGCGAGAGCCGTCGGATCTTGGGAACGAATGGTCCAGATATTATTGGAGGATCAGCCATCGGCGAAAAACAAAATTGGAAGCAGGAACTTGGAATCGCCGAAGGAGAGAGGACCGTCAGATCGGAAGCGAGATTAACGGTGGGGATTTAAAGAGGGAAAGCACATTGGCGTTTTGCATATCGACAATAAAAGGAATGGGAACGTAGAATTTGGAATGTGCAATGACTGATAGCCGATGGGCTTAGCGCTTTGGTCACAGGGCATGGTCAAAAGACGGAAGAGGGGCAAAGGCTTAAGCTGAAGGCACTTAAAATCCAAAGTCGGAAAGTAGGCCGAAATGGGGTTTTTTGAGGGTTTTTGAAGGTTCCGATAGAGTAAAGAAGGGTTTTAAAACCAAATAAAAGGGGCTCATATGGTTTTAAAGGGAATTTTGAAGGAATTGGAGGGATTTTTAATAGGAAAATGTGAATGAAAGAGGGTTTCAAAGTAGTTTTCTTCAAGACAATAATAGGGCTTTGTGAAGACATTAGTGAGATGGATCCTTTGGACAAATGGACACAACAAGGCTTCAAGAAGTCACAAATTTTCTCTAAATTTGTTTCTTGAAGACTAATAGACCTTTTTTAGCCATCATAGCATATGAAAAATTTATAGATGGCTAATAGCGGCTCCACTTGGGGATGGAAGCTCCTTGGAGGTGTCAAGAACCTCAGAAATTTATCATTGGAATGTAGATCGATGTCATGCACTTTGAAAATCCTTTTTCTTCTTCGATAATGCTGCTTGAAAAAATGATCAATCATTATAAAAAATCAATTTTCCCCAAACAACTACCTACACAACCTACTTTCCTAACATTTTTTCTTCAGCAGGGTGCACTTGGACTTGCAAACCCTCAGACATCAACATATTATTCTTTTATTGAAAGCAGGAAGCTAATCTAAATCTACCCTTATAACTTCCATGAGTCCAGATTAAACAGTTGGACTAAAAAATTATCTACCTAACTACTATCTGTCAAGATTAAGCTATCTGACAGATCTACATTCTCTACATTCTAAAATAGAAATTGAAAACACAGTCAAACCAAGATTAAGCTCTCTGATTTGCTGTGATGGCTATGACATCAAAAGCAAACTGCACATAGACCTTTATTTGCAGAAAAGTAAAACAAAACTTGGAAAGCTTAAGCTCTGAAAAACATGAGAGTACTTCCTTCTTTCTTTCAGCTCTGATTTCAATCCCTTTGAGTTGTCTTCTTCTTCCTTTTCCTGGTTCAAGTTTTCAGCATGTTAGAACCAGTTGTTTTTCTTCTCTTTCGCTCAGGTTTTGATCTGATTAGAGCCATTCCTTTTTTGATTCTTTGGTTCAAATTTTGAGCATGTTTGAACCTTTGTTTTTCTATCCTAATCTAGTCTACTAATAAGCCAAGATTAAACTCTTTGGAAAATCTAATTCACTAACCTATCAACAATAAATTAAAATCTATCTAGTCATGATTAGGTTGTATGAATAAATAGCAGTGCTTCTTTTGGAAGTGGCATTCCGGCTTGCACACTTTTAGATTTTCCTTTATTTCTTTTTTTTTGGTATGGGGCTATGCCTTTCTTGTTTTTTTAATTTTTCTTCTTTTCTTTTTCCTATTTTTTTTGTATTTTGTCATTTTTTTCTTTCAAAGCCAAAAAAAAAAAACTAACTAACTACTCATAGGCTGAGCATTATTGACATTCCTACCTACCCTAATCTAACTTGGAAATATCTGCTATTTTATATGATACAATAGTGCCAGTGCCGCCAGTTAAGTAGTAACAAAAAAGGGTAAAAAAATCTATAACCACAGGGTACTTTGAATGTGGGTTTTCAAAACCAAGGCCACCATATGTGGTGACCACTCCTGATGTATATGGTTCTTGCAAAGGGTCAATGCTTGGGAAATTTAGCCAATCAGGGCCTCCATATATTCTGCCACAGGATCAACAAAAACATGATATAAACTTTGTTCTTTTAGGCCTTCCATGACTGGTAGGCTATCTACATCCTTGACAGCTTTGATCACTGCATATTCAGTGTGGTTCTTGAAAGCACAATCATCCTTTTCCTGCACATCACAAGGTAGTGAAATTTCTTCTTGCTTTGGGGGAGGGAGACTTTCCAAAAATGCTCTAGGGTCCCTAAATTGGTATGATTGATCTTGTGAATTCAAAATTTCAATTTTAGTTTCATATATTTTGACCACCAAGTCTAGGAAATTTTTCTTAACCTCAACATTCAATTTTGAGCTGAGAAGGATAACCTTTGGAAGGTCCTCACATTCAAGTTCTGCCAGCTCACTTGATATTTCATAACGAAGCTCTATTATGAAACTTGACTGCATTGTTGCAAATTTTTCAGAGTCTTATTATTAGTGGAGTGATTTGTTCTGTGCTATGTTGGGATGTGGAGAGGCCCCTATGTTGATTTTAGACCGATAGAAAAGAAAATTTAGCCAAATATGACAATCTTTAGAGGCAAAATATTCTTTAACAAAGAAAACTTAATCCTCAAAGTTTCATAATCATGGGTGTGCACAATGTTTTAATGGTAGTGTGGGCTGCCCTAGTGGAGTCTTTATGAAACCAAGCGTAGCCAACATGCCCACTAATTACCAGTGGAGTCTTTTGGTCTTTTAGGAGTTGTGAACTAGCCAGGTGGATGATTTCAAATGTTTTAAGATGAGTTGTTGTCCACCATCAGTAATTAACTACCAATCTAAGGATGTTGTGGGTCTCCTAAACTCTTAAGGATGTCTGAGATGAAATTTACTCAGAATTCCCCAGTGGAGTCGCCATTATGTTGGGGTCTTGTGATTTGGCAGATTGGCATACCAAATGACAAGGCAACATCAGAACCACTTTGGAATCCTAGGATATAGCCCTCCTGGATTTAGAGAGGGATTTCTCTATATGTATTTTCAAAGGATATATCTTTAAGGCTTATGATATGATATTAGGCTAGTTATGAAGTAAAAGGGATTCGTTTTTTTTTGGTTGGGAACCATTAAATGAGAAGGTCATGTGAAGTGAAGGAGGGAAAAAGTAGAAGGATGTTTCAGCATGGGAAGATAGGTCAAAAAACAGTGCTAAAATATTGTGCTATGGAGTCATAAAAGGGTTTAATTGCACATCAACTATCTAAGGGTTTTCATAGGGCAAGTCATCTATATCAAAAGATATTTTAAGTTGAGTTGATGGTATGGAACATTAAGAAGTGTGGTGAAAGGAGAAGACATATAAGAAAACAAAGGGCAGCCTAAGATCAGGTAAGGAATTTTAACCTATCCTTATTTCGACATACTTTCAAGGGAAACATTAAAGATAAACATAAGAAGTAGCATAAGATCAATTAAGGACGTTTAACCTATTCTACTTTCGGCATAATCTTACCGTAAATATTCAAAACAGCTATTCAAGACTAGACAAGGGACAGGGCTAACCATAAACCTCCTTGATTAGGACTCTACTTAGCATGCAGTGAAAATATCATTCAAGAAAAACATCTCAAGTTCTACTTAGCAAGACATGGGCTCGCCAACATTTCTTAACTGGTTATACCCTATTGATTCATTCTTAAACACACATTTTGAAGAAAACATAAAGATAAAGCTTATCAGTTAGATTTAGGGTACTTTTACAAGTAAATCCTAATCTATAATTGTTGTTCTTTATTAGAGAATATGAACAAAGTGGAAACATAAGGAGAATAACGACCACAGTAAGGATAACATCACCAATGACTAAGATCAGGATCCAGTGAAATCCGCTTGTCTATTTGATGTCCAAAACCAGTTACATACTTTGAGTCCAATAGATTTTATAGTCTGATAATTCTCTTCCCAGCCTACTATATGAAAACTACTCAGTAACACTTACTCAATAACAGTTCAACAATTAACCATTTTCCAACCTTTTACAATGAGTTTTCTGTGAATACATATAGGTGAGAAAGGAAGAGTGTTGAAGGAAAGATCATAAATATTAGTTAACATAGAGGGGGAGAGGTATTCGAATGCCCATTCTGCTTAGTGACCATTGCATTAACTAATTGTACCATTTTAGTAGTTTTTCTGTCTTTGAGGCAGGTCTAGTAGGCTGGTAATAACTCCGAGATGTGTTCTTTGAAGATAACTGTGGTCGAAGTACTTTTTTTGACCTATGAGACAAGTAACTATCATATTTCGATTCTGAGGCCTCCCATGACTGTGCAATAACTGATATGACAGTTTTAAATAGGTTTTGTCATCGGGATGGCTGGAATGGTGTCTTTGAAAGGTAAAGTAGACTATAGGTGTCCTTACGGGTTTCTGAGAAGGAAATAGCCTCGCTGATGTGTCCTTCGGGGGCTTCCTTTGGCTGATTTGTCTCTCTTAAGCATTTTAATCACTAATTTAGGCCTTGATTTGTGATTTAGGCTTCATTAGGCCTTCTTGGATCATCTTTGGTCTTCATCTGATTGATGTGTACAGGTGGCTGCACTGGAGGGTTTTGCTATGTAATCAATATTCATGATATATTGATTATAACCTGGAATTTTACCCTTTACGTCCATTTTTCATTCAATCTGGCCTTCGAGGATCGTCACCGTTGGCCTATGTTACCTTTAGTGACTGTGGGATGACTTTTTATTATAGCACCACCATGAAACCTGCAACAAACAACAAAAAAATTATAAAACACTCCGTAGGTGGTTTGACTACTTCAGAGGGCCCGGGCATGGGTGGAAGAGTTGTGAGGAGAAGGGTGAATGCAGCGGAGATGAGCTTCTATGGTGGAAACCTGAAATGAGGGTTTGAATAAGACTTGGCATAGAATATTGGATAGGCGGTTTTAGAAAAATGGGGATGGTTTTCGCGTAGGGTTTGGGCGGTAAGAAGTATTATATGAAATGGACACGATACTACCGAGAGGTAGAGACATGCCATAGGAAAAACCACCTATTTCACGTTGAAATGGGATTTAGGCCGTTATGGAGAAACGGGCGTGAAGATGTCTGCGGGTCATTGGATCCAGGGGGGGGGGGGGCAGATCAACGGTGGAGATCACAAGGAAACACGATGGAAAGGCCCAGCACAGTTGGGTGGGATCGGAGGGATTATATGGGATATTGGAAGAAAACACGCATAGCGGGGGCACTTGAGGGTACGGACGGGTTTGCGGACCGGGTGCCTCCGCAGTAAATCTTAGCTGTTGGATGAAGATCTTCTGTGGTGAAAACAGTCAACTGCAGGGGCACTCATAGAGCTAATCCATGTGTTGAAATTGCCGAAGGTGGAAGAAAATGGGAATCAATGCGAGCCATTGAAGCAGGCAAAGGGACAGCTATGAATGAATCAGAGGATCGGCAATCGATGGAGAAGAGGGTCTGGGAAGGAGGAATTAGGAATTGCGATGTGTCGATGGCCGATGGAAGAAGAAAGTGTGATGGACAGAGGATCGTTGGACCGGGAAAATGATCAACGGCTAGGATGTGATCATGGGGGATGGTCATCAGCGGAGAAAGGAAGGCAGAAGGGAAAAAGGGCGAAGCCCAATGCGATGCACCGATGCGATGGAGCTACGCGATGGTGAAGTGAGATGGCCGATGAGTGATAGAAAGAAGAGAAAGGAAATGAAAGAGCCATCGGATCTTGGGAATGGATAGTCTAGATCTTATCGGAGGATCGACCATCAGCGAAAAAGAAAACTTGCAAGCGGGAACTTGGAATCGCCGAAGGAGACAGGACCATTAGATCGAAAGTGAGATCAACGGTGGGAATTTAAAGTAGGAAAGTGCATCGGCATTTCGCATATCAGTGAAAAAAGGAATGGGAACGTAGAATTTGGAATCTTCGATGACCAATAGTCGATGGGCTTAGCACTTTGGTCATAGGGCGTGGTCATAATATGGAAAAGTGGAAAAGGCTTAAGCCGAAGGCGCTTAAAACCCAAAGTCAGAAAATAGGCCGAAATGGGGCTTTTTGTGGGTTTTTGAAGGTTTTGATAGAGTAAAGAAGGGTTTTAAAGCCAAATAAAAGGGGCTCATATGGTTTTAAAGGGAATTTTGAAGGAAGTGAACAGATTTTTAATAGGAAAATGTGAATGAAAGAGGGGTTCAAAGAATTTTTCTTCAAGACAATAATAGCGCTTTGTGAAGACATTAGTGAGATGGATCCTTTGGAAAAATGGACATAGCAAGGCTTCAAGAAGTCACATATTTTCTCCAAATTTGTTTCTTGAAGACTAATAGACCTGTTTTATCCATAATAGTATATGAAAAAATTATAGATGGCTAACAGCGGCTCCACTTGGGGATGGCAGCTCCTTGGAGGTGTCAAGAACCTCATAAATTTATCTCTGGAATGTAGATCGATGTCCTGCACTTTGAAAATCATATTTCTTCTTCGATCATGCTGCTTGAAAAAATGATCAATAATTATAACAAATCAATTTTCCCCAAACAACTACCTACACAGCCTACTTTCCTAACATTTTTTCTTCAACAGGGTGCACTTGGACTTGCAAACCCTTAGACATTAACATCTTATTCTTTTATTGAAAGCAGGAAACTAATCTAAATCTACCCCTATAACTTCCATGAGTCCAGTTGGACTCAAAAATTATCTACCTAACTACTATATGTCAGGATTAAGCTGTTTGACAGATCTGCATTCTGTACATTCTAAAACATAAATTGAAAGCACAGTCAAACTAGGATTAAGCTGTCTGATTTTTTGTGATGGCTATGACATCAAAAACAAATTGCACATAGACCTTTATTTGCAGAAAAGTAAAACAAAACTTGGAAGGCTTAAGCTCTGAAAACCATGAGAGTTCTTCCTTCTTTCTTTCAGCTCTGATTTCAATCTCTTTGAGCTGTCTTCTTCTTCCTTTTCCTGGTACAAGTTTTCAGCATGTTATAACCAGTTGTTTTTCTTCTGTTTGGCTCAAGTTTTGATCTGATTAGAGCCATTCCTTTTTTGATTCTTTAGTTCATATTTTGAGCATGTTTGAACCTCTGTTTTTCTATCCTAATCTAGTCTACTGATAAGCCAAGACTAAATTGTTGGAAAATCTGATTCACTAACCTGTCAACAGTAAATTGAAATCTATCTAGTCATGATTAGGCTATATGACTAAATAGCAGTGCTTCTTTTGGTAGCGGCATTTAGGCTTTCACACTTTCAAATTTTCCTTTATTTTTTTTTATTTTTTTTTATTTTTTTTGATATGGGGCTGTACCTTTCTTGTTTTTTTAATCTGCCCTCTTTTCTTTTTTCTATTGTTTTTGTATTTTTTCAATTTTTTCTTTCAAAGCCAAAAAACAAAAAACTAACTAACTACTCATTGGCTAAGCTTTATTGACATTCCTACCTAACCTAATCTAACTTGGAAATCTCTACTGTTTTATATGATATAATAGTGCCAGTGCAGCCAGTCAAGTAGTAACAAAAAAGGGTAAAACATCTTACTGCTTGTCAGAGATAAACACAGGGTACTTTGAATGTGGGTTCTCAAAACCAAGGCCACCACGAGTTGTGACCACTCCTGATGTATCTGGCCCTTGCAAAGGGTCAATGCTTGGGAACTTGAGCCAATCAGGGCCTCCATATATTTTGCCACAGGATCAACAAAAACATGATATAAAATTTGTTCTTTTAGGCCTTCCATGACTGGTAGGCTATCTGCATCCCTGATAGCTTTGATCCCTGTATATTTAGTATGCTTCTTGAAAGCACAATCATCCTTTTCCTGCACATCGAAAGGTAGTGAAATTTATTCTTGCTTTGGGGGAGGGAGACTTTCCAAAAATGCTCTAGGGTCCCTAAATTGGTATGACTGATCTTGTGAATTCAACATTTCAATTTCAGTTTCATATCTTTCGACCACTAAGTCTAGGAAAATGTTATTAACCTCAGCATTGAATTTTGAGCTAAGAAGGATAACCTTTGGAAGGTCCTCACATTCAAGTGTTGCCAGTTCACTTGATATTTCATAACGAAGCTCTGCTATGAAACTTGACTACATTGTTGCAAATCATTCAGAGTCTTGTTATTAGTGGAGTGATTTGGTCTTTGCTATGTTGGGATGTGGAGAGGCCCCTATGTTTATTTTAGACCGACAGAAATGAAAGGTTAGCCAGATATGAAAATCTTTAGAGGCAAACTAGTCTTTAACAAAGAAAACTTAATCCTAAAAGTTTCCTAATCATGGGTGTGCACGATATTTTAATGGTAGTGTGGGCTGCCCCAGTGGAGTCTTTGTGAAACTAAGAGTAATCAGCAGGCCTACTGATCACTAGTGGAGTCTTTTGGTCTTTTAGGAGTTGTGGAGTTGCCAGGTGGATGATTTCAAAAGTTTTAAGATGAGTTGTTGTCCACCATCAGTAATTAACTACCAATCTAAGAATTTTGTGGGTCTTCTGAGCTCTTAAGGACGTCTAAGATGCAATTTACTCAGAATTCCCTAGTGGAGTCACCATTATGTTGGGGTCTTGTGATTTGGAAGATTGGCATACCAAATGACAAGGCAACATCATAACCACTTTGGAATCCTAGGATCTAGCCCTCCTGGATTCAAAGAGGGATCTCTCTATATGTGTTTTCAAAGGATATATCTTTAAGGCTTATGATATGATATTAGGCTAGTTATGAAGTACAAGGGATTTTTTTGTTTTTGGTTGGGAATCATTAAATGAGAAGGTCATGTGAAGTGAAGGAGGAAAAAATTAGAATGATGTTTCAGCATGGGAAGATAGGTCAAAAAACAGTGCTAAACCATTGGGCTATGGAGTCATAAAAGGGTTTACTTGCACATCAACTATCCAAGGGTTTTCATAGGGCAAGTCATCTATATCAAAAGATCTTTTAAGTTGAGTTGATGGTATGGAACATTAAGAAGTGTGGTGAAAGAAGCAGACATATAAGAAAACAAAGGGCAGCTTAAGATAAGGTAAGGACTTTTAACCTATCCTTCTTTCGACATACTTTCAAGGGAAACATTCAAGATAAACATAAAAAGTAGCCTAAGATCAGGTAAGGACCTTTAACCTATTTTGCTTACGGGAAATCTTCAAAATAGTTGTTTAAGACTAAACATGGGATGGGGCTAACCATAAACTTCCTTGATTAGGACTCTACTTAGCATGTAGTGAAAAGATCTTTCAAGAAAAACGTCTCAAGTTCTACTCAACAATACATGGGCTCGCCAACATTTCTTAACTGGTTATACTCTATTGATTCATTCTTAAATACACATTTAGAAGAAAACATAAAGATAAATCTTATCAGTCAAATTTAGGGTACTTTTAGAAGTCAATCATAATCTATAATTGTTGTTATTTACAGAGAATATGAACAAAGTGGAAACATAAGGAGAATAATTATAAAATTAAGGATAACATCACCAATTATTTAGATCAGGATCCAGTGAAATCCTCTTGTCTATTTGATGTCCAAAACCAGTTACATACTTTGAGTCCAATAGCTTTTACAGTCTGATACTTCTCTTCCCAGCCTACCATATGACAACTACTCAATAACTCTTACTCAATAACAGTTCAAAAATTAACCATTTTCCAACCTTTTACAATGATTTTTCTGTGAATACATATAGGTGAGCGAGGAAGAGTGTTGAAGGAAAGATCATAAATATCAGTTAAGACAGAGGGGGAGAGGTATTCGAATGCCCATTCTGCTTAGTGACCATTACATTAACTGATTGTACCATTTTAGTAGTTTTTATATCTTTGAGGCATGTCTGGTAGGCTGGTAATAACTCCAAAGTGTGCTCTTTGAAGATAATTATGGCTGAAGTACTCTATTTGATTGTAATGTTCCAAAATTGGACCAGCTACACTATTGGGAATAATATGAGATATTACCAATGTGGAGCTACATCAATATGCCTTATACAGATGTAAACACACTTAAAATTTAGTTAAATATGTAGCGGAAACCTTATACAACGTTTTATAGACGAAAAGGTGTAGAAAAGTGATGATTTTGGCCCTAAAATGAGTGTATTCAGAAATATGCGTAGAATTAAGGGATATGGTAGGAGGTTATTTTGTATTATGTCGTGAGGGACCTATGCTCCAAATTTCAGCTCAAAAAAATAATTCTAGCTAAGTTAAATAGTTCCTCCTTCCCAAACTAGGCTTAAAAACCTTGATTTCCCATGGCTTAAATGATGCAGAAAGTGCTGAAGCTTCTACAACGTGATTTTATGAAGGGTTTAGCTGAAATAATGATGGAAAATCAGTATGATAAATTCATAATATTATTCAATGGATTTATATTAGGAAACACATATTTATACATGAAGAAAAGCCTCAAAACCCAGCAAAATGCTACAAGGAAATGCCCAGTAAACCAGACAGCGTAATATTCAGGAAGCTGAAGCAATGTTTCATTATATTTTAGATCTAAAACAGATATGAATAGAAAATCATAGATCAGAATGGGATATATATGCAAAAATATATTTTTAGTACATTCCCCTTGGGGATCTTAGCAGAAGATGAATAACAATGAATAGATTTGAGATCTACACCATAGATCTGCAGTAATATTTAGAAATTTCTGAAGAATATGATGCAAAGTATATCATATCTGAAATAGGACATGGATTTGTTGGCCGATCCATGGATCGCCTCAGTGAAGGAAAGGAGCCCTTTCACCGGAGATCTCTCCTCCAAAATGATGCAAAATCCACACTGCAACTCTGCCTGCAAAATGACGTAGTTTTCTGAAGCTAACTACACTAATGAAGTGATGCACACTTTGGCCTTATGCCAATATAAGAATCTAAAGCCCCAAAACATCTATTGCACTCTTGCCAGTGATTTAGATGACTTCACCATTGAAAATATGCAATAGAACTCTTCAGATCTGAATAGATCTTATTCCACTTGCTGCAGCTCTCTAAACAGTGAAGCCCTAATCAGGATTTATGTTGTCAAGGGAGGTGAAGCTTGGCCAATTCTAGATAGTGGACCAATGTAGCACAATCTACTCCAAGAGACCCTCAAGGAAGGAAGAGGAATTCCTAAACAGGAAATTCCTCTCTCCAGCTAAACAACCAAGAGAGTTTGAGTTGCTAGAGCAATATAAAAATCTAATTATCATCAAATGCCTTTTCCTTGAGCCTTCTCCTTCCTTTTATAAGATGAGGATGTGCAAAACCCTAAACCACCTCAAATGAATTAACCCCTTTCACATGGGATCCTCCTTCTAGAACTGCGTTGGGTCTTCAAAGTGGTTCAATGTATCTGGTCTGCTTAGTGATTTGGTCCTGTTGACTTGGTCAAGTGGCTCAATCCTATTCATATACAATTTGATTTTATTAAGAAAGCCCTGATTTGTCTTTGTTCACATTGGGCATTGATTTATTTTTATGTTTTAGGAATTTTTCATGTCCTCCTTTACATTTTATTCATCAATAAATAAAATTTAAAAAAAATAAAATATTACTATTAGCTTGGGTTAATTAGGAACATTACAGTCCTCTGGAGCCTTTTTGAGGCATCCTAAATAATCCTCATTGAGGCATGTCTAGTAGGCTGGTAATAACTCCAAAGTGTGTTCTTTGAAGATAACTATGGCCGAAGTAATTTGTTTGACCTCTGAGACAAGTAACTATCATATTTCGGTTCTGAGGCCTCCCATGACTGTGCAATAATTGCTCTGATAGTTTTAAAGAGGTTCTTTCATCACGATGGTTGTCACGGTGTCTTTGATAGGTAAACTAGACTACAGGTTTCCTTACGGGTTTCTGAGAAGGAAATAGCCTTGCTGATATGTCCTTCGGAGGCTTTCTTTGGCTGATTTGTCTCTCTTAAGAATTTTAATCACTGATTTAGGCCTTGATTTGTGATTTAGGCTTCATTAGGCCTTCTTGGATCATCTTTGGTCCTCGTCTGATTGCTGTGTACAGGTGGCTGCGCTGGAGGGTTTTTCTATGTAATCAATATTCATGATATATTTATTATAACCTATAATTTTACCCTTCACGTCCCTTTTGCATTCAATCGGGCCTTCGAGGATCGTCACCCTTGGCCTCTGTCACCTTTAGTGACTATGGGAGAGCTTTTTCTTATAACACTACCATGAAACCTACAACATACAACAAAAACATCATAAAACCCTTCGTAGGTGGTTTGACTGCTTCATAGGGCTCGGGCATGGGTGAAAGAGCTGCGAGGAGAAGGGTGAATGCAGCGGAGATGAGCTTTAATGGAAAAAACCTAAAACCAGGGTTTAAATAAGGCTTGGCGCAGAATATTGGATAGGTGGTTTTGGAAAACTGGGGATGGTTTTTGCTTAGGGTTTGGGTGGTAAGCGATATTGTATGAAATGGATGTGATATGGCCGAGAGGTCGAGACGTGCCACGGGAAAAACTACCTATTTTGTGTTGAAAATGGTATTTATGCTGTTATGGAAAAACGAGCACGAAGATGTCTGTGGGTTGTTGGCTCTTGGGGGGGAGGGGGGCAGATCAATAGTGGAGATCGCAAGGGAACACGATGGAAAGGCCCAACACGGTCCGGTGGGACTAGAGGGATTATATGGGATATTGGAAGAAAACATGCATAGCAGGGGCACTTGAGGGTACGGATGAGTTTGCAGGCCGTGTGGCTCCGCAGTAAATCTCAGCCGTTGGATGAAGATATTTTGTGGTCAAAAGAGTCAAATGTGGGGGCACTCATAGAGTTAATTCGTGTGTTGAAAGTGCCTATGGGTGGAAGAAAATGGGAATCAACACGAGCCATTGAATCGGGGAATTGGATGGCTGTGATTGAATCGAGGGATCGGCAATCGACAGAGAAGAGGGTCCGAGATGGAGGAATTTGGAATTGCGATGTGCCAATGTCCGATGGGAGAATCAAGTGCAATGGATGGAGGACCATTGGATCGGGACAATGATCAACGACTAGGATGCGATCGCGGGGGATGGTTATCGGCAGAGAATAGAAGGCGGAAGCGAAAAAGGGTGCAGCCTGATGCGATTGAGTGACGCGATGGCGAAGTGCGATGGCCGATGAGCGATAGAAAGCGAAGAAAGGAAATGTGAGAGCCGTCAGATCTTGGGAATAGACGGTCCAGATCTTATCGGAGGATCGGCCATTGGCGAAAAATAAAACTTGGAAGTGGGAACTTGGAATTGCCGAAGGAGCGAGGATCGTTAGATCAGAAGCGAGATCAACGGTGGGGATTTAAAGCGGGAAAGCACATCAGTGTTTCGCTTATCGGTGAAAAAAGGAATGGGAACGTAGAATTTGTAATCTGCGATGACCGATAGCCGATGGGCTTAGTGCTTTGGTGGCAAGGCATGGTCATAAGATGAAAAAGGGGCAAAGGCTTAAGCCGAAGGCGCTTAAAACCCAAACTTGGAAAATAGGCTGAAATGGGGCTTTTTGAGGGTTTTTGAAGGTTTCGATAGAGTAAATAAGGGTTTTAAAACCAAATAAAAGGGGCTCATATGGTTTTAAAGGGAATTTTGAAGGCAGTGGAGGGATTTTTAATGGGAAAATGTGAATGAAAGAGGTGTTCAAAGCAGTTTTCTTCAAGACAATAATAGGGCTTTGTGAAGACATTAGGGAGATGGATCCTTTGGACAAATGGACAAAGCAAGGCTTCAAGATATCACATATTTTCTCCAAATTTTTTTCTTGAAGACTAATAGACCTGTTTTAGCCATCATAGTATATGAAAAATTTATAGATGGCTAACACATGGTACCAGAGAAAAGAAGATTGCAATATTGAAGCAGTAGCTGAGTTTGTTGGTGGAAACAATTCAAATATGCTGCAAGAATTTCTTGTTGTGATAGTTGAGTAAACATAAAAATAGGTTTGAATGGTTTGTGGTTAGAGTATGCACTCGAGTGTAGCTCGAACAACATTGCATGGAAGGATAGGATGGAGGTGGTGCTTGAAGATAATGGCTTGAAGCAATTGATCGACAATGATGTTTCGAAGCCCACTTCTACGGATGCTGCATTAATTGGCACCTGGTAGAAGAATGTGTTAGTCATCCATAATTTTGACTTTACCCAAAGATGACTAAGTTGACATCCCCAGATTTCTAGAAAAAATATTTTCGGAAACATTGTGAGTTCTAGAAATCTCATAGCCTTCATTATCCTAAGTCTATCAGTTTCTCATAGAAACTTAACTCAAAGCTTCGAAATAACCCTGCTGGTTCAAAAGAAGACTGTTCCAAACCCCTCATTTCATTCATTTTCTCCTTCACAACAATTGTTCTTTCTCCCGTCTTAAAAATCCCATTTTTCCTTTTTACCTTATCCTCCATTTCCTAAAAAATCCCCCTTAAACCTTGTAAATCCATTTTACAAAGTTTAAAACCCCTTTTTTCCTCTATCAGAACCTCAAAAAGGCTAAAAAACTCACTTTTAGGCCTTTTTCTGACTTTTCACAAGCTTAGGCCTTAAGCGCTTTTCAGCTTAGGCCCTAACCCCTTTTTCCGCCATAAAACTACACCTTGTGACTAAGTGCTAAGCCCATCGGCCATCGCACTTCGGCGGTTTTTGTTTCCACTTCCCAAACCTATTTTTCCCCTACCGATGCACTTTCCCAAGCTAAATGTCCACTGTTGATCTCATTTATGATCCAACGGTCTTCAATCACGTCACGCCATCGCATCGCTCCATTGCAATTGCTCGTTTCCCAATTCTGCTCCCCTTTTCTTTTTCTCTCCGATGGCCAATCCCTTGAGTAGATCTCATTCGTTGATCTCATTTCCCAATCCAACGACCCACAATTTTTTGCACTTTGGCATTCCCCGCTCCCCTATCTCCTTTCCTTCTGTCAATGATCACCCCCATAATGAAATCTTGACCGTTGATCTGGCCCCTCCAGATCCAATGGCCATTGCTTCATCGCACTTTGCTCCACCTCATCGGCCATTGCATTTCGCAGTTTCCAAAATCCTCGTCCCCGCTCCTATTTTTTCCAATGATGGCCAATCCACTGAGTTAATCCTCACCGTTGATCCTCTCGATCAAACAGCTCCCATTTAACCACACCTCAAACCCTTCCCTTTGTAAATTCTCACCCCGACTATGTTTCTTCGCGATATATCTCCGCTTCTCCGAGTTAATCGCAATTTTCCATCCTTTGTCGATGAAGTCTCCACCATCAATCTCTCCCAGATAGGATGGCGCAGGATCACTACGGGGGCACCCTTCCAAGATGATCCGTACTCCCCAGTCCTCCCCCCCACAGTCCATCTCCACCATTGATCCTCTCCCAATCCAATGGCTAGTATTTCCCCATTCACTGTGGAGGCACCCTGCCAATGAGATCTTTCTGTAGCCCCGGTCCCCCCGTAGTCGATCTCAGTTGTTGATCTTCTCCAGATCCGGTGGCTACCAGATAATGATGTTGCTAGTCCCACCGCCCACTACTCTGTGCTACATTCTCCCCTTGGTTAAATCTCCAACGTAGATCTTGCCGATCCAACGGCGATCATCACCCCTCCCACCATTCATCTTCTCGACCATTTTGTAACCCCACACCCCTTGCAAAAAGGTGTTTTCCTTTATATTTCCCCTCCATATATGTCAAATCCCACATTGAATCTGAGTCGTTGATCATTCCCGATCAATGATCCTTGCATCTCCTACCACTTTTCCTCCACAAAACATTACCCCACGTCAGCTCGGCCCTACCATCTCCTCCCGTTGTGCTACTCTCATCCCTCCGCGTTCATTCTCAACCATATATCTGCAGCTCCCAGTTCTAATGGCCCAAACCCCGTTTTGTGTCCATTTTGCTCCCCCTCCCCCTCCGTGCATCTTGAGCATGAAATGGGCAGTTTTAAGGGGCATACATGTCAGCCATGAACATCTATCGCATTCCCCCCTGCTCATTACCACTTACCGCCCAAGCTCTATGCGAAAACCACCCTGGTTTTTCGTAATACCACCTCACCATTTCTGCACCATAATTTAAGTTTAAACCCTACTTCTTCCATGTTCTGCCATGAAACCCTCCTCACGCATTCATATTGGCCTCTACACAGCTCCTTTGCCTCCGCCAAGCCTCTGAAACAGTTTTTAACCCACAACACAGGTTTTTATAATGTTTTGAAATTTTTATGTGTAGGTTTAATGGCACCCCAATCCCAAGGGGCCATCCCACAGTCAAGATAAAGATTGAGGCCTTAGGATGACAATCCGAGGGCCTAAAATAGAAGAGGATAGGGTATTTGATTCCAAGGGGTTTAATTGATGATTCATTGTCATAAATTCGATCAAAGGAAACCCCTGCACACAGCAAAAAAGAAACATAAGATCAATGAAGAAGACGATGAAGACAAAAGACTAAAGGGCTTAATCATAGATTAAGTTTGTCAAAACAAATATTAGCCCCTTTAAATATGAATGATTAAAGGCTAAGGGTCAAAATATAAATAATCTAGGATAAAGGAAATTGTTTAAAATAGAAAGGAGAAAGGACAGTAAAAGTAGATCAAGCCTTAAATTACAGTTTAATGATGAATGAAGGATACTTAGGCCAGAACAAGCCTCAAATACATCAACAGGAGGCAACTATTTCTCCAAAAGATCTAGTTGCCACCTATATCCTACCTTCTATCTCAAAGAGAAAATAGACAATTATTACACTAAAGAAGATATTTTAAACTGCCAGGACAGTTATTGTAAAGATAAGAATAAACCTTGAAAGTCAATCTTTTCTCCTATATTTCTATTAGAAGTTAAGACAGAGTTATTGAAACAGATAAGTAGTTGAACATATTTCTACCTTATGCCTTGCATGGTTTTCAAGGTTAGGAATGCATTTACTTTGTAATTAATAACCCTTGAACCGTAGATCAATTCCACCTCCTCATTTGCAGTATAAATACTGCATTGGAACTCATTTTAAAGTTGGCATTTGATGACTCTTTTGAAGTAATACATAGCTCTGTTGAAGTTGAAAAGAAATAGATGTTCTGGAACCTATGGATGTTTTAACCTGTTTGTTGATGGAGAAAGCTTTTTCATTTGATCCCTGAGCTTGGCTGTTGGTGAAGTACTCTAAATATGTTAATGTTTTTCCTATTTTCCATTTTATTTCCTCATTTCTTACTACAATAGAGTAAAAGGTGTAGGCTAAGAAATGTCTCCTAGAAGCACCTTAGACCTGTTTACTCTTCACTATTTTATGTTTTCTTCTGCTGAGGCATTCTAGAGAATTCGTAATTGCTCTCTGGAACCCTTATGCTTGTTTACTTCTTAAATATTTCAATATAGTTGGCCTCAAGAATGATTTATGGTTTTCCCTGCTTACTTGCTTCTACTTAAAAACTATTTCTGAAATCTCCCTTCAAAGTACCATTGTCCAAAGTCTGCCAAAGAGGTTTGTTTTTATCATACCCTTTGTACTTGCTCAAAAAATTGTTTTGAAGGTCTTTATAATTACAGTCTTAGATGTCTAGGAGTTCCCTCTTCTATGAATGCAGTTATTTGTGAATCTTGAATGTTTTCTTATCCTTGCAAGTGAAATCTTTGGATGAAATAGAGCGTTCCTCGACTCCTAGATTTTATTTGAAAAGTTTGTCTTGGAATTATTATTTGCTGAAGTGTGGTTTCTAGAATTTATGGTTAGCCCTGCCTATGAAATACCTCTTCATGTTAGATAATGTTTTAAGTCACTTTGCTGAGAACATATAATTAAGGATTCTTAATTGCCCTTAGTTCTTATTTTCATTCTAAACCTTTAATGTTCACTTCATTTCACTTGAATGACTTTGAAGATTCAATAGCCAAGTTAGATTTTCCCTTTGATATCCCTGATTCATCCTCAAACTTGTTACCATTTCCACTTGACTCCATTGCCCAATGACTTAGGGATTTCCATTTTCTATCTATGCTCCCTAGATCATCATTCCCAAACAAACAATCAAACAAACTCATGCTTCATAACTAGCCTAAAATCAACCTTTAAAAGCAAAAAATCTTACATCTTCGCAAAAAATTGAGAAATCCCTCTATGATAATAGGAAGGCTAGGCCCTAGAGCTCTAAATATTGGTTTTGATGTTGCCTTATCATTTTATTTTCCAATCGGCCAAATCACAGGACAACAACAGAATGTAACGAAGACGAGAAGGATTTTGTTGGAAGGTGTGCAAGACCATATTATGTCAAACCTTCATGGGAAAGCCACTCCATTTGCAATGTGGAAGGGTTTGACGGATATTTTCCAAAGCAGCAGCGACCATAGGAAATTGGCGTTGAAGGATAAACTCAGAAAGATCAAAATGGAGAAGGGCGACAATATTCCTAAGTATCTCACAAAGTTTTTCCAATGTCGGGATGAACTGGGGAGTGTGGGAATCATGGTTATCGATGATTATTTGATGAGTTTGGATGTCTTGGGACTTCCTAAGAGTTGCACAGATATCAATACCCTGTCAACGGATGAGAAAAAATGTCGGATTGGGAACAACTGTGGTCAGATCTAGTGTAGGAGGAGTTCAGGTGGAACACCAGAGATGGCTCTTCATCAAAGAATGATGATGAAGGGGATTTTTCTTTGGCTTCCAAGGCAAAGAAAGGGAAGGGGAAGAAATTCCACTCAAAATCCGAGGCTAAAGGCAAGAAGCTAGATTTTTCCAAGGTGGAGTGTTTTCACTGTCACGAACATGGGCATCTTGCCACTAACTGCCCATGGAAAAAGAAGAACAATAAGGTTGCAGGATCTTTAGATGGTAAGGCCATTACCTCGCAATTTTACCTTTATTTCTCTTTGATCACATTCTTGGTTTCAAGTGCAATGGGATCAGTGTGGTGTCTTTATAGTCGTGCTTCATTCAACATGATGGGAGATAAGGATCTTTTTAGTGACTTGGAGGAGAAAGGTATCCAAAAGCATATAGAGATGGGAGATGATGGAAGACAAAGTGCGACCGACATTGGTACCATTACCTTTGAGAGGGAGTCAGGTAAACCATTTCTGTTGAAATATGTTATGCATGTTCCAGGTCTGAAGAAAAACTTGGTTTGAGTCGCGATGTTGGAGGAAAGAGGCTATGATGTTGTTTTCAATGATGGAAAAGCTTTCTTGCGACATAAAACAATGGATTAAGCCAAGAGTATAGGGATTTGAGTCAAGAATATCTACAAGCTGGATGTAGATGGCTGCGCTGCAATGGTGGGAAAAGAAGAAGAAGTGGTGAGATGGGATGAGAGTGAATTATGGCACAGGTGATTGGGCCATATTCACCATGGCTCCCTATAAATTTTGCAGCATATTTCTACTAGACTTCCCAAGGGTACACTTGCACAGTTAGATCAGTGCAAGGGATGTACCATGGGTAAGTTTGTAAATTCCACATTTCATGAAAAGGAAAATCGTGCTTCGGTGATCATGGAGAGAGTTCATAAATATGTGTGTGGAAAATTCTCTGTTGCTTCAACAAAAAAACACATTTATTATGTTATTTTTGTTGATGAATTTTCTTGTAAATGTTGGATCTTTTTCATGCAGAAGAAGGATCAAGCATTCTAAAAGTTCTGTGAGTTTAAGGCATTGGTTGAGAAAGAGTTGGGGAAGCAAGTGAAGGCTCCGTGGAGCGATAATGGTGGAGAATACATCTCGAATGAATTCAAAGATTTCTGTAGAAAAGAAGGAATTCAAAGAGAAATCATAGCGCCTCATAACCCATATAAAAATGGGGACACAGAGAGGAATAATAGAATGATTGTGGGTGCTGCAAGAGCTATGTTGCATGATCAGGGCCTACCAATACATTTGTGGGTGAAAACATGTTGTGAAACCAACTCCAAAAAGAGAAGAAAAGAGATATCAACACCTTAGAAATAAGCCACTTCGAGGGGGAAACCTCCAATACATTACATGAATGAACAACTCTTGGATGATACAAATGACAAAACCTCCTATCTATATATAGGAGTCCATGGGGCCACAATGTAATCCTAGCTGACCTAAAAATAATAATGTAAGGGCACAATAATAATAATATGGGGGTTAGAGGGGTACACCAATAACAATTAGGGGGTTATACTAACAACAATAAGGGACTATAATAGTAATATAAGGACCTAACATGCTCCTCTCCTTCAAAAAATTGTTGTCCTCAACGCTTGAGCAGCTACGAGTGCTTCTGTATAAAATTATCATCCTCCCATGTAGAATATTCAGTGGGTAAGTTCTTCCATTTGATGAGATACTCTGAAATTGATCGATTTAGTAGCTGTTGAGTTCTTGTTTCCATGACTGTTTCAGGTTCCAATATGGTTTTTCCTTCCTCATCAAGTTCTGGCAATATTGTTTGAACTGGAATTTTGTCCCCTATAAACTTTTTTAAGCATGAAACATGTAAAACTGGATGCACTCTCAAAGAATTAGGAAGCTCCAATTTGTATGCCATAGTACCAATATTTTGCAACACCTTGTAAGGACCATAGTACTTTGGAGATAATTTATTATCCTTCTTAGCTTGCTTGAGGGACATTTTTTTGTATGGTTGTAGCCGTAAAAATACCCAGTCTCGCACATCAAATATTATCTCACTACGATGTTGATCTGCCTATTGTTTCATTCGATTTTGTGCCAAATTTAGGTTATCTTTTAAGAGTTAAAGAACTTATTGTTGATGATCGATGTGATCCTCCACTGCTTGAACCCTATAATTTTCCCTTAAAGAAGATGTGATGGATGGTGGATGATATCCATAAAGTGCCATAAATGGGGTCATTTGTTTTTTAGTATGGAAGGAAGTGTTATACCACCATTCAGTAAGAGGTAAACACTTGACCCATTTTTCTTACTTATCAGATGCAAAAAAATGAAGATAACCTTCCAAACATTTATTCACTATCTCCATTTGACCATTGGATTTTGGATGATAACATGAGCTATGAGCTAGTTGAGTACCCAAACAAGAAAATAATTCCGTCCAAAAATTTCCTGTTAAAATGGGATCTCTATCACTTACAATAATCTTTGGGTTTCCATGTAGCTTTTGAATTGTTTCCATAAATGTAGTAGCAACTATAATTTCTTTAAATGGATGAGATAATGCACAAAAGTTTGCATACTTGGTAATTCTATCAACTACCACCATGATGACACTCCTTCCTTCGGACTTAGGTAAACCTGTGATAAAATCCATTGAAATCTCCTCCCAACGTTGACTTAGAATGGATAAATTTTGTAGAAGATCCGGTGTCTTAATTTTCTCAACTTTATTTTGCTAGAAAACCAAACATTCTGCCACAAAATTTTGAATATCAGATTTAAGGCCATCCCAAAAAAATTCTTTCTCCACCCTGTGGTAAGTTTTTAAAAATCCCGAGTGTCCTCCTAAAGGAGAAGTGCGCAATTCCAAAAGAATATTTTGTTTTAGTTGGGAATTCTTGAAAATATATAAGCGATCTTTGTACCATAAGGAATCATTTTTCCAACTAAATGTATCAAATGTAATAAGATGTTGCTGCAAATTTTGAATGAGTGTCCAAACTTTTTCATCCTTCTTCCATTCATCCCTTGCTTTGGTTATCCAATTTGGTTGGATAATAGAAATGGCACAAAGCAATGCTTCCACCTCTTCATCCTTTCTTGAGAGTGCATCTGCAACAATATTTAGCTTCCATTTTTTGTAGATGATTTCAAAGTCATAACCCAACATCTTTGTGACCCGCTTTTGTTGCTCTTCTGAAGATAGTCTTTGTTCCAACAAGTGTTTAAGACTATCATGATTAGTTTTTACCTTGAAGTGTCTTCCCATTAGGTAAGGTCTCCATTTCTTTAGTGCATGTAGTATTGCCAACATTTCCTTCTCATAAATAGCCTTTTGTAAATACTTTCCTTTGATTGAACGAATTTAAAAAGAAATGGGTCTTGCTTCTTGCATTAAAACAACACCAATTCCATTTCCTGAGGCATCACATTCCACAATAAAGGTTTTTGTGAAGTTTGGCGTAGCTAAGACTGGTAGGAACATTGCCTCTTTAAGATGTTCAAATTCCTTAGTTGCTTCAGGAGTCCATGAAAATGAATCTTTCTTCAATAATGTTGTTAGAGGTGCTGCTATTGTCCCATAATTCTTAACAAAATTGCGATAATACCCTATTAACCCGAGAAATCGGCGCAACTAATTTATGGTTGTGGGGACTTTCCCTTCCTTAATGGCTTTAATTTTGTTAGGGTCTACCTTAACACCCTCGTGAGATACAATATGACTCAGATATTCCACCTCTTGTACTCCAAAGAAACATTTGGATGTTTTTTCATATAATTGTTTCTCCTACAATAGTTTGAGCACCCTGTCAACATGTTCAACATGATCCTTCCAAGACCTTCTGTAGATTAGTATATCATCAAAAAATACTAGCACAAATTTTCTAAGGAAGGGTTTGAAAATGGAATTCATCAACCCTTGAAATGTAGAAGGTGCATTGGTAAGGCCAAAAGGCATGACCAAAAATTCACAATGACCCTCATGAGTTCGAAATGCTGTTTTTGGAATATCTTCAGTCTTCATTCTAATTTGATGATATCCTGAACGAAGATCCAACTTGGTAAAATAAATTGCTCCATGTAATTCATACAATAATTCATCAATAACAGGAATGGGAAATTTGTCTTTAATGGTGAGCTTATTGAGCTCCCTATAATCTGGACACATTCGCCATGATCCATCCTTCTTGTGTACCAATACTACAGGAGCAGAGAAAGAACTTTGACTAGGTTGAATATACCCGCCTCTAACATTTCTGCAATCATACGTTCAATTTCGCTCTTTTGGAAGTAAGGATATCTATAAGGCCTGATGTTTGGAGGAACACTTCCTGGAATCCAATGAATAGCATGATCATGATCACGAATAGGTGGGAGTCCTTTGGGAGTTTCAAACACCTTGGAATGATTGTCCAAGACTTGTTGGAGATCTGCAGAAATAGATGATGTTGATGTTGGAACTTCTAGTGAGCATAATTGTGCAATTACGCCTCGTTGTTCTTTCTTTAGAAGCTTTGTCATGCCATTAGAGCTTATTATCCTTCCTGGCTTCCCTTCAATACCCCGTAATTCGACTTCCTTTCCTTCTGAAAAAAATTTCAAGAAAAGTTCTTGAAAATTAAAAGCTACCGTCCCCAAAGATTGTAACCATTGTACTCATAGTACAACATCAGCACCTCCCATAGGAATGGAAAGCATTGGACTAGTCAACACATATTCCCCCATGGTTAGCTTGATATTATGGCATTTTCCAGAGCAATTTATAGTTCCTCCATTTGCAACCATCACTTGACATTATGGTGTTGGGTATAAGAAACAATTCAATTCCTTGGCTACCTTACAATGAATAAAATTATGGGTACTACCCAAATCAATCAACACTATTACCTTTTTCTTCTTGATATGTCCTTCTATCTTGAGAGTTTGAGGAGTGGTAATTCCTGCCAATGCATTACATAATATCGTTGGACTCACTTCTTCTTCTTCTAGGGTTGCTTCCTAGTGTATATCCTCTTATTTTGAAGTTTCTTGTTCATTTTCTTCCTCCTCTTCACAATCTATGTAAAATAATATATTCTCAGCACACTTATGACCTTTATTGTATTTGCTATCACAACTGTAGCAAAGCCCTTTTGCTCTTTTTTCTTCCAATTGTTGTTGTGTCAAACTTGTAGGTTGTGGAAGTCTAGGAGTAGCAAAATTTCCATCTTTATAGATGTGAGTGGTGGGCTTCCTTGTCACCATAATTTTACATTCAATTTTTTTTGCCAACTTGAATGCCTTATCTAATGAATCTGGTTCCCAAACATGAACTTCATGTTGGATGTTATCCTTTAAAGTCCCTATGAAGACATTAATCATGTGTTCCTTTAAAATATCATTTACCCTTATATTCAATTTTTGGAAGTCCTCAATGTGCTCTGCTACTAAACCCTTTTGTTTGAGATTGATCAATTGGCTAAAGAAGGTGTTGCTCTTTGTATCCTCAGAATGTGATATCATTTCCTCTGTAAAAATTGACCAAGTGAATTTTTTTTTACGGGAGCAAAGCCATCGATACCATAGAAATGTATTTTGTTCTAAACGTAAAGTTTCAATGCGTACCTTTTGTGTGTTTTGCACATTATTGAGATCAAAATAAATCTCCATCTATAGTATCCATGTTACGGGATCCTTGCCATCAAAATTCCTCATATTCATCTTTGGAATATAGTGGTTCTTTAATCCAACATTAGAGTTTATGAAATCACGATTAACATTTATTTTGTTCTCATCATGAGTTTCCTCTACTATATTTTCACCATTACGAAACATTTCTTGTATCAACTTTTCCAAACCTTAGATGTCTATTTTTAGATCATTCTTCATGTTTTCCATTTTTTCATCGATCTTAGCTTCCATGTCATCCATCTTAGCTTCCATGCCAACTTCCATGCCATCCATCTTAGCTTCCAAACCATTCATCTTAGCTTCCACACCTTTCTTCAAACCATCCATCTTAGTTTCCATGCCTTTCTTCAAAACTTCAATTTCATTTTTATTTTTTTCTCTTTGCGATAACGAAATTTGGTGCATTTGCTCATGGAATTTTGATATCTCATGTTGCATTTCTTTATCGTCATGAGTCATAGTAGAGCCTTCTAAAGGCTTAATGGGTGTTGAATTCTTTTTAGGAGGAATTTTAGAACCTGATACTAATATCTATGCTCAATATGCCTTTGGAATCACCTAGAGCTGATTTTTCAAACAAGACTTATGCAATTTGAAAAAAATACATATCTTTTTCTTGATTTTGAGAAGCTCGATATTGAAGCTGAATTAAATCTGTGATTTCATATCTTCAATATCTTAAATTCGGCCCTAAAGCAGCCCTATGATTCTTCTTTTGAATTCCATGGGTCTGACCTGATTTGGATTCTTGAAGACAAAGTTATGCCCAATCTCCTACAATGACCTAATTATGGAATGGTTCAGTAGAGCGAACTTGTACGACCTGCCACGTGTCACTATTTCCTCCTTTGGCTCTGAAATTGATATAGCAAAAACTAAATTCCATGTAATTGCAACCACTTTTTATAGAATTGCAATCCGATGCTCAAAGAGAGATTTATGAAGATTTTCACATGATCACCTCTTTGAGATGAAATTCGAGAGCCTGCAAAAAAACTTAACTTCCACAGACCATATCTCTAAAAATATTGCGAATAAAGCTCTGAAATTTTGCAAGACCCTTCCTCAAGATTTCTTCTTTTCTCCCTAAAAATTTCAGCTTCTAAACCTTCGTATAAAAAATGTTATAGAAAAAATTCCATGATGCCCTGTTTAGGTTAAATTCAAGAGCCTGCAAAAAGACCTAAATTCCACAGATCATATCTCTGAAAATATTGTGAACCAAGCTTTGAATGTTTGTGAAGATGTTCCTTAGGATTGCGGCATCGCACTCTAAAAATTTCCGCTTCTAAACCTTTGTATAAAAAGAGTTATAGAGAAAATTCCATGATGACCTGTTTGGGGCAGTGAAACCCTAGAATCCAAAGCTGTGATACCAAATGTTGTGAAACCAGCTCCAAAAAGAGAAGAAAAGAGATATCAAAGCCTTATAAATAAGACACTTCGAGGGGGAAACCTCCAATACATTACATGAATGAACAATTCTTGGATGATACAAATGACAAAACCTCCTTTCTATATATAGGATTCCATGGGGCCACAATGTAATCCTAGTTGACCTAACAATAATAATGTAAGGACACAATAATAATAATTTTGGGGTTATAGGGGTAAAAAAAATAACAATAAGGGGGTTACACTAACAACAATAAGGGACTATACTAGTAATATAAGGACCTAAGAAAGCATGTAGCACTACATTTTATGTGCAAAACCATTGTCCTCATAGAGTACTTGGCATGAGTACACATGAAGAAGATTTTACTAGTAAGAAACCAGATGTGTCTCACTTTAATATTTTTGGCTCATCTGTTTATGTGCATGTGACCAAGAACACCAGGAAGAAGCTGGAGGCGACTGTTGAAGTTGGGATATTTGTGGGGTACACAGAAACACCTCATAATTATCTTGTGTATTTTCCAAACAGTTGAATGAATATGGTGCGACGAGATATAAAATTCAATGAGGAGAAAGCCATGAATATGTCACTTGATAGGGAGCTCGATTTACATCCAAAGGAGGAAGTTTTGGTTCCCAAAGATGAGTCTCTAGATTTGGATCAACCACAAGAGGAGGTTCATGGAGTGGAGAAGTCCACTCACAAAGAGGCAAACATCAGAACTGGCAGAAGGGATACCACATAAGTTGAGAGGCTGAAGCTTGATGCGGCAGAGAATGTAGGTGTCCCTACTTCACAGCACAGACAAAGATAGTCTCCTGACCGATTCACTGGATACATGGCTCTCATGAGAAAATGTATTGTGATAGAGCCATCTTCCTTTGAGGAAGCAGTGTAGGAGCCCGCAAGGGTAGATGCAATGGTGGAGAAGTATGACTCCATTGTCAGAAACAATGCTTGGGAAATTGTTCCAAGGCTGGTTAATAAACCAGTGGTATGTTCGAGATGGATCTACAAGGTAAACCAAGATGATAATGGGAGTTTTGAGAAATACAAGGCTAGATTTGTGGCCCAAGGCTTCTCACAGATCGAGGGGATTGATTATGAAGAAACCTTTGCACCTGTCGCATGGTATTCTTCTATAAGGACCATCCTCTCTCTCTCAGTGCAGATGGGTTGGCACATTCATTAGATGGATGTGAAGACTACTTTCCTTAATGGGATAATTGAGGAGGAAGTGTACATTGAGTAGCCTGAAGGATTTGAGATCTTCAACAGTGAGTCGCATGTGTGTAAACTCAAAAGAGCACTGTATGGGATGAAGCAAGCACCCCATGCTTGGTACACTCAGATAAACAGTTATTTCACTGGAGTTGGCTTCACCAAGAGTGAGGTGGATGAAAACCTATACCAAATTGTGGTGGAGGGTAAGCTTTTAGTCATTGTTATTTATGTTGATGATTTAATACTGACTGGTGATGAGCAGCTAATACAATCATGCAAGGAGGACCTTGCAAAGGAGTTTGAGATGAAGGATATGCGCCTCCTTCACTATTTCCTTGGACTGGAAATATGGCAGTGAGAAGGTGAACTTTTTATGTCTCAACGCAAGTATGGAAGGGAGATACTCAGTAAGTTTCACATGGAGGGCTACAAACCCATGGATACTCCTCTTCAAGAAACTGGAGGAAAGAGGACACTACATCTGGAGAGGTAGTGGATGCTACTGTCTATCAACAGTTGGTGGGTTCGTTCATGTATTTAGTTAATACAAGACTAGACATATGCTATGCAGTGAACCAAATTAGTCAAGTGATGGTTAAGCCTACCAAGCTCTTTTTGAAGGTGGGCAAGCATGTCCTGAGATATCTCAGGGGCACATCTAAGTATGGATTATGGTACATATAGACAAATGAGTTGAAGTTTCATGGCTTCAAGGATGCAGATTGGGAAGGCAACCCAACAAACAGAAAGAGCACATTAAGAGGGGTCTTCAGTATCGGATCTACAGTTGTTTCTTGGTACAGCAGGAAACAGATATCCGTGGCACTCATTTCAGTGGAAGAAGAATACGTGGCAGAAATTCAAGATGCATGTGAGGCTATCTGGATGAGGAAGATCATGGTCGGTATGTTTGGTTCTCATTTAGATCGTACATTTATTCATTGTGATATTCAAAGTTGCATTAAACTCTCAATTAATCTTGTGTTTCATGATAGATCTAAGCATATAGATATCCAATATCATTATATCATAGATTGTGTGCAACAGAAGATTATGTTGCTTCAGTAAATTCTTACAAAAGATCAGGATGTAGATATTATGACGAAGGCACTCACCAGGAGAAAATTCGAATGCTATAGAGATAAGATCCGGGTGAAGGATAATCCCTTTCTTGTTGAGAGGGAGTGTTGAGATTCAACAAGATGGTGGTCCTAGTGAAAATTAAGCATTTACACTAGGTGGGGTCCACATGCTATTTTTAGGTGTATGTCTATTTTTAGAATGGTGAGAAAATTATATTTATAGTGGGAGTCTATTTATAGATGGTTGAGAAAATTCTAGTTATCGTTTGGGATCTATTCTTGGAATGCATGTGCAAATCTATTCGTAGATCGCATGTCTAAAAATAGAATGCTTGTTGATTATTATTATCTCTTAATAATAATTAGACAATAAATAATAATATATTCTCTTGAAGCACTTGATTTCAGTTAATTGATGTGGCAAACCAGTTGACTGAAGGAATTACGAGTTCTAAGGTTGGTTTGTGGGACATGCAAGTGGAATTATTTGTAAGAAAGTTGGATGTGTAGTTATGTGAGTTGTAAATTAGTTTAACTCAGTTAAGTGAGTTAAAATCAGTTGTGCTAGTTGTAACTAAAGATACACTAGTGAGAGATTAGTGAATTAAATATTAAATTAATTCACATGGACTGATCTCACATGAAACTGATGATTGACTACTATTAACTACATGCATGTCAGATCCATTGGAGACCCAGTTGAGGGATAGGTGAAAGGGACAATGTTACTATCAGTTGTGACATTAGTGGGTGCACACTTGCAACCGAACACACATTGGAGATGCCAATGAGGATTGCACAGTAAAGACAAGGCATGATCGAATTCATTCATGGATAGTGATCAACAGGGATTGCGCAGTGGAGTAGTTTGTCTAGAGGCAGTAAATTGGTGCATGAATATGCCAATTTTTGTATGACAGTGTGAGACGATTGTATATTGTACTGAGAGCTCTTGGATTAGAGTTTTGTATGATATTGTTTCATGATCCATGATATATACAAAATATATGATAGTGGGGTTTTTAGCTTTATGCTTTCCCGGTAAAAGCATCTGTGTTATGTTTGATTGATGTTTCTTTATGTGTTTGCAATTGGCAATTAAATTTCCGCAAAGATTTAAGTAGAAGGATTTTGTATTTAATAGTGGCATAGAATTGTTAGATCAGGAGAATCCAGGCAATAAATAATTGTATTAAAATTTCTACAAAGTGAAGCTCCTAAAAAATGCAATATCCCAAGACTGGTCAAAAAGTGTAGTGAGAGGCTCAAAAAGGAGGCAGAAAGGTGTTTTTTTTAGTGGTTTTTGGCCATTTACACCTGTCAATTTTTTTTTTTTTAGTGCCAGTATTCAAAAGATGACATAGACATCATTCTGAATCCAAATCTACAGATATTTCTCATTTTTAGGCCTCCACAAAAAGCGCAGCGTGGCCCACACTGCGTTTTTTGTAGGCTGACTCTGCAAAAAGTCTGTCAAAATTTGTAAAAGTGCCCAAAAACTTCAAAAATTGCCCAAAAATATTCAAAATGAGTGGATGAAGTGTTGATGAGGTGTCTAAAGCATCCAAGGAGGCATCAACAAGTAACTCAACCTTGTCTTTCTCCTTTTTCTTGGTTACGGTTTGCTTGAGTTTATCCTTCAATTGCTTGATCCTGATGTTGCAAATCTTGTTTCTAGTGGCGTATCTGTTATCCATGTGTGTGAGCTTTTCATTATCCTTGTGGGCTTATGAAGGAGATTCTCAAGGTGGATGTTCATTCTGTCAAGCCACACTTCTCTGTCATCATTAATTTCCTTTGCTATTTTTTCCTCAAAACTGAGTTGTTCTGCCTCATGTTTCTCCTGCTCTAATGCTCTCTTAAGAACTCTTGTTTTTGGTATTTTATTATTGGTTTGAGTCGCATCATGATCAGAATCATCAAGTTCCATCACTTATTTTCCTTTGGTGTCTTGCATCTTGGCCTTCAACAACTCTAATTCCAAGAGTGTATGTTTATCTTTTAGTTGCTTGTTTTACTTTTCAAGGAAGGAGATGACAAATTATGCTCTAGCCATATTGTCCTGAAATTCTCTGATTGTGGAATCTTTCTCTTTGATGATAAGATTTGAGGCTTCATGATCATCTTGGAAATCTAATTCCACCAAGTCAAAATATCTTTCTTCCTCATGAAGGCCTTCCTCCTCTTGAACAATTGCCTCTTGCAGCTTTTGTTTTCCCTGTTTTGCTGATGAAGAAGGAAAGGCCCCTTCCAAAATCTATGGATAAAACACTTTCCTAAGTCCCTTTGTGTAGGTTTTTACCTCTTTGACCTCTTTGGTATCTTTCACTATAGTCCTGCTAGATAACCTAGTCTTCTTGTGAGGAACTGATGGTGGTGGTGGAATAGGTCTAGTGTTGGAATCACGATTTCCGTTAGACCAAAACCTGTAGGCATTAGTCTCCACTAAAATTTCTACAGTTAGGATCCATGAGAGGCAGTTAGTCGTTAGTCCATGTCATGAAAAACATGGGGAGCATTGAACCCAATGTCTAATAATCTGCCCCCCCCCCCAACGCAAGCCAGGTGAGTTTCGAACTCGAGACCTGTCGCTCTGATACCAATTGTTGGAATCACGATTGCCATTAGACCAAAACCCGCATGCATTAGTCTCTGCTACAATATCAAAAGTTAGGATCCATGAGAGGCAGTTAGTCCATGTCAGGAAACACACAAGGATTGTTGAACCCAATTTCCAACATGTAGCAGGTTGACTTGGTGCTGCAGTGAAGACATCTCCCTCAATGAAAGTCTTCCATGCTATGTTTAGTTGATTGAGGTGGTGAAGGACAATGATTTTAATGAGAGAGTGATGGAAGAGGTTGTTCATATGAAGCTCATACTCTTTGTTCTGCACTATGTAGGCCATCTTCTCAAAACTCTTATACAAATAGTAGGGAAGGTTGAGAAATTTCACTCTAGTGAAATGCATGAGAAACCTAATCTGATAGTTGTATAACCTGGAGAATCTGCCCTCACAAGTGAAGTATTTCATGATGATTTTCATCATGGGGGAAAACCTATTCAACAATTGACCAAAAGGAAAGATCTTTTTGATGTTATCTTTCTAAGGTTCATTAAGGTAAGGCTCATACAACTGGGCATCCAATTCCTTAGCCTTGATCCATTTTTCACCCACATTGGGTATTCTTGTTGCTGCTACAATAATGTTAGTGAAAATGGTGAAATTCAACCCTGCTATAGTCACTTAGTATTTCTGGAGGTTTCTGATGAAAACCCTGGTCAAAATAGGATGGCTTTGGACTCTTTGTACCAACTCACAAAACTTAAAGCAACCTATATGCTGGAAACATTTGACAACTAAGGGTGATGCCATTGATTCCCTTGTGTCTGATGGCTCTAATATCAGAATTATCCCTCCTTTTTTATATGTTTTCTTATATTCTTCTATGGTATTTCTTTCCTCCTCCATTATGCTCAGTTTTGTCTTGAAAACCCTAGGGAAGAAGGGGAAGGGAAAGGGAGTTGGATTGTAGGTTTAAGGGGTTGGGATGAGTGAGGGAAAATTTGGGGAAATGTGTAAAGGGGTTGGGGATCTTAGGGAAGTGATGGGAGGGTGAAATGTTTATGGAAATAGGGTAAGAAGTTTCTATTACATGGAGGTATCTAGCTTCCTACGAAAGCACAACTAAGATGGTAGGGTTTTCGAGAATAAGGATTGGGAATGGGAAATGAGTGAATGTAATGCTAGGGGGGAATGAGTTAGAGTGTAGGGAGGTTAATGGGGTCCAGGGGAAAGAAATTAAGCTTGAAAACTATGAAACTATGGCTTCAATGCTTAAACCATGATATAGAGGGTAAGGGAGGGTATGCACCATAAATTTAACACCACAAGCTGAAAGGAGGGGATATAAGAGGTGTACTTACTTGAAAATAGGTATAGGAACCATGAACTTATGCTTAGAACCCTTGGAGAGAAATTATGAAACTGTGGCTCCATTCTGGAAAAATCACAACGAAGGTCTATGAAAAGCACAATGCCATTGGAAAAAGCACATCATCCCTCCTACAAAAAATACAATGAATGACCCAAAACTCGATTTTCTAAAGGAAAAATCATTTTTTTTCTTGAGGAACTTGGAGAGATGGAGGCTTGAAGATGCAAATGAATGACTTCTTGGTCTTTGGGAGCCTTTATACTTGGAAAAATGTCATTAAATAAAATGGGGCCCGCATTTACTTTCTTGAAATTGACTTTAGATTGCTTCTTTATCTTTAATTTCTGAATTTGATGATTGAACTTCATATTTTGATGGCTTAGGAACACTGATTAAATTTTTGGAAATTTTCTTATTTGTTGATGGAACTTTAAGTGTCTAGCTACTTGGAAATCTGAGAACTTATTACAAATTAGGAAAATAAAATTACATTTTTCTGTAACGTCAAATTTACAAATCAAACTTACTAATTAAATTTCTTTATTTGCACTCATTCACTTGCTGGAATTTATGCCTGAAATGGTGACTTGATGACCTTGGAAACCCTAAGACCTAATGGAGACTTTAAATGAATGAAAAAATGATGAAAATGACTAAAATGATGATGACAACTCATGACTGATAGTACACTCAGTAAAGTGGTGAAATGAGCCAACAAGTAGTAAAATTGTGAAAGGAGTGAGATCGGACCTAAAACTACACCAAGTGACCAAATGTTTGCATGATGAACTAATGGAATGACAAAAATTTCAAAATGGGACCCTAGTATGACGTGAAAAGAGTTTATTTGATCACTTTTGGAAGGATGCAAAAACTGACACTAACAGGTGCCTTCGAAATTTTATAGATTTTCCACAATCTTCTCTTTGAGAAAAATATCTTTTAAATGTAGGTGCTTCTTGAGGTTTTCTTTTCTTCTGTTGTTGGGTCTACTTATTGTTTCCTTGGTTGCTACTTTTTCTATTGGTATTGTTCACTAGAGGCTTCTTTGGTTCTTCTCTATAGTTATTTCCTGCATGCGAACTAGACTCGACCTTTGAAATCCAAAACTAGATCTATCCAATGGTGATATTTGAATCTCAAGAAAATTTTCCAAGGCTATACTAGCTCTCTTCTCTGTATTCTGTTGTTTTCTCAAGGACATCACTTAATATTATAATCACTCACACTGATCTTCCTCTTCTCTATACATCTTCCTCATGCCTTCTTCAACTATTTCTAAATCTTCCAATTTAATATTTAGGCTGAAAATATCCTCCTTGAGAGTGGCATGTTTATCATCACACGTATGTAATAGTTTTTCTTTATCCTTCCATGTAATTTTTAGTTTAGAAATATAAACTCTAGGAACCTTAATATCATTCTCATACTCACTAGGCACTTCAACATGATCAAAATATGAATCATCAAAATTATAACGTAACATAAAATCATTAATATATATTACCTTTGGATTCAAGATTTTCTAATTTATTCTCACTATTAGATGAGCTATTTGCATTAGGCAGATGAGACTCTTGTGGTTGATATTCTTGTTTTTTAAATACCTTCTTCTTTTTTGTCTTCTTATTTATCTTTTTCCCCTTTTCTTTATTGCTACTGGTACCATCTCCAAAGATGGACTCTAGTGTGTCCCAAATTTATTTAACGTACTTTAAAACTATTAAATTCTTTAAATAATCATCATGAAGGTTATGGTAGATTATACATCTAGCTTGTGCATCTTTCTGCAAAATTCCAGGTGCAGGTGGATCCTTCCCACAACCTTCACATACAAGTCTCTAAATGTTATAACCATAAGACAATAATTGATATTTAACATTCTTGTGACATATCTTGAAATTTTCAACAATGAGAATGTATTATTCCAAAATTAGCATGCAGCTAATTGGAATATTAAATTTTGATTTTTCTTCCTAGTTAGAAGAATAAGAGGGAAGGGAGACCCATAAATATCCTTAGTAGGAATAAAATCACTCCAAATGTGAATGAAGGACCTCTAATTAGTTGAATTAAGCACCCTTATGTGTGAAAAGGGGATGGAGCATGTAGACTGGGTCAACTTTGACCAAATCAACAGCACTAGTATGGAGGAATGGACATTCATTGAGGGACAACGCAGTTTTGGAGGGAGATCCCATGCATGAAAGTAGTGGCTTTAATGAGTGGGGCCCAAGTTGAGGAAGATCACCTAGCATATAAGGAAGGGGATGGTAGCCATAGAAGGGATGATTGATTATTTTTTTCATGGTCTATATGACTTGTTTCTCTCTTCAGTTGTTTAGCAGAGACTGCAGTGCTGTTTAGCGCAAGGGTGTTCTCGAGCAGGAATACCACCTTCATCCTTGGGGGACTTCGAGTGCCCACTCAGGAGAAGTATTTGGACCACATTTCCACATTCCGGCAATAGGAAAAGCTTCATATTTCTTCTACAGTGCATTTTTTGATGAGGATTGTGCTGTGTTGCAGGGTGCAGCAGTGGGGGTTTGATTTGGGTGATTTATGAGCTAGTTTTTAGTGGAGGAATGTTTCCTTCCATTGGTGGGCTAGTAAAGAAGGCCCTTGAGCATCATTTCTATATTTGGCACCAGGCCAAGGTGTTTTTATCCCCTACAGTGTAGTTTCAGTCCTAAACTGCATTATTTTAGGGAGGAGTTGCAGGGGTGGTTTTAGTACACCATTTGGGGAGATAGATTTTGAGTGAAGGGATCAGCCTTTCATCCAGAGGATCTATTGGGAGAAGGCTTCATTCTATGCTACATCATATCAGCCATATCTTCCCATATATTTAGTTGCAGTGAAAATTCAGCCCTAGGGCTATAGTTCATATTTGTATTTTGGTGTATTTTCCGAAAACCCTCTTGGGTTGTCATGGAAGGGTGATATAGAGCCTTGATTCTTATGTCTAGCATCTCTTGAGGAACATATCAATATTTTTTTATTATTGTATGATCCCATGTTGTAGCCATGTTCACTATGACTACGTTGTAGCAGCTCTTCAACATTTTGTATAGTAGCAACATCTCACATTTGAGAGTATTTGTTTATGGGAGGCTTGTTTGATCACATCATATGATTTGTGCCTCACTATTTTGTATTGATTTGCTGCTGATATTCATAATATAATGGCTCCATATTGGTCTCACATGTTTTTTCATTGATCTTCACTGCTACTTTCTATTATTGTGTTCAAATATTGCTGCTTTCCTATTTAGGAATATTACAGTGGTATCAGAGCATAATCTTGGCTCAGCTTGTGGATCTCAGGAGCCAGCGATTATGCTATCATGAGAGTGAGAAGAAGAAGAAGAGATCAGAATGATGGAAGGAATGAGCTTTGTCTCATCTATTTTTAGATCTATGAAGGACCTCTCCAAGGAGGTCAAGAAAATGATAATGGAGAGAAGTAATGAGACGTCAATAGGATTTCAAGATGAGGAAGGTCCATGCACTTCTTATTAGCAGAAGAGAAAATCGGTATTGCATAAAGCTCCAAAGCAATATACTATTTCCACTTTCCTGGAAGAGGAAGGTGAAAGATAGATCATGAGATTCTATGTGAGTATATTGCAAAATATAAGTCTCAATCAAGGGATTTCAAGGAGAATCTAACTCTCCAATAGTTTATTTAGATTAAAGAAGGAAAGAGACCTTGCAAAAATAGAAGAATAAAACACAATAGATTCATATTGTGTACTTTTGATGGGTCATACACATGCACAACAAGGGCTTGGAGGAGAAAGTTAGATGCAATCTTCCTGCTACATGTAATGGTATAAAGAGAAGCTATTGAGATTGCAGCACCGCACCTTGAGGGTAAAGCAAACCTTTGGTGGTTCAACCATTTAAGTCATGCTAGAGTGATTACTTGTGCATATTTTACTCAAAGGTTGATAAAGAAGTTTGACAAGAAGAAACCAGAGGAAAATAAAATTCCACCACCTCTTGCTGTAGGAATACTTTTATCAAGAGAAGGAACACTTGCAGCTTTGCAAACTAGCCTTGATCTCTTGAAATTTAGAGTCCCATGCATTGTTCAGGAGATGCATGAGGAGGATGAGACTCATACCAGCATTGGTGCAGCCATAGAGGAGAATTCATCATCACCAGCAGTTGGGGAAGTCATCACACTGGTGGGAGGAACCCCTGTAGCAGTACAAGATATTCCCAAGCTAAACCAAGGTATGAAAATGTTTCCACTTTCTATTATTTCAGCACATCATATGGAAGGTTGTGGGGACATGCCATTGCATGACCTAGGGTCAAGACACACTGCTAATTTGGAGTAGCAGACTATGACTTCATAGAGGACCCTTGACAGGATCAAGGAGAAGATATAAATTCATCCTAGTATGTCATTGTTGAGCTGCACACAACTCTTGGGGTTGGAGTGTATATTTTTGGAGGAGAGGATGAGTATTTTCCTGGTCAATATAATGCAGAACTATATGTTCAGCATTGTGCATGATCATGAGACAACATATGCACCATATTGGAGATCATAAATGCTATCATTAAACAACAGTGATGAGTTGGGGGCCCAACCATTATTGGAGCATTCCAATGACCGTTCTACATCTGTAGCAAGGGATAGGCAGATGGTTGATGAGAGACATCTTATCTTCCACTACTATGATGGATCTTTATCGATGAACACTTCACATCTCAATGAGAAGAATTTTCCTTCAACATATTTGGATCCTTATGGATTCAACATGGTCATTGATGAGTGGTCTTTACGTGGATATCTCTAGGAGGTTTCATTTCAACATCCCATGAAATGCAAAGATAGTGATCTTGTTTAGGAGGATAGTATTCTCCATGAGGTGGATACCAATTTGGAGCATGGTAGTAGACACTCACCATTGGTTGGATGGGTGATGTTGATGAGCAAGAGGTTGGTGAGCCACTTGCAGATCTATGACACATGGCAATAGGAGGCATGGCTGCGCTGGCTACTCTTGAAATAGTTTGGCCAGCATGCGACATATCCTACTTCAAAGGGTATGCTATTGGTTGGGGTGTGGAATGACACTTGCATCATGTGGCAGTAAGTATTTTGGTTGAATTGGGGTGATGTGAAATTTTTTATGTCAATCATCATGTTTTCACTCCATGGTCTATATGATGGAGATATGAGGAGGCAATAAGAGCTATTGTTTCTCTCATTACTCTTGGGAGAGTATGGGTTGATTTTCTCCCATACCTTGCATAGTGATTCAAGAGTGGTGAATGGAGACATCTAGTACTAGGATATGATCTTCTTGACTTAGACCTCCAAGCATAAGAAAAAGGCTTTGCATGTAGCACATGAGGATTTTCTCTCCAGTCACACTGATTTCATGAGGACATACCGTACTATCATGGAGGAATTCAATTGGGAAGACATAAAATAGGAGATGCACCACTATGAGAGGAGATGCATGGATGTTTTAGAGGAGGGACATAAATCTTTGATAGAGTTAACACAACCACTTCCTTCCTCATTGGGGATGAGAAGAGGTCTATCTATGAGCCACTTCACCAACTTGTTCAAGGTACATGGTAAGGATTTTGTTTATGTCCATCATGATTCACTTACTATGTGCTTGTATTTCTTTGCCACCCATGTACATGTCATTGCTCCAAGAGGGGCATTCTTTCTTATAGAACTCATGGTCCATTTGGGGCTATAAGCAGTGATGGTGATGGCCACTCCTGAGGAGATGTTGGGGATATGATATCTCATTCAGGGTGTGCTCAAATTTCACCTCATATCATACACCTTCTCCAAGCATGTGAGAATATTGGGGCAGCAAGCAAGTGGTTGGGAAACTACTCATCATATCCTGTTTTGAGGTAGTTAGGAGTAAAACTGCATTGGTTTCACTTGAGGGACCATTATCCTTCTCTGGTATTAGAAATGGAAGCTAGTATGACTTTGATTGTGATCCCATATGTGGATGATATTATTATCATTATTGTGTGCATGATTGGAAGGATGACACATAGTTTGGATGTGTCCATTGGAAATGATACTCCCCATACTTCTTATGATTCATGTTTCAGGGGGAGAATTGCACATTATATGGCTGCTATAGTATATCACTTGTTTCCTCATGAGGTGAGCCATATGGTTGACTTGAGCCTTTTGGAGATACATGTCATGAACATTTGGGAGATGTTTTTCCATGAGTTACTACTTTGGAGGGTGACTCATTTTGTGTGGATGATAGCTTGGGGATTGGAGCTTCACATGGGAATGGAGGTTCCCTATATTTTTTAGTTTTATCCTTGCAGTTTCTTGAGGACAAGAAAAATTTGGGAGGGGAGGATTGTAATATTCCTAAATTAGCGTGCAACTAATTGGAATATAAATTTTGATTTTTCTTCCTAGTTAGAAGAATAATAGGGTAGGGAGACCCATAAATCTCCTTAGTAGGAATAAAATCACTCCAAATGTGAATTGAGGTCCTCTAAGTAGCTAAATTAAGCACCCTTATGTGTGAAAATGGGATGAAGCATGTAGACTAGGTCAAATTTGATCAAATCAACAACGCTGGTATGGAGAAGTGGACATTCACTGAGGGACAATGCAGTTTTGGAGGGAGATCCCATGCATGGAAGTAGTGGCTTTAATCAGTGGGCCTAAGGTGAGGAAGCTCACCAAGAATATAATGAAGGGGATGGTAGCCATAGATGGGATGATTGATTATTATTTTTTTCATGGTCTGTATGACTTGTCACTCTCTTCAACTATTCAGCAGAGACTGCAGTGTTGTTTAGCACAAGGGCGTTCCCGAGAGGGAATCCCACCTTCATCCTCCGGGGAATTCAAGTGCCCACTCAGGAGAAGTATTTGGGTTACATTTACACATTCCGGCATCAAGCCAAGCTCCACCTTTCTTCTACAATGTAGTTTCTGCTGAGGGTTGTGCTGTGATGGAGGGTGCAATAGTGGAGGTTTGATTTGGGTGATTTCCGAGCTAGCTTTCAATGGAGGAAGGTTTCCTTCCTTTGGGAGGCCAATAAAGAAGGCCCTTGAGCATAATTGCTATATTTGGCACCAAACCAAGGTGTTTTTATACCCTACAATGTAGTTTTAGTCCTGGACTGCGTTATTTTAGGGAGGAGTTGCAGGGGTGGTTTTAGTACACCATTTGGGGAGATATATTTCCAGTGAAGGGATTAGCCTTTAATCCGAACGATCTATTGGGAGAAGGCTTCATTATATGCTACATCAGATCAACCATATCTTTCCATCTATTCAATTATAGTGAAACATCAGCCCTAGGGCTATAGTTCATATTTGTATTTTGGTGTATTTTTCGGAAACCCTCTTGGGTTGTCAGCTAAGGTTGATATAGAGCCTTGATTCTTATGTCTAGCATCTATTGAGTAATATATCAGTATTTTTGTATTATTGTATGGTCCCATGCTGTAACCATGTTCACTATGACTGCACTGTAGTGGCTCTCTGACATTTTGTATAGTAGCAACATCTCACATTTGAAAGTATTTGTTTATGGGAGGCCTGTTTTATAATATCATAATATTTGTGCCTCACTGTTTTGTACTGATTTGCTGCTGATATTCATAATATAATGGCTCCATATTGGTCTCACATTTTTTTGAATTGATCTTTAGTACTACTTTCCATTATTGAATTCAAATATTGTTGCTTTCCTATTTAGGAATATTACAAGAAAAAACATTCCTTGAGGAGACATTCTAAAACAAAATTCAATTTTTTTTCCAAAAAACCTCAGATCTACTCTCGAATAATCAAGATGCAACTAAGAACCCTACTATGATACCAGTTTCTGGAAACCTCGAGCACTACTCAGAGGGGGCCGATTAAATCAATAGTTTTATGTATATATGATTTTTACCAATTTTAACTTCTCAACTGAATCACATATATTATTGTAGCACCTCATAATATGTTAGTAGCCAATGCATATGAAAAAAATAAATAAACATGTAACCATGTAAGAGCTAAACCAAAAAAACCATAAGATAAATAATGAAAAACACATCAAATCACAAACACATCATCGCACATGAGACGCAATATATATGGTGGAAATCCTTCCAAGAGAAAAAGCACATGTGTTGCTACTACATTGTGTTATCATTCTATTATTTTAAGATTTGAAAGAATAATTATATAGGACAACATCAAAACCACTTTGGAGCCTAGGATCTAGCCCTCCTAGACTCAGACATGGATCTCTATTTTAGATTAGCTTTGTTTTATTATTTTGATATTAGGCTAGTTATAATGATTGTAGGGGTTTCTTCTTTATTGATTTTTTGGTTATATTAGAGGATATGCTTAAACTAATTCCATTGGGCTATGGAGTCATAATAGGTTGGGTTGTTGCAACAAATCTTCAAGAGCATTTACAAGGCAAGCTTACTACACTTACTGGATCTTTAAAACATAATGAATTGTGAGATGAAAGAAAAATTAATTTCAGTAGTGGTTATAAAGAATTTAATAATTCTTAACCAGACTTAAGAAGAAAAACATTCATATTGTAAACAAAGCCAAAAATAAGGTACTCTAACAACAAATATTAATATTCATATTTCTACTTTACAATTATATTTAAATTATGCATTTACAAAAAAACAATGGAAAACATTAAACACAACAAAGAAAATACATCACCAGATAAATATATCTCAAGGATCTTGCAAAAGTTCTTTTATTATTGATGCTTCAGCTCCAAAAATACAATTTCCAACAAAAAAGCTTTACAATCTAGGGTCCAACCCCTGATACTGGGAAGGAATGCAGTATTTAACTAACTCTACAATGATTTCTGTATCTACATGGGAAATCTATTATTAATTAAAATAATCATTAAAATATGACTAGTGTGACCACAAAGTGGACATGATGGAATAAATTTGACATATGGCTCTATTCTCCAAAAGGTCATTGCTGCTTGATTTGATCTGGCATGTGCTGGTAGATTTGAATGACCTGATGCTGATATGCTGAGCTAGCTGATACATTGGCTTTGCTGACTTACTGATGCAATGGATTTCACACTTTTTGGTAGTCACATAAATTTTCCCACTGTTTCTCATTTGGAATATTGATTCTGATCAACTTTCGGTATATCCCATCTGTCTCTTTGAATTTCACAAAAGTTGGCCTCAATAAAAAAAAATGTGTTTAGTCTCATTCTGGATGAATATATCATTATCCATGGCTTCAAGGAAAGCTCTTATGGTCATTGATCCTTTAATCCCTGCAAAATTGGTTGTGTCCTTGGAAATCTCTTTCAGCTTCTTCACATAGTCTTGTCTCGGCATTGTTAGGAATCTGTAATCAACAAGATTGAAAAATTCCAATCAAAGAAACAACATCGTTTAAACCACTTTGGGATTTTAGGATCTAGCCCTCCTAAATCCAGAGAGGGATCTCTCCAATAAGTGCAAACATGGATTTGTCTTTGAAGTTTGGGTAATGATTATTAGGCTAGTTATGAATACCAAGGGTTTTGTTTGTTTTTTGGATGGTTGAGCATGATTACTGTTTGAGGTGGAAAGTCCTAAATGCAACGAGTTTCAAAGGTGTGAAGTTGCAAGCAAATAGAACAAGCTTTGGCCAGGAAGGTAGATAACTGCAGGTTTTAGTCCGTTGGGCTATGGAGTCATAATAGGATTTAATTGGAACAGCAAGAGGAAAGAGTGGTCCATGGGGCAAGTCATCTATGTCTAAGGATCTCTTTGAAGTTTGATTTATGGAATGGAATGAGACAAAAAGAAGGGAAAATAAACAGATGAAGAACAAAGAGCAGCCTAGGATGTGGTAAGTACTTTTAAACTAGCCAGCCTTTGACACACACTTAAGAAAAACATGAAAGCAAGCTAGGATCTGGTAACTACTTCTAAACTAGCCAGCCTTTGATACACTTTCAATAGAAAACATATAAAAACAAAGGGAAACTTGAAGGGAACTGTTGGAGTAGAAACTAGCGGGCCGGGCTCACGACAAATCCTCTCCTAGCTCTGCTTTTCTTGGTTACTTTTAAGACAATCACAAATATAACACAGAATGGCCTAAGATCTGGTAAGTACTTCGAAACTAGCCAGCTTTTAACACATTCCAAGGGAAACATTCAGACATTTTTGGAGATAAAAATAGGACCAGGGCCTACCATATCTTCCTCAATTCATCTTCACTAAACATATACTGAAAATAACATTTAAGAATGACATTTAGCTAAGACAATAAGACAAGGGAACGCCAACATTCCTATGCTTAAACTGAATTAAATCATTCCTAAATAACACAAGTTAGAAGAAAACATGAAGATAAAGATTTTTAGTCAGAGAAGGGTACTGATATACAGTAGGTCCTAACTCCATGCATGTTGTTCTTTATAAGAGAAGATGAAACACAGTGAAAATAGAAACAAAATAACAAGTTACGATGAGAAAAACATCACCGTCAACATAGACCAGGATCCCATAAATCAGCTTGTATTGATGCTCCAAACCAGTTACAGCTTTAAGTCCAATGCTTTAGTTTAGAAATGATCTGCTCATCTCAACCTAGCTTATCTATCACAAGCAAAGCTCCAAGAGCCAGTGAAAACTATTTACAATCAGAAGTTCTCAGCTCAATTACATTACAATGTTCAGCAACTACATCAACCAACCCCTCTCTCATCTTCTGTAGTAGTATTTATATAAGAATGAGGAGGAGAGATCTAATAAAATATCTCCAAATATAATTAATACAAACTTAAATGGTTCCTCGGCCCTTGGGGGGCTCGATGAAGGAACTTACATAGGTGTCTTCTGTACTAAATGATTTACATAAAGATTTAAGCTCAGTGGGAGATTTTCTTGACCTTTGAGGCTATGTGTGATGTCAAAGTAACTCTGCTGATATTTTGTCATGAAGTTTGTTTGCAGAATTTACTCTCTGGCTGCGTTATGAGGTAGATCTCTGGTCCTATTCAATAAATTCGGCCTCTAGTTGAATGCTTCGAGGCACAGGTGGCTTTGTGGTCACTGGGAGGAATCGATTTGCCTCGAATGTGGTAGTGGAGGCTTTCTGCTTGATGAACCTTTATGATTCTTCCTTTAACTATGTTTTGATCGGGGATTAGGCTTTTGATAAACCTTCTTAGACATAATCCCTGAAGGCCTGTCTTCAATCATCTGTTCTAGTGGGTTCTTGTCTTCGACACTGATACTCTCTGACTTTGCTCGATTCATGGTTTTTTGCTGGGGTGCAGGGCTGTGCAGGGTTATGTGCCATCAATGTTCCAGGAATGATTGATGAAACGTGGAGCTTCTTCCTACGAATGGTTTCCTCTGGTGAATCGAAAACAGAAGGATTGTCACCCTCTACCTTTGAATTTTCTTCAGACGTAGTGAAAAAAACCTTTAAACCCTGCAAAATACAAAAAAGATTAGAAAATCCTGCATTTATAGGTTGACTGCTTCAGGAGGTGTGTGGAAAGAGTGTGGCCGTTGGATGATGCTGGCCGTTGGATGGCATCATCCAACGGTTGAGATTGATTAGAGGAGGTTAGAGGGGAGTGAAAAAGGAATTTAGAATCAGATTCATCGATCACGCAGAGATCTACGGTCGAGAGCGGAGGTGGAAAGTCAAAGCGGGGGAATCAGGGCGGCGAATTGTGGGTCGTCGATCTGCAGATCAGATCGATGGCGGAGATGATTTAATGACTGTGCCGTATCCTGGTTAACTGTTGGACTTCTTTGGTGAGTGATCACCATCCGATGAGTGACCTCAGATCGGACGGTGGACGTCAATATCGCGCGGGGTCCATGTTCGATCTTTAACGTGCGATGAATGGTGGTTTTTTGAATAGTGTTCAAGTGCGTCAAACGGTGTATGGAATCACTGCAAAATAAGAAAAACTGCCCCACTCTCACAAGCAGTGCGATAAATACCGCATGGTTTTGCAACAGTGAATGGATGGCGGGGACCACCAGGGTAATGGATCGCGCACCGTCGATCTGTAGATCAGATCGACGACGGAGAATGATTCAAACTTTGCACTGGCGGTAAATCTTATGATATAAAAAAAGACCAAAAATTTTGTATATAAATGAAGGTTTAAAACATTAATTCACAATAAGGCTTGGCACCCGACTGCGAGACCTTTGGGTGTATGGAAGATAATATGACCGGAGGCTTATGGAGGAAGGGCTAATCGGCATTGGAAGACGCGATAAATTCTTGGAAGGCTGGCGCTTGGTTCCAGTGCCAGGGCATATGGAAGGGAAGGGTTAGAGACTTAGCCCAAGGAGGCTTAAGTCTACAATATATAAAAAATGTGATTTTTATGGATTTTCAATGGTTTTCAAGGGAATTTGAGGGTTTTGATAAGGCAAGAAAGAGTCTTAAAACCTTATCAAAGGGGTTTTGATGAAAGGAAAAGGGGAGAATATGAGAATGAGGGATTTCATGGGGAAAAGAGAAAAGAAAACAAGGTTAGTTTTGGAAGAGGGGGAAAAGGAAAATGGTGCTTGCAGTAATATTCTTTCTTGGGAATCAACAAGATTTCTGAGTGTAGAATGGGCACAGCAATGAAGATTGGGATAGAGGCATGAGGCCTTCAAGAGTCTTCAAGAGCCAACAATTTTTAGCAATAAAATTTGTTCCTTGAAGGCTCCAAACAGTTTTAGCCACCTTTTGGTATAACAAATTTTATATGTGGCTAACAGTGGCTCCACTTGGGGATGATGCCTTCTTGAAGGGATCAAGAACTTCAGACTTGGATTCTTTGGGAGGCTGATCAGTTGCCTCATCCATTGGGCTGCCCGTCCTTTCTTTGGATGATCTTCTCTTGCTCTGAAACATATTAGCATTCACAAATTAAAACTGGAACTTCATCAATACCATCTTTCTACCTACCCACTCCTACTGATCTAACATTTTTTCTTCATTAGAGTGCACTTGGATTTGCAAAATCTTTACAACATTTTAATCTTTTGAAAACAGGAAAAATAATCTATTTCTACTCCTTATTTCTCCTTGGACTCATATTAAGCAGTTGAGCCCATATGATTCTCTACCTAATCTACTGTCTGTTGGGATTAAACTGTCCAACAGACTTTATTTTCTAAATTGTACAACAGAAATTTAAAAGCATTTAAGTTGGGATTGAATAGTCTAAATTAATGCTAGTCTATGGCATAAGAAAAAATTGCACATAGACATTATTTTGCACAAAAATTAAAACAAAAATGGAAGGCTTGATATTTGAGATTTGAAAGCATTTCCTTCCTCTTTTTTACAGCTCTGTTTTGCCCCTTGTTTTGAGCTGTCTTTCCTTTGCTAACTGGTTCAGATTTTGAGCTGATTAGAACCAGATTTACATCTTTTGTGACTCAGGATTTAAAACAGATTTGAGTCATTTTCTTTGGGAACTTGGGTTCAGATTTTGAGCATGTTTGAACCCTTAATTTCTATCCTAAACTATCTACTGATAAGCCAAGATTAAACAGTTTGGAAAATTGAATTCACTATCCTATCAACATAAAATTTAAAGCTAATTAGTCAAGTTTAGATGGTTTGACCAACTAGAAGTGTGTAATCCAGGAGTGGCATTTAAGTTTGCACACTTTCGGATTTGTTTCTCTTTTTTGGTATGGGGCTATACCTTTTTGTTTTCACAGTCTACCCTCTTTAAACATGACATGGATCAAGAGAAGTAATTTTTGAGCATCCTGCCATTGACATGACCCCCAAACAGTTCTACTCCATTCAACTCCTGCAAGAAAAATGCATTATTACCAGCAGCTGAATGAATAGAGTAAAGGCCAAGCCATAAGTTGTCAAATTTCCCATGCTTGCCCTTGTCTTCCCTCCTTGAGTCCCACTTTAAAACTTTGTCCCCAATATTGAAATTTCTGGCCTTTTTTCTTCTGTCAAAAAACTTTTTAATGTTTTTCTGTTTCTGCAATGTTTTGCTATAAACCTCCTCTCTGGTTTGTTGAAGATGAATGGTCTGATTTATTCTTCTGATCATATCATTTTCTTCAGTTTGAAATTCTTGAATCAACTTCATTACTGGTACACCAAGGCTATTTTGAAAAAGTGCATTAGTACCATACACAAGCTGGAAAGGTGACACACCAATAGATTTCTTCAAAGTCAATCTGTCAGCCCAAAGTGCATGGACAAGCTTTGTGTGCCAAGACTTCTTTTTGTCTTCCAATAGTTTCTTGATTAGGTTCAATAAAATTTTGTTTGAGGATTCTGCAAGTCTATTACCTTGAGGGTAATAGGCTGTGGAATGCCCCAATGTTATCTGATATATGTGACAGAACTCAACCATCTTCTTTGATCCAAATGCTGTTGCATTATCAGTGATAATCTTGGTAGGACAGCCAAATCTGGAGAGAATATTAGTCTCCATAAATTTTATAATAACGAAATCATTGGCATACCTACAAGGTATGGCTTCTATCCACTTAGTGAAATAGTCAGTGGCGGTGAGAATCCATCTATGCTGGGCAGAAGATGGGGGATGGATTTCTCCTATGAAATCAAGTCCCCACTATTGAAAAGGGGCTTCAACAGTGATTGGATGCAGAGGTAGGGGTAGCAGTTTTCTTTTTCCTTCAAAAAGTTGACATTTATGACAGGTTATGATCATCTTGTGCACATCATGAAAAAGAGTAGGCCAATATAAACCAGCCCTCAAAATTTTGTTGGCTGTTATCTTCCACACTCTCCTTCATGGAACTCGTGCTTAACCTTCTCTGCATAAAACTCAGACAAACATTTAAGCAATACACCACTTGCATTTTTCCAATAAAGACATCTATCTATAATGCAATAGTTTATAGCTTTCAATTTGAGGAATCTTGCCTTTTTTTTGTCATACCAGGAGGTGTATTCAAATTAAGAAAAACATAAACAATATCAGCATACGAAGAGGAATTCATAAAATCGTCTTCAACAATGGGTGTCGAGATTTCCTCTTGTTCATCCAAAGCATTAATCATATTAATATCAAGAACTTCAAAATTTGATTTATTCATTAATCTAGCTAGACCTTGGCCTTTGATGAGTTTAGTGGGTTTTATCTCCAAATCATATTAAAGAATGACAGCAATCCACTTACCTCTCTTACCATCTGGGTCCTATGTTAGAATGTCTTTCACAACTGAATTTGGGACAAAGGCAATAATGTGTGAGTGAAGAATGTATACCCTAAAGTCTTTCAACGCTTTAACCAAAGCAAAATCTTGCTTCTACATGATATTATACCTCATAGGGGCATCCCTCAATTCCTTGCTAAAGAATGCAATAGGCTGCTCTAGTTATCCTTGTGGATTTTTCTGTAAAAGGACAACAGCTATGGTATGTTCTGATGCAAACAAAAAAATATAAAAATATTTTGAAAAATCAGGACTTATTAGAACCGGTGTTTTATTTAAGGCTCGTTTCACCAGCTCAAAGGACTTCTTTGCTTTCGAGGTCCATTTTACCCCTTGCTCCTTCTTCAACATGTTTGTGATATTTCTAAGGAGCTCAGCCAAGTTGGGGATGAGCCTTCTCAAAAAGTTAATCTTTCCAATGAAAGATTGCAACTCCTTCATGTTTCGAGGATGAGAGATTTGCAATATGGCCTCAATCCTCTTTGGATCTATCTTAATACCCTCTTCTAAAATAATGTGCCCGGGAAGTTTACCTTCTTGGAGCACAAATAGGGTCTTCTTAGGGTTTAAGGATATTCCAAAATTTCTGCATTTCTCGAAAACTCTTCTTAAATGTTCTAAGTGCTCTTCATCTATTTTTTAAAACACAGTGACATCATCAAGGTATATAATGATGAAGTAGCCCAATTTTCTGAGAATGCTATCTCCATGGCTCTTTGAAAAGTTTCCCCAGCATTCATTAGACCAAAAGGCATTTTCACATAAATGAAAGTGCCCCATGGTGTACTAAAGGCTATCTTTAATGGATCAGCAGGGTGAACTAAGATCTGATTGTACCCTGAGTAGCCATCAAGCAAATAAATTCTTCTAGACCCTACCACCCTTTGTAAAATATGATCCATCTTGGGTAAAGGGTAGTTGTCTTTCAATGAAGCTTTGTTCAAGTATCTAAAGTCTATACAAAGCCTGATTTCTCTAGTTTTCTTCCTAACTGACACCAGATCACTTAGAATATCTAATAGGGACAATAATACAAAATTCATACATTTTCATGATCTCCTTCTGAACCAAAGGCAACTGAACAGGGTTTATTCTGCGCAGTTTCTGTTTGAATGGTTTTTGGTTTTCCTTGAGGGGGATTTTGTGCTGTATTATTTTATTTTCATAGGATTTAAGATCTTCGTAAATCCACGCAAAAACATCAGAAAATTCTTTAAACAACTCTATGTATTTGAATTTAATGTGAGCTGGCAAAGTTTTAGACAGTTTAATCATTTTCGGTTTATGTTCACTGCCTATATTGCACTCTTCCCCTCCAGTCTCTACAGGTTCTAGTTTTGGCTTCTTGGCCACATCATTAAAATCAAACAACTCTTCTAAAGGTGATAGACTACTTGGAAAACTTTCATCTTTGGAGTGCAGGGTTTCTAACACCTCTGTTTCTAACTCTGAAGTCATTTCAGTTTTGTTTTTAAGTTTGCCAATCAGAAGATTTATGTTGACAATTTTAGGAGATAGCTCTTCTTCACCAAGAAAATTTTCTTCACTACAGTCTGTATCATAATTTGAATCTGAACTATGTAGTTCGAATTCATTTGTGAATTGCATGAAGTCTTCTATTTGTTTATCTTCGTTAAATACCTGCCAATACTTTTTATTATCAGGCACGACTGGTCTAAATTTTATCTGAGTTTTGCAGTCTTTGGTTTCATATGGCGTTAAGCATGTTCTAGCTGCAAAGGCTAAATTGTGGGCAGTAATATTTCTTTTTCTTGGGACAAAAATTAGTTTGGACTCCTCGAATGTTTTCAAAAGGTCCATGACATCGTTTCGGTAGGCTCTAAGTCTAGGATGATTTGCGTTATACTCCCCATTGACTTGCCTGATGACTAACTCTGAATCCCCATACACATTGATTCTCTAGGCTCCTAACTTTTTCAATAGATGTAAGCCTAAGAGAAGGGATTCATATTCTGCTATGTTATTGGAACACTGAAAGTTTAATTTGCAGGAAATGCTTTCTGTGTCATTTTTTTCAGCATTGGAAATCTAGACACCTGCACCAACATGATTCTTAGTGCATGACCCATCAAAATACATACTCCACAGAGGACTATTTTTGATTTCATCTGGATTACTGTCCTCTTCAACTAACGTGCTTCTTGATTGTTGTTGAATATCAACACTTAGTTGCAAATGTTTCAAACCCTCAAGATTTTGATTTATTTAAGGATATTTTCTTGACTCTCAATTTTTAGAAGCAAGGGACACATGATTTGTAGCTCAAGACTGATGTTTGGTTTGCTAGAACTTTCAAATGTAGCAAACTGTTTTGACACTCCTACGTTATCTTTCCCCTCCGCTCTATTCGTCATTAGATCAGACAAGGCCACTTGTTCACTAAGTGTTTCATCATTAAACATAATAAAAGACTCAAGGCCTATATTTACAGAATACAAAGGAGAGTTTTGAGGTCGGTCTTGACTTGTAACTGTGTATTTCATATGGGATTCCATGTAAAGTCTTCTATTCTAATTGAAAACAAGGATAGTCGCATAGGTCATGTCCATTTACATAGTCCCTTGTAACTTATCCCCCCAAGATCTTGATAATAGCATTCCATACTTTGGGGGCACATCAGCCACAACAATATCTTGTTGGGAAAAATACTGAGAGGGAGGGGGGGGGGGGGGGGGGGTGAATCGCATTAGTGCGTACGTAATGTTCTTTACTTTTTCTTTCTCTAAAACCCATACGCTACTTTACTGAACCCAAGTTGCGTATACACACGGATATCCTCAATGAAACTCGTGTATTACTGGAGATCTCATTATGCAGATAATTATTTACTTAGATCATTGCATCATTCAATAATTAGATGTTTAGTAAGAAGTAAACATGTGCAGTAAGAATAGAATAAATCATCACACATAAGCAACACACATGAACACCAGGATTTAAGGTGGAAACCTAATTCAGAAGAAAACCATCGTTACCGTCTTCTCAGTCTTCAATATTTATTATAAAGAAAACATCTTACAACATTGTGCTGGTGCAGACTCATACCAGCACGTAGGCACCCACCTGCAGAAGCCTAAAACCTTCTCTCGTTTACCAGCCTCTCCTGGAAGGGAGCTACAACCCCCTGCTCTCATTTACCAGCCTCTCCTAGAAGGGAGCTACAACCCCCTGCTCTCGTTTACCAGCCTCTCCTGGAAGGGAGCTACGACCCCCTGCTCTCGTTTACCAGCCTCTCTTGGAAGGGAGCTACTACCCCCACACTGAAGGCTTCGACCTTCAGCACCATTGCGGACCACGTTTCATCAATTTTCATACTGGATCCAACAGCTTCCATACAACATACCTTGTAGGCCACTTTTCATCAGATTTTCAGACTGGACCCACTCCACACATTTAAGCTCAAAATTCATCAAAATGAAACTTATAACCCCATCAATTCATTCATTGAATCATCAACCAATCAACCAACAACTTGATCTTCAATTAACATAATCAGCAGCATATTCATCATTCAAACAACCCAGTTTTGTATGAATACATCATTTATAGATAGTAGTAAAATAGCACAACAGATCAGACATTTCATACCACATACTTCAGCAAAACCCTAGATTCCATATGTGCTTTCTCAGAAACCAACTTGCGTATACTTCTGTGCATTCTTTAGAAAACCTTAACTGCCCATATGTGCTTTTCTTTAAGCAGACCCGTGTATACATGCGCTTTTACTGAAGCGAACCTGCATATACATCTATAACTTTTCAGGACTATGTAGCTCTTCAGATCAGATAAACAACTTAGATTTCATCCTTCACTTCAGAAAGTATTTCGCCTCATCTCAGATCTAAACATTCCATGAATAGATCTAGGAAATACATATACATTTCAGATCTAGAGATCCCTCTTTGTCGTTTTCTTCATAGGTGCATCACTAATTCAGATCTATCAATAAAGAACAAAGTTCATCCATGCAGATATACTTTAGAGTGAAGTATTCATTAAAACCCAGAATTTTTCCCACACTTGCACTATTATTCTCTTCTCCTTTTATAGGTTTAGCCTTTATCAATACCATGAGTCAAAACCACTTAACATCCGATGGTATTCCTAGACGAGATCAAATAGATAATCTAGCGCTCAATACAATGGGTCAATACCATGGTCAAGTCCCATGGTTTTATAAATTTAGAGTGCAATAGGGCATAAGCAACTTGGCATGTACTTTTCCGCGTACATACGCTACTTCTCCTCATCAAACCCACGTATGCATTGTGACATACTTTGTTCAACATTATTCTGGCACTTTCTGAATTCCTTTATTCTGCTACTTCTGAACTGATCTGTAGATACATCAAAGTTACATCATTAGAAACTCATCAAGTCAGTTTCCATCAAGGACAACTTCATCAAGCAGGTTCCATCAAAGTCAACGCATTGTATCACATTTCCAACAATCTCCCCCTTAATTCATCAAATAGGTTTCCATCAAGGACAACTTCATCAAGTATGTTTCCATCAAGTACAATACGTTTCCATCAAGAACAACTTCATCAAATAGGTTTCCATCAAGGACAACACATTGCATCATATCGCCAACAATCTTATTTCATCAAGTAGGTTGCCATCAAGGACAACACATGCCAACATATCCATGACTAAACATTTGGCTGGAATTTGAGCTAAGTTAACATAGAGGTCTTTGATTAATCCTAAACATTTTACTCTGCTTGAGTCAAAGGAGTAAAGGTCTTTGTAAGGTCTGGTGATTTCTAGACCAAGGCTCTCCATCATAGCTTTAGGCATTAAATTATGAGAAGCCCTGGAATCATGCATATCATTGTGAAAAATTTTGTCATGAACGTCTAAGCTCACATAAAAGGGAGGAACAGGTCCCTCTTGATACATACCTTCAATATTTGGACCAAAAATAAGCTCTGGTTGGTCATCATTAAGATTGACTATGTCCTCATTCTCTTCGATGTTTAAAGCCTTCAAAATTTGGGTCCTATATACATGCTTGGCAGCTAACTCAGTCAAGGGAGCCGAGATTTTGATCTTTGAAATTTCCTGCTCCAGGCTAAAATGAATTTGGTTCTTTGAAGAACTTGTTTTAGCCTTATTGGCTATCACTCTACCAGCAACATCAGGTTGCTAATTTGTTTTATTTATATTTGACAAAATGGTTTTAACATGAGTACTAGCTGAGATGTTAGTACTACTAATGTCTATGCTCTGTTTTTCATTGTTCTGAGTGCCTTTCCCTTTACCATTATCAGAATTTACAACCACTATTTTATCCTTTTGTTTGATAATTTTAGGCTTGGTTGTAGTGTTGTTTTGTGAAGATTTGTCAGAGGTTTTGGTGTTGGGAGTTTGCTGACTAGTTTTTCTTCTAAGGTCATATTCTCTTTGAGATTCTATGATGACATTTTCCATGTTTTGATAATAAATTTCCTCATCATCTCTTTTCTCATCATTAGGTGTATAAAGACCTTGTTTTCTATCATAATGGACTTCAAAGTCATCATCATCTACCCCTAACATGTTGATATCATCTTCCTCTGTTATCTCATCTGTTTTCTCAACCTCACTTACATAGTTTTGATGGAAGGGAGGAGTGATCTGTTGATCATCTTCCCTGGGTCGGTTTGGAGGTTGATTCCTTCTAAAATTCTGATTCTGGTTCTAGTTTTTGTTTTGAGGAGTAGATTGGTTTTGACTAGCTTGTGCTCTCTAAAGGATGCTCATTTTCTTCATCATCTCTTCCATCATTCTTTCCATTTTTGAATTGGAAGTAGAAGGTGTGGATTCCTCTCTAAAAGATACTCTCTTCTCGTTTTTCATTCTTTCTCTCTTCTCCATCAAATTGAATTCCACAGAAAGAGAACCCTTTTGCATATCTTCGAGAGTTGCAGAATCTCTTTCCCTCAGCTGATAGGCCATCTCAGGGTCAAAACCTTCAGGAAACTTGTTTAAAGCTGAGCCTTGTGGAGGTTTTAGATATGGGGAAAGTGCATTATATACACTGTTAAATATGGTGCAGTAAGCTTGCACACTTTCCCCAGTGTTTCTATGGAGGTTCTTGTAATCAGAAAGGACTTGGAGAGGATTTTTCTTCACTTCCCATTTGTTTAAAAAAGTTTGATGGAAGGTTTGGAGGTCATTGATACTATGGGGGGTTAAGCCTTTGAACCATTTTCTTACTTCTCCCCCCAGACTTTGAGCAAATAATCTAAGCTTGGCGGAATCATCATCAGTTTCATTTCTGTCAAAGTAGTCATTCATCTTATCCACATGTTGTGATGTAGTTGTAGCATTGCTAGCATCATATAATGTAATTTTGGACTGATAATCCTGTGGAAGATTGACTAATGGTACAGGAAGGACTAAGGGAGCATACCATGTTGCCATGATATGTGGTGGGGGTGGATTCACAAGAGGTGGATTAACAAAAGGGAAAGTGGTTTGAACAGTGGATGTAGGGTGAGCAGAAGTGGATGGACTAGGAGTAGATTGCTGAGCTGATCTTGGATGAGAGATACCTAGGTTGAGAAGGAGATGTAAATCAGGAGGTGTTGTTTCTCTGGTACCAGGATGTTCACTTGTTTCAGGAGATGAAAGTGAAGACTCAGAATCTAACTGATCTAAATCATCAAGAGAACTTTTTCTAAAGGGATTTACTAAGTCAACTTGTGATTGTTGTAGAGCTGAAATATTTTCAGGGACTGAATTAGCTCTTAATGGTGATCTGAAAAAATTGATAATTTAATCCTAGGAGACTTCCTAAGGATACTTTCTGGGTTATTAACTAACTCAGGTGGATTAGGGTGAGGATAGGTTCTAGAATGAATCTTTCTAGGAGCCACTATGCTGTGTTTTTTAGACCCAAATAAACAGAAAAAGTTCAACCAGGTATGACAGTCTTTGAATGGTCAACCAATCTGTTTACACAAATTTTAATCCTACAGTCCTCTAACTGAGTTTGAATGATACTACAATGATAAGGGTTCTTTCCAGTGGAGTCTTAAGGTCTGCTCAAGATTGTGGAGTCACCAAGTGGAATTTTTTAGCTCTTTTCAGAGGTAAAAGGTTTGATGGTCCACCGCAATGTTTATTGGATACCAATATGAAATATTTTTATGTTTTTTGAGTTACTTTTTTATTTGTGTGGTTTCTAAGGATGTACTAACTTTGTTTCGAAACTTAGCTATGGTTATGAGACAAAGACAACCCACTCTTATGGCTAAGCCAACTAATTTTTCAAGGTTAGATAAAGTCTTATGAGAATCCTAGGGTTTGCCTAGTTTGTCACTGATTAAAACAAGTTTCATCGTGATTACCATTTCTTGGTAGTGCTTGAAAAGGATACTTTTTACTCACAATGTTTTATGAAGTGTTTAAGGGAAGTATCCCCAGTGGAGTCACCAGAAATGTTAGTTGCTGGTGGCTCAACTGGTTAATATAGCAAATGTTCTTTGAAACAAATCTCTGATATCCTATGGTTACCTTAAAATGAAAATGATTCTAGGTTCGATCCCCAGCGGAGTCGCCAGAAATGTTAAGAATCTGTAATCAACAATATTGGCAAAGTCCAATCATAGAAACAACATCGTTTCCACCACTTTGGGATTCTAGGATCTAGCCCTCCTGAATTCGAAGATGGATCTCTCCAATTAGTGAAAAGATGGAATTGTCTTTGAAGTTTGGGTAATGATTATTAGGCTAGTTATGAAGACCAAGGGTTCTGTTTGTTTTTTGGATGGTTGAGCATGATTACTATTTGAGGTGGAAAGTCCTAAATGCAAAGAGTTTCAAAGGTGAGAAGTTGCAAGCAGATAGAACAAGCTTTGGCCAGGAAGGTAGATAACTACAGGTTTTAGTCCATTGGGCTATAGAGTCGTAATAGGATTTAATTGGAACAGCAAGAGGCAAGAGTCATCCATGGGGCAAGTCATCTATGTCTAAGGATCTCTTTGAAGTTTTATTTATGGAATGGAATGAGACAAAAAGAAGGGAAAATAGACAGATGAAGAACAAAGAGCAGCCCAGGATCTGGTAAGTACTTTTAAACTAGCCAGCCTTTGAAACACACTTAAGAAAAACATGAAAGAAAGCTAGGATCTAGTAATTACTTCTAAACTAGCTAGCCTTTGATACACTTTCAATAGAAAACATATAAAAACAAAGGGAAACTTGAAGGGAACTGTTGGAGTAGAAACTAGCGGGCCGGGCTCACCACAAATCCTCTCCTAGCTCTGCTTTACTTGGTTACTTTCAAGACAATCACAAAGATAACACAGAATGGCCTAAGATCTGGTAATTACTTCAAAACTAGTCAGCTTTTAACACATTCCAAGGGAAACATTCAGACATTTTTGGAGATAAAACTAGGACCAGGGCTTACCAAATCTTCCTTAGTTCATCTTAACTAAACATATACTGAAAATAAAATTTAAGAATAACATTAAGCTAAGACAATAAGATGAGGGAACGCCAACATTCCTATGCCTAAACTGAATTAAATTATTCCTAAATAACACAGGTTAGATAAAGATTTTTAGTCAGAGAAGGGTACTGATATACAGTAGGTCCTAACTCCGTGCATGTTGTTATTTATAAGAGAAGATGAAACACAGTGAAAATAGAAACAAAATAACAAGTTACAATGAGAAAAACATCACCGTGAACATAGACCAAGATCCCATAAATCAGCTTGTATTGATGCTCCAAACCAGTTACAGCTTTAAGTCCAATGCTTTAGTTTAGCAATCATCTGCTCATCTCAACCTAGCTTATCTATCACACGCAGAGCTCCAAGAGCCAGTGAAAACTATTTACAATTAGAATTTATCAGCTCAATTACATTACAATGTTCAACAACTACATCAACCAATCCCTCTCTCATCTTCTGCAGTAGTATTTATAGAAGAATGAGGAGGTGAGATCTAATAAAAGATCTCCAAATATAATTAATACAGACTTAAATGGTTCCTTAACCCTTGGGGGGCTCGATGAAGTAACTTACGTAGGTGTCTTCTATATTAAATGGTTTACATAAATATTTAAGCTCGGTGAGAGATTTTCTTGACCTTTGAGGCTCTGTGTGATGTCAAAGTAACTCTGTTGATATTTTGTCATGAAGTTTGTTTGCAGAATTTACTCTTTTCCTGCGTTATGAGGCAGATATCTGGTCCTGTTCAATAAATTTGGCCTCTAGTTGAATTCTTCGAGGTACAGGTGGCTTTGTGGTAGCTGGGAGGAATCAATTTTCCTCGAATGTGGTGGTGGAGGCTTTCTGCTTGATGAACCTTTATGATTCTTCCTTTAACTGTGTTTTGATCGAGGATTAGGCTTTTGATAAACCATCTTAGACGTGATCCCCGAAGGCCTGTCTTCAATCATCTGTTCTGGTGGGTTCATGTCTTCGACACTAATACTCTCTGACTATGCTCGATTCATGTTTTTTTGCTGGGGTGCAGGGCTGTGCAGGGTTATGTGGCATCAATGTTCCAGGAATGATTGATGAAACGTGGAGCTTCTTCATGCGAATGGTTTCCTCTGGTGAATCGAAAACAGGAGGATCGTCACCCTCTGCCTTTGAATATTCTTCAGACGTAGCGAAAAAAACCTTTAAACCCTGAAAAATACAAAAAATATTAGAAAATCCTGCATGTATAGGTTGATTGCTTCAGGAGGCGCGTGGAAAGAGCGTGGCTGTTGGATGGAATCATCCAATGGTTGAGATTGATTAGAGGAGGTCAGAGGGGAGAAAAAAAGGAATTTAGAATCGTAGCCGTCGATCACGCAGAGATTGACAGTCGAGAGCAGAGGTGGAAAGTCAAAGCGGGGGAATCAAGGTGATGAATTGTGGGCCGTCGATCTGCAGATAAAATCAACGGCGGAGATGCTTTAATGACCACGTTGTACCCTGGTTAACTATCGGACTTCTTTGGTGAGCGATCACCGTCCGATGAGTGACCTCAGATCGGATGGTGGACGTCAATATCACGTCGGGTCCACGTTTTATCTTTAACGCGTGATGAACGACGATTTTGTGAATAGTGTTCAGACCACGCGTCAAACGGTGTATGGAATCGCTGCAAAATAAGAAAAATCGCCCCGCTCTCATAGGCGGTGCGATGGATACCGCGTGGTTTTGCAATGGTGAATGGATGGCGGGGACCACCGGGGTAATGGATTACGCGTCGTTGATCTGCAGATCAGATCGATGGCAAAGAATGATTCAAACTTTGCACTGGCGGTAAACCTTATGATATAACAAAATACTGAAAAATTTGTATATAAATGAAGGTTTAAAACATTAATTCACAATACGGCTTGGCACCCGACTGTGGGGCCTTTGGGCGCATGGAAGATAATTTGACCGGAGGCTTATGGAGGAAGGGCTAATCAGCATTGGAGGATGTGATAAACGCTTGGAAGGCTAGCACTTGGTGCCAGCGCTAGGGCATATGGAAGGGAAGGGTTAGAGACTTAGCCCAAGGGGGCTTAAGTCTACAATATATAAAAAATGTGATTTTTATGGATTTTCAATGGTTTTCAAGGGAATTTTAGGGTTTTGATAAGGCAAGAAAGAGTCTTGAACCTTATCAAAGGGGTTTTGATGAAAGGAAAAGGGGAGAATATGAGAATGAGGGATTTCATGGGGAAAAGAGAAAAGAAAACAAGGTTAGTTTTGGAAGAGGGGGAAAAGGAAAATGGTGCTTGCAGCAGTATTCTTTCTTGGGAATCAGTAGGATTTCTGAGTGTAGAATGGGCACAATAGTGAAGATTGGGACAGAGGCATGAGGCCTTCAAGAGTCTTCAAGAGCCAACACTTTTTAGCAATAAATTTTTTTCCTTGAAGGCTCCAAGCAGTTTTAGCCACCTTTTTGTATAACAAATTTTATAGGTGGCTAACAGGCATAAGCTTATCATTTATTACAAAAAATGAGGGTAATCCTCTTTTGGTCAGTGGCTTGATTCTGTTAAAGAAACTATCGATACCAACTTCTAGATTGTGGCACTTTTCCTCTAATTGTGTGACCAAGATTTTCTTATTAAGCACCTTCTTGACTTCTAGAATTGTTGTTGTTGTATCCTCAACTCCAAGTGCCTCTAATTCAAACCTGTTCTTTGAATTTAAAAATCTAATAATGTTATTTGTTGTCTCAGGCATCCCTGCAAGCTCCTTGGTTGCTTTCTCTATGGCATCATTTACTTGTTCAATCATTTATTTCCATTCCAATATGATTTGAATAGAAGGCCATATTTCATTCAAAGAATAAATTATTATTTTCCAAATAATCTCTTTTGCTTGGCCAATGGTATGACTAATGGAAGCTTCGATATCTGCCTCTATCAGCCTTTAAATATGCTTTTGAGCTCTCTGTATTTTAATTCATGTGAATTGTCATACCTTATCTTCAGATCCTTCAAGGTATTGATTTCTTATCTTAGATTTTTTATTTCCTCTGTTTGTATAGTCATATTCTCCATGGATTGGGATAGCTATTTTGCACCACCTGATGTGCTTGTAGTTGCTGGAGTAACTATAGGGATGACTGCAATAGGAACATCATCCAAAGGAACAACGGAAATTTATACTTCTTTCTCCTTTTGCTTGACTAATTTCTCCATCTCTGTTTCCATTTTCTTTAGCTGTGTTGACTGCTCCATTATCAGCTTTATCATCTCTGATTTTTGTGCTTCATTCTCCTCTACGTATTTTGTGAGAGGGTCTTCAGTAGCTGAAATTTTAAGTTGCTTTCTCAGGGAAGCTATGTCATCGTTCCTCTTCTTCTTCAGGACCTCTTCCACTACCTCTACATTTTCTCAATCATACCCAATAGTCACAACTAAATCCTCTAGGGATTTGATTATGATATATTTGGCAAGAGAATAAATATTCTCCATTTCGAGCTAAGATTGAATGTTAGCCAGTGATACCTACAATTTAGATAGGCTCGTTTTAGTGCTTATCAGTGTGGAGGAGATCATCTCTCCTGTCTGCTTGTGCATCTCCATCTGATCTATTGGATTGATGTCATTGACATTGAATTCAAAAGCTGTATGCTTGAAGTTTGCAGGTGATTTTGGATGAGAAATCTGGGCTTCCAAAAAATCCATTCTAATCTTTCCTTTCTTTGAATCAAAGGATGATAAAATCCTTCTTTGTGAACTGTTGGTCTACTTCCAAAACTGGTTGTAGGTGTTGGTCTTCAATATCTCATTTTTCATTTTAATTTCTGTGAATGTGTCATAAATGTTTTCCTCCTTTTCCCCAGTAGCAACAGTAGATGCAGGTGTTTGTATATTCTGCTACTGAAATGGAATTGTAGTTGAAGATGTAGAAAATATATTTTGGCCACCTGCTAGAGATGAACTAGGAGAATATTTGATAGTTATGACAGTTTGCTACTCTATTTCCTTATTTTGAAATATATCCATATGGATTCCTGCTCTCTTTCTGTATTTCATTTTGAATTCTCTGCTAGAAGTATCAGTCTCCAAAGTACATTGATCATCTCTAGGATCTTTCCCTGTTGCCTCTTTCACTTTCTCTTTTCCTCTGTCTTCCTTATCTTCTGTAATATGCTTTTTTTGTGGAGTAGGGGTCTATATGCTTAAGGAAGAAATCACCTACTCTTCAGCCTCTTGCAATGTGTTTTCTTCCTACTCTATTTGGTTCATGAATTGTTCAATCTCAAGCCTGTGGGTGTGAATATATGGAGTTGATTTGCTTTCAACCCTTTTCTTTGAGATGATGCCCAACGGGTCATAATACCAAGTGAAACTATGATTAAACTGCATCTCTCTCAACATTCTGGCAACCTCCTCTCCTGCTGCTCTGCTATTGCAAATGAAAGGACCAATTTGGGACTTGAACCTAAATTGAGACTTCTTTTTAGCAGATACAAAATGTACCTCATCTGCATTGATCATCTACCCGATGTACTCCAGGGAAAATATCCTCATGGGGAGGAACTTTGGTAGCTTGTAAGGAGTTAACTCACACCCATAAATTCTGAGCTCTGTGTAGTTTTGGTACAGGTACCAGTCTCCAGTTCTTACTTGGTCTAATAGCTACATAATATTGTTAATATCTTCATTAATCCTTGGTTCCACTGTGTTGTTGAGGATGCTTATTGCTGGATGTAAAAATGCTTCAACAAATCTTTTGTAGGTGTATTCCTTCTATTCCTTCAGTAGCATGGTTGTCCAAAAGATGACTAATTGAGTTTGGGAGTCTTCATTAACTTTCTTCATTGTAAACTGGAACCTGCTAGCCTGGAAATATACAAAAATGTAAACTAAGACTCAAGTGTATTTAAACACTCCATTTGTATGAAATTTGACAAATTGGTCGAGGATGGAATCAACCAGGAATTGACAGAAGTTAAACATAATAGAAGGCTTGGAATTTGATGAATGTATGGACATGAAACCTATCATTGCTTCATCTATCCAATGATCTGAATGAAACCCTAACAAGTATTAAAGGACAGTAAAATTGTGTTGGGTCCTATTAGGGAAAATAGATGAGAGATATGGTGGATTATTTTTGGGAAACAGAGTGTCTATAGCCATGAATAACTCCAGTGTTTTGGCTCTATTAGAAAAATCTAACTTTTGGTATATTTCTTTGAGGGCTTCATAGGAGAAAGGAATGGTTTATTCAACAACAAGAGCTTGCATAATTTGCATGATGGACTGGGCACTAATGGTAAGAGAAATTCTCCTATGGGGGCTACAACAACTCTCTAGTTTATATCATAGTAGGCATGACATTTCCTAACAAATTCAGGGAAAATATGGGTTTTTGGGAATATATAATAGGGTAATTTAGTCTCCCACAACCATATATCATTGAATTCATTGATGAGCTTGTCTTCTAGCCACCAATAAACATCAAATAAATCAAATTCTAAATCAGTCTTATGTTTCTTGAAGTCTCTATCAGCTAGGGCCATATGATCCAGGTCCACATGACGGTGAACCATTGGGTTAAATAGCTACTTCTCCCTCTTTGGAGGCATAATTTCTCACTGAGAAAGAAATTAATTTCAAATTCGCAGAAGGGGATTATAAGAAGAGGGTAAAAAGAAAGGGAGTTGTGCTTGAATCAGTAGGGTATTTGGGAGAAAAAGGAATTGAAGAGGGGGAACTCTGCCGGTTCTATAGACAATTGAAAATATTTCTCTACACCTTCCTTTGCTCTAAAATACCTTAATTTCAATCACCTACTACAAAAGAAACATGGAAGAAGTGTAAAGCTTTAAATAGGGAGGGAAATTTAGTTTTGTAGGGTGACAGGAATACCGTTGACATGGCATGGGCCCGTTGGATAATGCCTTAGTCAATTAAATGCCTAACGGACCTATAGGCGGGAGTATAGGTGATTGGATAGATGTGACAGGAGTGGTCATTGTGGCGCAATGGGTGTGGTGGGGATATAAATTTCAATGGCATGATTTAGCAATGGAGGAAAACCACTTTTCACAGGGGGTTGTGACCAGTAAGCGGATTGGAGTGGGGGGGGGGGGGGGTGCTGCAAAAAGATGTGTGCTTGACAAATAGCAGGGGTGAAGTTTGGGAAACTACCCATTTTGGACTCCTTTCTGCTTCCCCCCCGACATTAAATTTCAGAGGATGAGGGGGGGCGAAAATGATCATGGACTGTGAGATTAGATGGAGGGAGCGGAGATGGGGTGGAAAGTGATAGGAGGTTAAATAGTGATGTGATTTGAGTGGATGGTGGGGTCGAGTGAGTAAATGTTGAGTGTTGGTATAGTTTCGGGACTAATGAATTTTGGGATATGACATAAATATGTCACATGAATTTATATAAAATTAATCCCAAAACTTAGGATAAACCTTTGTTTTTTTATTTTTTCCTTTTTAACCAGGAAATACATGAAGTCCTTCAGATGAACTTTGGAATAAATTTCATGTTTCCTCCATATTTATTTTTCTTATTTCACTTCTACCTACCCATTTCACTATTCTAACATTTTTTTCATTCTCTCTTTTGCAGGGTGCATTTAGGCTTGCAGACCCAAATCACTTTTTTTTATAAAACTCTAACCTACATCTATCCCTTATCCCTTCCATTGACTCAGATTAAACTGTTGAGTCAATTTTATTTCTACCAAACTACTAATCTGCCAAGATTAAACTGTTTCGCAAATCCTTATTTTCTAATCTATCAAGCAGAAATTTAAAATTGTTTGATCATGCTTAGACTATATGATTTAACAAACTAATCTAATCAGCAGTGGCATTTTGATTTGTAGCACTTTCAGTATTATTCTTTTTGGGGTTTTCTTTCTTTTTCTTTTCTATTTTCTTTTTTCAATATACGCTCTTTTCTTTTCTTTTTTCATATTTTTTTTTGAAATCATTTGAATATTGAAAATCATACACAATATGAAATTGCAACTTATGAAATACTCAGTCAACTTGAGATCCTATAATTTATAGGACCCTAACAGTGGCTCTAGTTGGGGATGGCACTTCTCCAAGTGAAGCGTAAAGAACCTAAGACCAATAGCCATGAGTGCTCCATTTTCTGCAAAATCTTCCTCTGGTTTCTTTTCTTTCTTTTTTTATTTTATGACAACTCATCAAATCAGGCTTAGGGCCTTCTCCACGGGCTTCAACCTTTGTTGATGAATTATTCAAATCATAAACTGTAAAACTGTGGTATTTACAATGATAAAAGACCAAACTGTATTTTTTAAGAAAAGTAATGTTTTAGCATTCTACCATTGACGGAACCTTCAGGTATCTCTGTTCCATCGAACTCTTTAAGGAAATATGCATTGTTTCCTCTGAAAGCATCAGTGATGTATGGCCCTTGCCAAAGGTTGTTAAATTTTCCATGTTTACCTTTGTCTTCTTCTGAATCCTTCTATTTGAAAATTTCTCCTAAAGGAGAAGTGTGCAACTCCAAAGTAATATTTTGTTTTAGTTTGGAATTCTTACAAAGATATAAGCGATCTTTGTACCATAAAGAATAATTTTTCCAACTAAATGTATTAGATGTACTAGGATCTTGCTTCCACTTTTGAATGAGTGTCCACACTTCTTCGCCCTTCTTCCACTCATCCCTTCCTTCAATTATCCAATCTGGTTGGATAATAGAAATGGCATAAAGAAATGCTTCCACCTCTTCATTCTTTCTTAAGAGTGCATCTACAACCACATTTAGCTTCCATTTTTTGTAGATTATTTCAAATTCATAACCCAACATCTTTATGACCCATTTTTGTTGCTCTTCTGAAGATAGTCTTTATTCCAAAAAGTGTTTAAGACTATCATGATCAGTTTTTACCTTGATTTGTCTTCCCATTAGGTAAGGTTTCCATTTCTCTAGTGCATGTAGTATTGATAACACTTCCTTCTCATAAATAGCTTTCTGTAAATACTTTCCTTTGATTGGACGACTTTCAAAAGTAATGGGTCTTCCTTATTGCATTAAAACAGCACCAATTCCATTTCCTTAGGCATCACATTCCACAATAAAGGTTTTTATGAAGCCTGGCGTAGCTAAGACCACTACTAGGCACATTGCCTCTTTAAGATGTTCAAAGGCCTTAGTTACTTCAGGAGTCCATGAAAACTCATCTTTCTTCAATAATGTTGTTAGAGGTGCTCCTATTCTCCCATCATTTTTAACAAACTTGCGATAATACCCTGTCAACCCGTGAAATCCTCGAAGATGCTTTATGGTTGTGGGGACTTTCCATTCCTTAATGGATTTAATTTTGTTATAGTCTACCTTAACACCCTCATGAGATACAATACGACCCAGATATTCCACCTCTTGTAATCCAAAGAAACATTTTGATGTTTTTGCATATAATTGTTTCTCCTCCAATAGTTTGAACACCCTGTCAACATGTTGAACATGATCCTTCCAAGACCTGTTGTAGATTAGTATATCTTCAAAAAATACTAGCAAAATTTTTCTAAGGAAGGGTTTGAAAATGGAATTCATCAACCCTTGAAATGTAGAAGGTGTATTGGTAAGGCCAAAAGGCATGACCAAAAATTCATAATGACCCTCATGAGTTTGAAATGTTGTTTTTGGAATATCTTTAGTCTTCATTCTAATTTGATGATATCCTGAACGAAGATCCAACTTGGTAAAATAAATTACTCCATGTAATTCATCCAATAATTCACCAATCACGGGAATGGGAAATTTGTCTTTAATGGTGAGCTTATTGAGCTCCCTATAATCCGGACACATTCTCCATGATCCATCCTTCTTGTGTACCAATACTACAGGAGTAGAGAAAGAACTTTGACTAGGTTGAATTATACCCGCCTCTAACATTTCTGCAATCATACATTCAATTTCGCTCTTTTGGACGTAAGGATATATATAAGGCCTGATTTTTGGAGGAACACTTCCTGGAATAAAATGAATAGCATGATCATGATCACGGATAGGTGGGAGTCCTTTGGGAGTTTCAAAGACCTTGGAATGATCGTCCAAGACTTGTTGGAGATTTGCAGAAATAGATGATTTTGATGTTGAAACTTCTAGTGAGCATAATTTTGCAATTACGCCTCGTTTTTATTTATTTAGAAGCTTTGTCATGACATTAGAGCTTATTATCCTTCCTATCTTCCCTGCAATACCTCGTAATTCGACTTCCTTTGCTTCTGAAAAAAAAAAATTCAAGAAAAGTTCTTGAAAATTAAAAGCTATCGTCCCCAAAGATTGTAACCATTGTACTCCTAGTACAACATCAAGACCTCCCATAGGAATGGAAAGCATTGGACTATTCAATACATATTCCCCCATGGTTAGCTTGATATTATGGCATTTTCCAGAGAAATTTATAGTTCCTCCATTTTCAACCATCACTTGACATTCTGGTGCTGGGTATAGGAGACAATTCAATTCCTTGGCTACCTTAAAATGAATAAAATTATGGGTACTACCTGAATAAATCAACACTATTACCTTTTTCTTCTTGATATGTCCTATCTTGAGAGTTTGAGGAGTGGTAATTCCTACCAATGCATTACACGATATGGTCGGACTCCTTTCTTCCTCTTCTTGGGTTGGTTCTTGATGTATATCCTCTTCTTGTTCATTTTCTTCTTCCTCTTCACAATCTATGTAAAATAATTTCTTCTCAGCACACTTATGACATTTAGTGTATTTTATATCACAACTGTAGCAAAGCCCTTTTGCTCTTTTTCTTACCATTTTTGTGGTGTCAACCTTGTAGGTTGTGGAAATATAGGAGTAGCAACACTTCCATCTTTATAGAAGTGAGTGGTAGGCTTCCTTGTCGCCATAATTTTACATTCAATTTTCCTTTCCAACCTGAATGCCTTATCCAATGAATCAAGTTCCAAATCACGAACTTCATGTTGGATGTTATCCTTTAAAGTATCTATGAAGAGATCATTCCTGTGTTCCTCTGGAATATTAGTTACCCTTATATTCAATTTTTGGAAGTCCTCAATGTGCTCCCCCACTAAACCCTTTGTTTCGTGCCTATCAATTGGCTAAAGAAGGTGTTTTTCTTTCGTGTCCTCATAATGTGCTATCATTTCCTCCATAAAAATTGACCAAGTGACAATTTTTTTACAGGAGAAAAGCCATCGATACCATACAAATGTATTTTTTTCTAAATGTAAAGTTGCAATGCGTACCTTTTGTGTGTTTTGCACATTATGGAGATCAAAATATTGCTCCATTTGTAGTATCCATGTTACAAGATCTTTTCCATCAAACTTACTCATATATATTTTTGGAATATGGTGGTTCTTCCCGCTAACATTAGAGTTTATGAAGTCACGATTAAAATTTATTTTGTTCTCATTATGAGTTTCCTCTACTATCTTTTGACCATTAGGAAACATTTCTTGTATCAACTTTTTCAAACCTTCCATGTCTGCTTTTAGATCATTTTTCATGTTTTCCATGTTGTCTTTCATTTTTCATCGATCTTAGCTTCCATGTCATCCATATTAGATTCCATGCCATCTATCTTAGATTCCACACCTTTATTCAAACCATCCATCTTATCTTCCACGCCTTTCTTCAAAACATGCATTTCATTTTTTTTTGCTCTTTGCGAGAGCGAAATTTGGTGCACTTTCTCTTGTAATTTTGATAGATCATGTTGCAATTCTTCATCTTCATGAGTCATAGTAGAGCCTTCTGAAGGCTTAGTGGGTGTTGAATTATTTTTATGGGGCATTTTTTTTTAACCCAATACCGATATATATCTTTACAATATGCTCTGGAATCAATTCAAATTGATTCTTCAAACAAGACTTATGCAATTCGTAAAAAAATACACACCTTTTCTTGCTTTTGAGGAGCTCAATATTGAAATTGGATTACATTTGTGATTGTGGCTCTTCAATATCTGAAATTGGGCACTGAGGTATCCTTCTGAATTATATTTCGAATGCCATAGGTCTGACTTGATTTGGATTCTCCAAGGAAAAGTTATTTCCAATCTCCCACAATGACCTAATTATGGATTGGTTCAGTAGAGCGAACTTGTATGACTTGCCATGTGTCACTCTTTCATCTTCTAGCTCTGAAATTGATAGTGAAACCAAATCAACCAAGGCCTATGTAATTGACATGCGACCACTTTTTACTACACCCAATCCATATGCTCGTAGAGAGAATTATGATGATTTTCCATGATCACCTCTTTGAGATGAAATTCGAGAGCCTGAAAAAGCGTTACCTTCCATAGATCATATCTCCAAAAATATTGCGAACCAAGATCTGAAATTTTTTGACGAGTTTCCTCAGGATTTTAGCTTCGCACCCTAAAAATTTTACATTCTGAACCTTCGTAGAAAAAAAATGACAGCGCAAATGCCACGATGACAAATGCCACGATGATCCGTTTAGATTAAATTGAGGATCCTACGAAAAGACCTAACTGCCACAGATCGCATCTCCAAAAATATTGCAAACCAAGCTCTAAAATTTTTTTATGATGTTCCTCACGATTTTGGCTTCATACCCTAAAAATTTTAGCTTCTAAAACTTTGTAAAAAAAAAGTTATAGTGAAAATTCCATGATGACCTGTTTGGAGCAGCGAAACCCTAGAATCGAAAGCTCTGATACCAAATGTTGTGTAACCAGCTCCAAAAATAGAAAAAAAGAGATATCAACGCCTTAGAAATAAGCCACTTCGAGGGGGAAACCTCCAATACATTACATGAATGAAAAATTCTTGGATGATACAAATTACAAAACATCCTTTCTATATATAGGAGTCCATGGGGCCACAATGTAATCCTAGTGGAGCCACAATGTAATCCTAGCCGACCTAACAATAATAATTTAAGGGCACAATAATAACAATATGGGGGTTACAGGGGTAAAATAATAACAATAAGGGGGTTACACAAACAACAATAATGGATTATACTAGTAATATAGGGACCTAATATGACATGTTCTAGAATGCATAATTTGACAGCTTTCAACTCTATAAATCTTTCTTTAGTTTTGGAGAAACCAGGAGGAGCATTAAAATTAAACAAAACATATAATATATCTGCATACTAGGGGGAATTTAGGAATGCTTCACCAATTTGTGGAGTCACCAGTTCCTCTTGATCATCCAATGAATAAACGATGTTGATGTCTAGTGCATGAAAATTTGATTCAACCACAAATTTGGCTAATCCTTGCCATTTAACCAATTTGGTAGGTTTGATTTCCAGATCACATTCCAAAATAATAGCAATATATTTGCCTCTTTTTCCATCAAGACCATTCTATGTTAAAATGTCTTTGACTACTGCATTGGGCACATAAGCAATAATATGTGAATGTACAATGTAAAATCTGAAATCATTTAATGCTTTAACCAAAGAAAAATCCTATTTTTCCATGATGTTGTATTTTAAATATGCATCTCTCAAGGCTTTGCTAAAAAATTATTTTGGTTGTTCATGTCCTTCCCTGTTTTTCTGCAATAAAAAAATAACAATTGTGTGTTCAAATGCAAAAGAAAAAATATGAAGTCTTTGGTAAAATCTGGGCTGATTAGGACTGGAGAGTTTTCAATGCTTGTTTGACTAGATCAAAATATTGTTTAGCTTCAATGTTCCACTTAATTTCTAAATATTGTTTAAGCATGTTGGTTATATTTCTCAAACGTTCTGCGAGATTGGGTATAAATCTCCTTAAATATTTGATTTTACCAATGAAAGGTTGAAGTTCTTTGAGATTCTTGGGATGACTGATTTTGAGTATACCATCAATCCTGCTAGGATCAATTCTAATTCCATCTTGAGAAATAAGGTGACCTAGAAGCTTTCCTTCTTCAAGAGAAAACAATGTTTTCTTGGGATTTAAGGAAATTCCAAACATTCTACATTTATCAAAAACTCTTCTTAGATGTGCCAAGTTCTCTTCATCATTTTTTGAATATAAAGTAATGTCATAAAGGTATATCAAAATGAAATGGCCAATTTCATCTGCAAAAGAAATGTCCATGGCTCTTTGAAAAGTAGCACCAACATTCATTAATCCAAAGGGCATTTTCACATACATAAAAGTCCCCCAAGGAGTAGTAAAGGATGTTTTGTCTTGATCATCAACATGCAATAAAACTTGATTATAACCTGAAAAACCATATAACAAAGAAATCCTACTCAAACCTACTACCCTCTGTAATATGTGGTCCATTTTTTGTAAGGGGTAGTTGTCCTTAAGGGATAATTTGTTTAGATTCCTGAAGACAATGCAAAGTGTGATTTCACCTGTTTTATTTTTTGTAGGAACAATGTTTGATAGACATTTAGAATATCTGAGTGGAACTATGATTTTGGATTCATACATTTTTTTTTATATCTTTCTCAACCAAAGGCATTAAGACAAGATTTATTCTACGCGGTTTTTGTTTAAAAGGTTTTTGATCCTCCTTAATTGGAATTTTATGTTGAATGATGCTAGTATCGTAAGATTTTAAGTCTTCATAGCTCCAAGCAAATACATCTATGAATTCCTTAAACAGAGCTATATACCTTTGTTTCGTCACTATAGGTAGTGATTTTGACAATTTTATGGTTTTGGGGATTTATTCAATGCCTATGTTACACTCTTCAATGTTTGTCCCTATTGGTTCCATTTTTTGTTTCTTTGCCACGTCATTAAAATCAGACAGTTATTCTAAAGGGACAAGCCATGTAGGCAGGATATTATCCTTGAGTTGAAGTACTTCGAATTCCTCTTTTTCTGGGTCTTTATGTATTTAATTTTTATGTACAGTTGTATTTGCTGAAATATTTACATAAAAAATGACAGATTGGTTTTCTACACTAATTTGTACATCAGAGTAAATGTTTTCTTCACAATCCAAGTCTATATTGCTATCCTCAAATTCATCCTTTGATTGTAAGAAACTCTCAATTTGTTTGTCACTACCAAATACTTGCCAATATCTCATGTCATCTAGCATAGATGGACGATGTTTAACCTCTACTATGTATTGTTTGTTTGGGTGAGGCAAATGACATGTACTTGCTGAAAAGGCTAAACCATTTGCTAGGACATTTTGATTTCTTGGGATAACTGCTAGATCATATTCTTCAAATGTTCTTAAGAAATCAATTACAACATTTCTGTATGCTCTCAACCTAGGATGTTTTGCAGCATATTGTCCTTTTATTTGTTTTATGGCTAATTTGGAATCACCATGGACATAAATCCTCTTAGCTCCCAATATTTTCAGCAATTGTGTCCTAAGAGTAGGGCTTCATATTCTGCTATGTTGTTGGTGCACTGAAGATTTAGATTATATGAGTGACCTTGTGCACAATTGTTCCTTGCATTATACACCCAAATACCTACTCCTGAGCCTGCTTTGCCACATGAGCCATGAAAACTCATGCTCCAAAGGGGTTCATTTTCAGGATCTTGTTGTACAGTTTGTATTTGACTGTCATGTTTTTCTTTAAAATAATTTTATGCATGAGTGACCTGTGAATCAATGTCTCCATCATTATAAAGAATGAAGGGGTCAAGGTCAGTATGGACAGAGTGCAAAGGATATTTGTGTGATTTTTCTTGACTACTCACCATGTACTTCATTAAGGTTTCCCTATACAGTCTTCTTCGTTGACCAAAGACCGGTATTGTAGCATAATTCATATCCATTTGAAGTGTCCCTTGTAACTTTTCTCCCCATGAGCATGATAGAAGCATGCCATAATTAGGAGGGATGTCAACTAGTACTATATCCATCACTAGACTATTTGCTGGTATCTGAGCTAAAGTGACACAAAGATCTTTGATAATACCTAGACATCTAACTTTGATAGAATCAAATGAATACAAATATTTGTAAGGTCTAGTAATTTCAAGGCCAAGCTTCTCCATAACAGCCTTTGGGATAAGATTATGTGATGCACCTGAATCCAACATGGAATTATGGAGAATTTTTTCATGAACATTAATACTAACATGAAAGGGAGGGACACCTCCTTCCTGGGGTTTACCATCAAATTCTGGCCCAAACAAAAGTTCAGGTTGATCTTCATTTAAATTGACATTATCAATAACTTCCCCTATGTTTATTACCTTTAGGACCTGAGACCTATATACATTCTTGTTTATCAATTCAGTGAGAGGAATAGATATTTTAAGCTTAGCAAGTTCATTCTCAATGCTGAATGGTGTTTCAATTTTGAGAAGTTTGGAAAATCATTTCTTTCAGCCACTTCTTTTTAGGTAAATTCAGTTCGTTTACTTGTACTAGGGATATTAGTTTGGGAAATTTTGGCAGGGGTCTCAATTGTTCTCCTAGTAATGTTAGGTCCCTATATTACTATTTTAGTCCCTTATTTTTATTAGTGTAGCCCCCTTATTGTTACTGTTGCACCCCTGTAACCCCAATATTATTATTATTGTTCCCTTACATTTTTATTGTTAGGTCAGCTAGGATTATATTGTGGGGCCATGGACTCCTATATATAGAAGGAGGTTTTGGTCATTTGTAGCATCCAAGAATTGTTCATTTATGTAATGTATTGGAGGTTTCCCCCTCGAAGTGGTTGATTTCTAAGGCTTTGATCTCTCTTTTCTTCTATTTTTGGAGCTGGTTTCATAACATTTGGTATAAGAGCTTTGGATTCTAGGGTTTCACTGCTCCAAACAGGTCATCGTGGAATATTCGATATAACGCTTTTTCTACGAAGGTTTAGAATCTGAAATTTTTAGAGTGTGAAGCCAAAATCTTGAGGAACATTTTTGCAAAATTTTAGAGCTTGGTTCGCAATATTTTGGAGATATGATCTATGGAAGTTATGGATTTGTTCAGGCTCCTAAATTTAACATAAATATGTCATCGCAGAATTTTCTCTATAAATATTTTTATACAAGGTTTGAACCTCAAAGTTTCACAGAACGAAGCTGAAATCCTGAAGAACGTCCTGTAAAAATTTCAGATCTTGGTTAACAATATTTTTGGAGATATGATCTGTGGAAGTTAGGATTTGTTCAAGCTCCCGAATTTCATCTCAAAGAGGTGACCGTGGGAAAAAATTCATAACTCTCTCTCTGAGCGTCGGATTGAGATTCTATAAATATTTGCTGCAAGTACATAGACTATAGTTTCTTGTCTATAAATTTTAGAGTTGAAGGAGGAAATAGTGACACGTGGCAAGTCATACAAGTTCTCTCTACTGAACCAGTCCATAATTAGGTCATTGTGGGAGATTGGACATAACTTTGCCTTGAAGAATCTAAAGCAGGTCATACCTATGGCATTTGAAGGAGGATTCAGAGGGCTACCTCAGGGCCTAATTTTAGATATTGAAGATCCAAAATCACATATATAATTCAGTTTCAATATCGAGCTCCTCAAAAGCAAGAAAAAGGTGTGTATTTTTTTTCAAATTACATAAGTCTCGTTTGAAAAAAAAATAGTTTGAATTATTCCAGGGGCATATTGAAGAATATATATCAGTATTGGGTTCTAGAATGCCCCCCTAAGAAGAATTCAACACCCAATAAGCCTTTAGAAGGCTCTACTATGACTCACGAAGATGAAGAAATGTAACATGAGATGTCAAAATTACAAGAGCAAGTGCACCTATCGCAAAGAGCAACAAAAAATGAAATGGAAGTTTTGAAGAAAGGCGTGGAAAATAATATGGATGGTTTGAAGAAAGGCATGGAAACTAAGAGGGAGGGCATGGTAGTTGGCATGGTAGCTAAGATGGATGAAATGGAAGCTAAGATTGATGAAAATTGGAAAACATGAAGAATGATCTAAAAGTAGACATCGAAGGTTTGGAAAAATTGATACAAAAAATGTTTCCTAATGGCGAAAAGATAGTAGAGGAAACTCATGATGAGAACAAAATAAATGTTAATCATGATTTCATAAACTCTAATTTTGGATGGAAGAACCACCATATTCCAAAGATGGATATGAGGAAGTTTCGTATGAGATCCCATAACATGGATACTACGGACTTAAGACAGTATTTTGATCTCAATAATGTGCAAAACACAAAAGGTACGCATTGCAACTTTACATTAGAACAAAATACATTTACATGGTATCGATGGCTTTGCTCCCGTAAAGTGTGCAGTTGGTACTAGGAGAAATGATAGCACATTACATGAGGATACATTTTAACACATTCTTTAGCCAATTGTTAAATCTCAAACAAAAGGGTTTAGTGGAGGACATGATTTGGACTACAATTGAATATAGAATAATTGATGTCGGTGGAACACAGGATTGATATCTTCAAGAGAAAACAATGTTTTCTTGGGATTTAAGGAAATTCCAAACATTATACATTTATCAAAATATTTGGGTAGTAACGAGTTCTCTTCATCATTTTTTGGACCTAAAGTAATACTCATCTAAATTTTAACAAATGATTGTGTCTGAAAGCAATCAAGTAGCCAGTGCTTCCAGACATTCATTAATCCAAAGGGCATTTTCACATACATAAAAGTCCCCCAAGGAGTAGTAAAGGCTATTTTTTCTTGATCATCAGGATGCACTAAAACTTGATTATAACTTGAAAAGCCATCTAAAAAAGAGATCCTACTAGAGCCCACTACCCTCTGCAATATATGATCCATTTTTGGTAAAGGGTAGTTGTCCTTAAGGGATACTTTGTTTAGATTCCTAAAGACAATGCAAAGTCTGATTTCACTGTTTCGTTTTTGTAGGAACAATGTTCAATACACATTTAGAATATCTGAGTGGAACTATGATTTTGGATTCATACATTTTTCTTATATCTTTCTCAACGAAAGGCATTAAGACAAGATTTATTTAGTTTAGCAAGTTCATTCTCAATGGTGAATGGTGTTTCAACTTTGAGAAGTTTGGAAAATCATTTCTTTCAGCCACTGCTTTTTAGGTAAATTCAGTTCGTTTACTTGTACTAGGGATATTAGTTTGGGAAATTTTAGCGAGACACTCAATTGTTCTCCTAGTAATGTTAGGTCCCTATATTACTTGTTTAGTCCCTTATTTTTATTAGTATATCCCCCTTATTGTTATGTTTGTATCGCTGTAACCCCAATATTATTATTATTGTTCCCTCAAATTCTTATTTTTAGGTTGGCTAGGATTATATTGTGGCCCCATGGACTGCTATATATAGAAGGAGGTTTTGGTCATTTGTAGCATCCAAGAATTATTCATTTATCTAATTTATTGGAGTTTCCTTTATCAAAAATGACTGGATTTCTAAAGTGATAGATCTCATATATTTTTGGGCTTGGTTTTATAACATTTTAGTTTAAGAGCTTTGGATTAGGGTTTCACTGCTCCAATCAGGTCATCGTGGAATTTCCGCTATAATGTTTTTTTTTACGAAGGTTTAGAATCTAGAATTTTTAGAGTACAAAGCCAAAATCCTAAGGAACATCATTGCAAAATTTTAGATATTGGTTCGCAATATTTTCAGAGATATGATCTATGGAAGTTATGGATTTTTTCGGGCTCTAAATTTAACCTAAAAAGGACATCGTGACATTTTAGCTATAAATATTTTTATACAAGGTTTGAACCTCAAATTTTCACAAAGCAAAGCTGAAATCCTGAAGAACCTTCTGCAACAATTTCAAATCTTGGTTCACAATATTTTTGGAGATATTATATGTGGAAGTTAGGATTTGTTCAGGCTCCCGAATTTCATCTCAAAGAGGTGACCGTGGGAAAAACGTCATAGCTCTCTCTCTGAGCGTCAGATTGAGATTTTGTAAAAATTGGCCGCAAGTACATGGACTATAGCTTCTCGTCTATAAATTTCAGAGCAGAAGAAGGAAAAAGTGACACATGTAAAGTTGTACAAGTTCGCTCTACTAAACCAATCCATAATTAGGTCATTGTGAGATTTTGGACATAAATTTGCCTTGAAGAGTCCAAAGTAGGTCAGACCTGTGGCATTCGAAAGAGGACTCAGAGGCCTACCCCAGGGCCGAAATTTAGATATTGAAGATCTGAAATCACAAAGACAATTCAGTTTCAATATCGAGCTCCTCAAAAGCAAGAAAAAGGTGTGTATTTTTTTTCAAATTACATAAGTCTCGTTTGAAAAAAATTAGTTTGAATTTATTCCAAGGGCATATTGAAGAATAGATATCAGTACTGGGTTCTAAAATTCCCCCTAAAAAGAATTCAGCACCCATTAAGCCTTCAGAAGGCTCTACTATGACTCATGAACATGAAGAAATGCAACATGAGATGTCAAAATTACAAGAGCAAGTGCACCTATCGCAAAGAGCAACAAAAAATGAAATGGAAGTTTTGAAGAAAGGCATGGAAAATAAGATGGATGGTTTGAAGAAAGGCATGAAAGCTAAAATTAAGTGCACGGAAGTTGGCATGGAAGCTAATATGGATGACATGGAGACCTAATATTGATGGAAAACGTAGAGAATAATATAAAATGAAAAGCAGAAGGTTTGGAAAAGTTGATACAAGAAATGTTTCCTAATGGTGAAAAGATAGTAGAGGAAACTCATGATGAGAACAAAATAAATGTTAATCGTGATTTCATAGACTCTAATGTTGGATGGAAGAACCACCATATTTCAAAGATGGATATGAGGAGGTTTGATGGCAAGGATCCCATAACATGGATACTACAGATGGAGCAATATTTTGATCTCAATAATGTGCAAAACACACAAAAGGTACGCATTTCAACTTTACATTTAGAACAAAATACATTTGTATGGTATCGATGGCTTAGCTCCCGTAAAATTCTTTTCACTTGGTTAATTTTTATGGAGGAAATGATAGCACATTATAAGGATACAAAAAGAAACACATTCTTTAGCCAATTGATAAATCTCAAACAAAAGGGTTTAGTGGAGGAGCACATTGAGGACTTCCAAAAATTGAATATAAGGGTAATTGATATTCTAGAGGAACACAGGATTGATATCTTCATAGGGACTTTAATGGATAACATCCAACATGAAGTTTGCGGTTTGGGAACCTGATTCATTGGAAAATACATTCAAGTTGGAAATAAAAATTGAATGTAAAATTATGGCCACAAGAAAGCCTACCACTCACATATATAAATATGGAAGTGTTGCTACTCCTAGACTTCCACAACCTACAACGTTGACACCACAAATATTAGAAGAAAAAAGAGAAAAAGGGCTTTGCTACAGTTTTGATGGAAAATACACTAAAGGTCATAAGTGTGCTAAGAAGAAATTATTTTACATAGATTGTGAAGAGGAAGAAGAAAATGAACATGAATCTTCAAAAGAAGAGGATATACACCAGGAACCAACCCTAGAAGAGGAAGAAATGAGTTCGACCATATCATGTAATGCATTGGAAGGAATTGCCACTCCACAAAATCTCAAGATAGAAGGACATATCAAGAAGAAAAAGGTAATAGTGTTGATTGATTCGGGTAGTACCCATAATTTTATTCATTGTAAGGTAGCCAAGGAATTGACTTGTTTCCTATACCCAGCACCAGAATGTCAAGTGATGGTTGCAAATGGATGAACTATAAATTTCTCTGGAAAATGCCATAATATCAAGCTAACCATGGGGTAATATGTATTGAATAGCCCAATGGTGTCCATTCCTATGGGACGTGTTGATGTTGTACTAGGAGTACAATGGTTTCAATCTTTGGGGATGATAGCTTTTAATTTTCAAGAACTTTTCTTGAATTTTATTTAAGAAGGAAAGGAAGTAGAATTACGGGGTATCACAGGGAAGCTGGGAATTATAATAATCTCTAATGTCATGACAAAGATTTTGAAGAAAGAACAACGAGGCGTAATTGCACAATTATGCTCACTAGAAGTTCCAACATCAAAATAATCTATTTCTGTAGATCTCCAAAAAGTCTTGGACAATCATCCCAAGGTGTTTGAAACTCCCAAAGGACTCCCACCTATTTGTGATCATAATCATGCTATTCATTTGATTCCAGGAAGTGTTCCTCCAAACATCAGGTTTTATAGATATCCTTATGTCCAAAAGAGCGAAATTGAACGTATGATTGCAGAAATTTTAGAGGTTGGTATAATTCAACCTAGTCAAAGTTGTTGCTCTGCTCCAGTAGTATTGGTGCACAAGAAGGATGGATCATGGCACGTCTATCCGGATTATAGGGAGCTCAATAAGCTCACAATTAAAGATAAATTTCCCATTCCTGTGATTGATGAATTATTGGATGAATTACATGGAGCAATTTATTTTACCAAATTGGATCTTCATTTAGGATATCATCAAATTAGAATGAAGATTGAAGATATTCCAAAAACAACATTTCGAACCCATGAGGGTCATTATGAATTTTTGGTCATGCCTTTTGGCCTTACCAATGCACCTTCCACATTTCAAGGGTTGATGAATTCCATTTTCAAACCCTTCCTTAGAAAATTTGTGCTAGTATTTTTGATTATATACTAATCTACAACAGGTCTTGGAAGGATCATGTTGAACATGTTGACAGGGTGATGAAACTATTGCAGGAGAAACAATTATATGCAAAAACATCCAAATGTTTCTTTGGAGTACAAGAGGTGGAATATCTGGGTCATATTGTATCTCGCAAGGGTGTTAAGGTAGACCCTAACAAAATTAAAGCCAATAAGGAATGGAAAGTCCCCACAACCATAAAACAGTTGCAAGGATTTCTTGGGTTAACACAGTATTATCGCAAGTTTGTTAAGAATTATGGGAGAATAGCAACACCTATAACAACATTATTGAAGAAATATGCGTTTTCATGGACTCCTGAAGCAACTAAGGCCTTTGAACATCTTAAAGAGGCAATGTGCCTAGCACCCGTATTAGCTACGCCAGACTTCACAAAAACCGTTATTGTGGAATGTGATGCCTCAGGAAATGGAATTGGTGCTATTTTAATGCAAGAAGGAAGACCCATTTATTTTGAAAATTTTCCAATCAAAGAAAAGTATTTACAGAAAGCTATTTATGAGAAGGAAATGTTAGCAATACTACATGCACTAAAGAAATGATGACCTTACCTAATGGGAAGACACTTAAAGGTAAAAAATGATCATGATAGTCTTAAACACTTTTTGGAACAAAGAATATATTCAGAAGAGAAGGAAAAATGGGTCACAAAGATGTTGGGTTATGACTTTGAAATAATATACAAAAAAGGGAAGCTAAATGTTGTTGCAAATGCACTCTCAAGAAAGAATGAAGAGGTGGAAGCATTGCTTTGTGCCCTTTCTGTTATCCAACCAGATTGGATAACCGAAGCAAGGGATCAATGGAAGAAGGACAAAGAAGTGTGGACACTCATTCAAAAGTTGCAGCAAGATCCTAGTAAGTCTCATACATTTATTTGGAAAAATGATTCCTTGTGGTACAAATATCGCTTATATCTTTGTAAGAATTCCCAACTAAAATAAAATATTCTTTAGGAATTGCACACTTCTTCTTTAGCAGGACACTTCTTCTTTAGATAGTGAATAAATGTTTGAAGAATATCTTCATTGTTTTGTATCTGATAAACAAACACAATGGGTCAAGTGGTTACCTCTCGCTGAATGGTGGTATAACACTTCCTTCCATACTACAACAAAAATGACCCCATTTATGGCACTTTATGGATGTCATCCACCGTCCATCACATCATCTTTAAGAGAAAATTCTAAGTTTCAAGAAGTGGAATATCACATCGAGCATCAACAAGAATTTCTCCAACTCTTAAAGGATAACCTAAATTTGGCACAAAATCGAATGAAGCAACAGGAAGATCAACATCACAGTGAGAGAAGTTTTCATGTAGGAGACTGGGTATTTTTACGGCTACAACCATACAAAAAAGTGTCCTTCAAGCAAGATAAGAAGGATAATAAATTATTTCCAAAGTAATATGGTCCTTACAGGGTGTTGCAAAAGATTGGTACTATGGCATAAAAATTGGAGCTTCCTGCTTCTTCGCAAGTGCATCCAGTTTTCCATGTTTCATGCTTAAAGAAGGTCATAGGTGAAAATATTCCAGTTCAAAAAATATTACCAGAACTTGATGAGGAAGGAAAATTCATATTGGAACCTAAAGTGGTCATGGAAACAAGAACTCGATAGCTACAAAATCGATCAATTTCAGAGTATCTCATCAAGTGGAAGAACTTACCCACTGAAGATTCTACATGGGAGGATGAGAATTTTATACAGAAGCACCCATAGCTACTCAAGCGTTGAGGAGAACACTTTTTTGGAGGAGAGGGGCATGTTAGGTCCCTGTATTACTAGTTTAGTCCCTTATTTTTATTAGTGTAGCTCCCTTATTCTTGCTGTTGTACCCTGTAACCCCAATATTGTTATTATTGTGCCCTTACATTGTTATTGTTAGGTCGGCTAAGATTATATTGTGGGTCCATGGACTCCTATATATAGAAGGATGTTTTGGTCATTTCTAGCATCCAATAATTTTTCATTTATGTAATGTATTGGAGGTTCCCCCCTCGAAGTGGCTGATTTCTAAGGCGTTAATCTCTCTTTTCTTCTATTTTTGGAGCTGGTTTTATAACAATTAATTCCCATTAAATTTATCTGATTTTCTTCTACTTTATCAACTACTCCTTCATCTTGATCAGCATAATGCTCTTGGAATTGAGGCGTAATTTTTTGATTAGGACCTCTTTGTTCTCGCTATCTTATCAGAGGAGGGTTTCTTCTAGGATTTTGATTTATGTTTTGTGGATCTGGTTTATTTTCTCTAGGAATAGTTCTCTCATTTATGTTAATCCCCTCCATAATTCTCTCCATAGTTCTAACGAATGAGTCAATTTTAGCATCAAATATGGAAGTTGAAGGTTCTTCTCTTATGTTAACTCGTATTTCAGGTTCTCATTCTAGCGCTTTTTTCTAACAGGTTGGCTTCTTTACTCACTTCATCCCTATTCATTTCCTCTAATGTGGTTGAGTTTCTTTCCTTTAGCTGATAAGACATTTCTGGTTCAAAACCATTTTGGAATTTAACCAAGGCTAAACCTTGTGGTGGTTTTATGTGAGCAGGTATTGCATTATATAGACTATTAAATCGGGTGCAATAATCCTGAACACTTTTAGTTGGGGACCTTATAATATTTTCATAATTAGATAAAATTTGAAGAGGGTTATTTTTTACTTCCAATCTAAATGTTTGATGAAATACAGGGATGTCATTAATATTGTTTGAACGTAAAGCTTTAAACCATTTCCTAACTTCTTCAATAAGACTTTCAGAAAACATCCTTAACTTAACACTTTCTTCATCTACCTCTTGAAGGACAAAACAATCATTCATTTTGTCAACATGTTGTTGGGTAGTTACAGGACAAGTTCTATCATATAATGTAATTTTGGACTGGGAATCCTATGGCATAGCTTCCAAAGGTGATGGAAACATAAAAGGGGAATATCTGGCTACCATGATTGGTGGAGGTGGTGGAGGAAGGTGGACATTGGATGAAGAAGGATGGATGATAGGAGAATATGTATGTGTGGATGTTTGAGCCCTCTTATGAGGAAGGATAACATAAGTGGCGGGGATTGTGGAAGAAGTAGGACTAGCTAACTTAAGATGGTTAGTCTAAGAAGAAAAGAAGAAGCTGCTATAGCCAATGCAGTTAATTGTACATATTTTTGAAGGTAAAAATAATCAACAGTTTAAGTAAATTGTGTTACCAAATCTTGGAGAGTGTCAAAATCATGGAGACACTGAATATCAAACTGAATTTGTGAATAAGCTTCTCTCACTGGACTTTGTTGCAAAATATATGGATCAAACACTATCTGGTCTATCCAATTCTCAGATTTAGTCCTGAATAAACCTTGTTCAAAGTGTAAATCAAATTGAATGTCCTGGAAGGTGAAAATATTTTCAGGGAGAGAATTTTCTCTGTGAAGAAATCTATTACTTGTTTGGATTTCAGTTCTAGGAGTTTTCGTTCAAATTTTCTCAGGATTATCCACTATAGGAGGATGATTTGGATCAGGGTGAGATCTAGTAGATATTCTTTTAGGAGCCACAATTCAGATCTAAAGCACAGAAAAAATGATTATTTTCAAAAACTGAAGGAAAACTAATCTTAGAAAATACTTCTATCATACAATGCTTTTAACCGGGGTTTCTGAACTCGTATGAAAATACAATTTTTTCAGTTAGTTCCCTAGTATGGCCGCCATTATGTTATCGTTCTATAATTTTAATATTGGAAAGAATAATTATATAGGACAACATCAAAACCACTTTGGAGCCTAGGATCTAGCCCTCCTAGACTCAGAGAGGGATCTCTCTTCTAGATTTCACTTTGTTTTATGATTATGATATTGGGCTAGTTCTAATGATTGTAAGGGTTGTTTTTCGATTGATTGTTTGGTTGGATTAGAGGATCTACTTAAACTAATTCCATTGGGCTATGGATTCATAACAGGCTGAGTTGTTGCATCAAATTTTCAAGAGAATTTACAAGGAAAGCTTACTACACTTACTGGATCTTTAAAACATAATGAATTGTGAGATGAAAGAAAAAGTGATTTCAATACTGATTAAAAATAATTTAATAATTTATTAACCAAACTCCAGAAGAAAAACATTGATATTGTAACCATAGTGAGAAATAAGGTGCTCTGACAACAAATATTAATCTTCAGATTTCTGTTTTACAATTAGATTTAAACGATGCATTTACAGAAAAAAATGGAAAACATTAAACACAGCAAAGAAAAGACATCACCAAATAAATATAGCTAAAGAATCTTGCAAAAGGTCTTTTATTATTGATGCTCTAGCTCCAAAAATACAATGCTCCAACATAAAAGTTTTATAATCTAGGGTCCAACCCCTGATACGGGGAAGGAATGAAGTATTTAACTAACTCTATAGTGATTTTCATATCTACATGGCCAATCTGTTATTAATTACAATAATAATTAAAATTTCATTAGTGTGACCATGAAGTGGACACAATGGAATAACTTTGACATCTAGCCCTATATTCCAGAAGGCCATTGCTGCTTGATTTGATTTGGTATGTGCTAGCATATTTGGATGATATGATGCTGATATGTTGAATTGGATGATACGTTGGCTTTGCTGATTTGATGATGCACTGAATTTCACCCTTCTTGGTAGTCACGGAATTTTTCCCACTGTTGCTCATTTGGAATCTTGATTTTGACCAACTTTCGGTATATCCCATCTATCTTTGTGAATTTCACAAAAGTTTTCCTCAACTCAAAAATGTGTTTAATCTCATGCTGTTGCATGTGGAGCCTGATTATCTTGTTTATTTTGTATCACAGTGTTGGACCCCTGTACCTTAATGGGGATGCAATGCCGCCTGTAATTTTTACTCTGCCTGGGGGGTCCAGGGGGGGGCAACTGCACTTTTCAGAGCCCCCCCTGGTGGGGGGTTTCAGGGGAAATGCCCCCGAAGCTAAAAACAGATGTAAAATTGCCTTGTAAAAGTATAGTAATTTCTAGTCAATCTGGGCCATTCATTAGGCATATGATCTGAAGGTAGAAGTTATGTTTAGTTTAGGGTTTTTTTCCCTAGAAGGTAACCCCTCGCTTTTATGAGGGTATTTTATTACGGCTGTGTATTGTGTGTGTATTCTCAGAGTGAGAAATAGATAGGGAAATCGTGAGAGAGAATAGAGGATATTACAGCAGATCTGTTGTCGGTTGTGTCTCTTCATTTTTTCTGGATAATAGAAAGGAAGGACTGGCTATTCGGGGTGGATGTAGCCCAAACTAGGTGAACCACGTATATCTGTGTCTCTCTGATTTTATGTGTTTTTTGTGCTTGTGTTTTCCACATATTTTATATGTTGCATTGCTCTGTATTATTTAATTTTCTAACACATTCTAGATGAATATATCATTATCCATGGCTTCTGTTAGGTCTTTGTAATAAGCAAAATTGGCAAAAGTCCGATCACAGAGTTAACATCATTTCAACCAACTTTTGGATTCTAGGATCTAGCCCTCTTGAATCCGGAGAGGGATCTCTCCAATATGCACAAAGATGGATTTGTCTTTGAAGTTTAGGGTAATGATATTAGGCTAGTTATGAAGACCAAGGGTTTGTTTGTTTTTTGGATGGTTGAGCATAGTTGCTGTCTGAGGCGGAAAAATATGTATGCAAATAGGTTCAAAAGTGAGAAGTTGCAAGTAAAAAGAGTAAGTTTTAGTCAAGAAGAAAGATGATGGCATATTTTCAGTCCATTGGGCTATGGAGTCATAAGAGGATTTAATTGAAGCAAATTAGGTTCAAGAGTTGTCTATGGGGCAAGTCATCTATGCCTAAGGATATCTTTAAAGTTTTCTTTATGGAATGGAGTGATAGAATAAGAAAGGGAAATGACAGATGCAGAGAAAAGAGCAGCCCAGGATCTAGCAAGTACTTTGAAACTAGCCAGCCTTTGACCAGGCACTTAAGAAAAACATAGAAGCAAACTAGGATCTGGTAAGTACTTTGAAACTATCCAGCCTTTGATACACTTCCGATAGAAAACATATAAAAAACAAAAGAGAAACTCAAAGATAACACAGAATGGTCTAAGATTTGATAATTACTTTGAAACTAGTCATCTTTTAACACATCCTAAGGGAAACAATCAAATAGTTGAGAGAAAAAGAAAGGGACTCAGGGCTAACCTTAATTTCCTCAGTTCATCTTCGCACAGAATATATTGAAAGTCACATTTAAAAATAACATTCAGCTAAGACAACAAGACGAGGGAACGCCATCATCCCTGTACTTAAACTGAATAAAATCATTTTCAAATAACACAGTTGAGAGAAAAAATTTAAATAAAGGTTTTTCAGCCAGAGAAGGTTACTGATATACAATAGGTCCTAACCCTGTTTAAACTGTTCTTTATAGTGGAAAATGAAACAAATTGAAAACAGAAACAAAATACAAGTTACAGTGAGAATAACATCACCATCAACATAGACCAGGATCCCATAAATCAGCCTGTATTGATGGTTCAAACAAGTTACCATCTTCAGATCCAGTGTTTTAATCCATCTCTCTTCACAACCTAACCTATCTGTTACAAGCAGAGCTCCAAGAGCCAGTGAAATCCTATCTACAACAAAGAGTCTTCAGCTCAGTTACAATACAATGCTTCAACAATTTACATTAACAACCAACCAATAACCAACCCCTCACTCATCTTCTACTGAAGTATTTATAGAAAGATGAGGAGGTGAGATCTGATGAAAAGATCTCAAAAACCAATTAATACAGATATTAATGTCTTCTTGGCCATCGAGGGGCTCGACGAAGAACTATACAGGTGTTCCTTTGTATTAAATGATTTACACTCATGAATTTAGCTCGGTGGGAGATTTATTAGACTTTTGAGGCTCTGTGTATCAATAGGGTTGCTCTACCGACATTCTGTCATTAATTTCCTGGCAGAAATAACTCCTTTGGCTATGTCGAGGCAAAATTTCTGACTTTGATCAATAAATTCGGTTCTTGATTGAATCCTTTGAGGCACAGGTGGTGCATTAGTTGGTGGGAAGAATCAATTTTCTTCCAGCTGTGGCGGTGAAGGATTTCCTGATAAAACACTTTAGATTTTCCTTCAAATCGTGTTTTTAGATCGGGGATTAGGCATTTGATAACTGTCTTAGCCTTAATCCCCACAAATCTGTCCACTAATCTGCTGTTCTGGTTCATTCTTGGTCTTCAATATCTGATACTCTTTCTCTGCATTGATCTTCATGGTTTTTCCTATTGTGGAGGGCTGCGCAGGGCATATAAGGCATCAATGCCTAATAAATCATCAATGAAACGTGATATTTACCCCTGCAGATGATCTTCCTCAGAGGAAACGAATGGAGGAGGGTCGTCACCCTCGTCCTGCAAAATTTCTTCGTTTAATCAAGAGAGAACGTTAAACCTACACAATACAAGAAAAAATGAGGAAATCATGTGTTTTATGGGCAAATCTACATTGGAATGCGTGCGGGAGAATGGTGCGATCGGAGCCGTTGATCGCGCTGTGATCAACGATCAGGGGCGATTCGGAAAGTCAGCGGAGGAAAAGGTGGACTGAGCAATGGAATCAAGCATTTGAATGTGGATCGTCGATCTACAAAGATCGACGGCGGAGATTGATTCTCGGTTACGCTGGGGTCTAGCTAAAACGCGCACAGATTCATTAAAGAGCTGGTGTTTCAAACGGATGAGAGTCGTCGGATGCGTGAGGTCAGGTCGGATGGTGATCATTGATTCCACTGGGTGGCCTTCGTCCGATGGATAATGCGCGGGGGACCAACTTTATGCAGCGGTTTTGAAAAACGTACGGGGACACGTGGCAGCCAACATATGGAATCGTTGGGCAACCGGGAAAAACCGTCCTTTGCACGAAGGCGGTGTGGAAAAAACCAAGCGGTTTCGAGAAGTGACGTAATGCTGGGGGGTCCACACAATAGGTCTCGTGCCGCGCCGTCTGATCTACAGAGTAGATCAATGGTCGAATTTTTTTTTTGAAGTCATATGGGCAGAAAAACTTTGAAATATGATTAAACCCGATTTTCACAATTTATAAAGGTTTTTTGGGTATTGGGTGGAGGAAATGAATAAGCGCCCAATAGGTTTAGCAACGGGTCCTGGCGCTCGGGCATATGAAGGAAAATGGGGTAAGTGGCTTATCCTGAGGGGCTTGAGTCCAGCACATAGAAAATATGTATTTCCTATGGTTTTTAAAGGGAAACGAAGGCTGTGATAAGGTCAAAAAGTGGGTTTTCAACCTTATGGAAGGGATTTTAATAAAATGGAAAGGAAGGAACATGAATTTGTGGGGCTTTCATGGGGAATGGAGAACAGAAAATGAGGTTAGTGGTGGAAAGAAGAAAAAGGGGAAAGGGTCCTTTGCAGAAGTATTGAACTGTGGATTTTTATAGGATTTCAGAGGTTTTGAAGAGGGAAACAGCGGTGAAGATTCACCAACAGTACGAGTTTCACCAAAAGACTTCGAGCACCAACAAATTTAGGACTGAATTTGTTTCTTGAAGGCTGCAAAGAATATTTAGCCACCAGCTGATATGATAGGAAAAATATGGGTGGCTAACAATGGCTCCACTTAGGGATGGTGCCTTCCTGAAGGCATCAAGAATTCAGACTTGATTTCTCTGGGATGCTGACTGGTGCCTAATCCATTATTTGCTCTGGCTTTGTTCTGAAAAGTAATATCAGTCATGAAGAAATATGAACTTCATCAATACAACTTCTACCTACCCAATCCTACTGATCTAACATTTTTTCTTCATCAAAGTGCACTTGGATTGGCAAACTCTTTTCACAACATTTTATTCTTTTGAAAGCATAAAAACTAATCTACTTCTATTCCTTATTTCTCCTTGAACTCAGATTAAACAGTTGAGTTCAAATATTTCTCTACCTATTCTACTGTCTGTTGGGATTAAACTGTCCAACAGACTTTCATTCTCTAAATTCTAAGACAGAAATTTAAAAAAAGTCAAGTTAAGATTAATCTGTTTAACTTGCTGTGATCTATGGAATAAAAACAAGCTGCACATAGATTATTATTTGCAGAAAATTAAAAATCAAAATGGAAGGCTTAAGATCTGAAAGTCTCTTATCATGGCCTTCTCTTTTCTTCCGACACCTTTTGTACTTTTCTTCTAGTTAATACTTTAAACGGATCTGTAGGATATATGTTCTTTGACTCATAATTTAACATAGATCTGAGTCATCTCTCTTTGGAAACATTGGTTCAGATTTTGAGTTTGTTTGAACCTTCAATTTCTAACCTAATCTATCTACTGATAAGCCAAGATTGAACAGTTTGGCAAATCAAATTCACTATCCTATCAGCAGAAAAATTCAAAAGCTAACTAGTTAAGATTAGGTTGTTTGACTAACTAGAAGTGTGTTCTTGAGGAGTGGCATTTGAGCTTGCACACTTTCAGCATTTGTTTCTCTTTTTGGCATGGGGCTTTGCCTTTCTTGTTTTCATTCCTGCCCTCTTTTCATTTTTTTCTTTGTTTTTGTATTTTTTTATTTTTCATAACTTTGAATGCAATGGGGGATGGACTATTCGTAATGGAAAAAATATAAAAAGGCTTCAAAACATAAAATGGATCAAGAGAAGTAACGCTTAAGCATCCTGCCATTGACAGGACCCCCAAACAATTCTGTTCCATCCAGTTCCTGTAAGAAAAATGCATTATTACCAGCGACTGAATGAATAGAGTAAGGGCCAAGCCATAGATTATCAAATTTTCCATGCTTTCCCTTGTCTTCCCTCCTTGAATCCCACTTCAAAACTTTGTCCCCAATCTTGAAATTACTGGCCTTTGTTCTTCTATCAAATATCTTCTGATACTGTCTTGTTTCTGTAATGCTTTGTTATACACTTCCTCTCTGGTTTGCTGAAGATGAATGGTTTGATTTATTCTTCTGATTATGTCATTTTCTTCAGTCTGCAACTCTTGAATTAACTTCATAACTAGTACGCCAAGATTGTTAGGAAAAAATTCATCTGTACCATACACAAGCTGGAAGGGTGACATACCAATAGATTTCTTTAAAGTTAATCTGTCAGCCCAAAGTGCATGGGTCAGCTTTGTGTGCCAAGACTTTCTATTATCCTCCAAAGGTTTCTTGATTATGTTCACTAAGCTTTTGTTGGAAGATTCTACAAGTCCATTACCCTGAGGGTAATAGGCTATGGAGTGTCCCAATGTTATCTGATACTTGTGACAGAATTCAACCATTTTCTTTGATCCAAATGTGGCCACATTATCTGTGATGATCTTGTTAGGACAACCAAATCTGGAGAGGATGTTAGTCTCCATAAATTTTATTATAACTGAATCATTGGCCTGCCTACACGGAATGGCTTCTATCCACTTAGTGAAGTAGTTTGTGGCAGTAAGAATCCACCTATGCTGAGCAGAAGATGGTGGATGGATTTCTCCTATGAATTCAAGTCCCCATTATTGAAAAGGGGCTTCAACAGTGATCGGATACAGAGGCAGGGGTAGTAATTTTCTCTTGCCTTCAAACAATTGGCATTTATGGCAAGTAGTGGTCATCTTATGTATATCAGGAAAAAGAGTGGGCCAATAGAAACCAGCCCTCAAAATTTTGTTGGCTGTTGACTTCCAGTATAAATGACCTCCACACTCTCCTTCATGGAATTCCTACTTAATATTTTCTGCATCAAACTCAGGCAAACATTTAAGCAATAGACCACTTGCATTTTTCCAATAAAGACATTTATCAATAATGTTATAGTTCACAGCTTTTAACTTTAGGAATCTTGCCTTTGTTTTTGATAAACCAGGAGGTGTATTCAGATTAAGAAAAACATAAAAAATATCAGTATACCAAGGAGAATTCATAAAATGGTCTTCAATAATGGGAGTTGATAATTCTTCTTGGTTATCCAAAGCATTAATCATGTTAATATCCAGAACTTCACAATTTGATTCAGCCATTAATCTATCTAAACCTTGGCCTTTGATGAGCTTAGTGGGTTTTATCTCTAAATCATATTCAAGAATAACAGCAATCCACTTACCTCTCTTACCATCTGGGTCCTGTGTTAGGATGTCTTTAACAACTGAATTTGGGACAAAGGCAATAATGTGTGAGTGAAGGATGTATACCCTGAAGTCTTTCAAAGCCTTTACCAAAGCAAAAGCCTGCTTTTCCATAATGTTGTACTTCAAAGGGGCATCCCTCAATGCCTTACTAAAGAATGCAATGGGCTGCTCTTGTCCTTGTGGATTTTTCTGTAAAAGGACAGCAGCTATGGTATGTTCTGATGCAAATGAGAAGATATAAAAATCTTTTGAAAAATCAAGACTTATGAGAACCGGTGTTTTGGTTAACGCTTGTTTCACCAGCTCAAAGGATGTCTTTGCTTCTGAGGTCCATTTCACACCTTGCTCCTTTTTCAACATGTTTGTGATATTCCTAAGGAGCTCAGCCAAGTTGGGAATGAACCTTCTCAAAAAGTTAATCTTCCCAATGAAAGACTGCAACTCTTTGATGTTTCGAGGATGAGAGATTTGTAATATAGCCTCAATCCTCATGGGATCTATCTTTATGCCCTCTTCTGAAATGATGTGTCCAAGAAGTTTACCTTCTTGGAGACCAAATAAAGTCTTCTTAGGGTTCAAAGATATCCCAAACCTTCTGCACTTCTCGAAAACTTTTCTCAAATGTTCTAAATGTTCTTCATCTGTTTTTGAAAACACAGTTACATCATCAAGATAGATAATGATGAAGAAGCCCAATTCTTCCGAGAATGCTATGTCCATGGCTCTTTGAAAGGTTGCTCCGGCATTCATTAGACCAAAAGGCATTTTCACATACATGAAAGTGCCCCAGGGTGTAGTAAAAGCTGTCTTTAATTGATCATCAGGGTGGACTAGGACTTGGTTATACCCTGAATAGCCATCCAGCAAAGAGATTCTTTTAGACCCTACCACCCTTTGCAAAATATGATCCATCTTGGGCAAAGGGTAGTTATCCTTCAATGAAGCTTTGTTTAAATTCCTGAAGTCTATACAAAGCCTGATTTCTCCAGTCTTTTTCCTAACTGACACCAGATTAGATACCCACTCAGAATATCTAATAGGGACAATAATACCAGCATCGTGCATCTTCATAATTTCCTTCTTAACCAATGGCAACTGGACAGGGTTTATTCTGCGCAGTTTCTGTTTGAATGGTTTTTGGTTTTCTTTAAGAGGGATTTTGTGCTGTATTATTTCAGTGTCATAGGATTTAAGATCTTCATAACTCCACGCAAAAACATCAGAAAATTCTTTGAACAACTCTAAGTATTGGTGTTTAATATGAGCTGGCAAAGTTTTGGACAGCTTGATCATTTTTGGTTTTTCCTCACTGCCTATATTACATTCCTCCACTTCAGTTTCTACAGGTTCCAGTTTAGGTTTATTGGCCACATCATTAAAATCAAACAATTCTTCTAGAGGGGCCAAACCCTTGGGCAAACTATCATCCTTAGAATGCAGAGTTTCCAACTCCTCTGTTTCAGATTCTGCACTCAACTCTGTTTGGTTTCTAAGTTTGCTAGTTTGAAGGTTAATATCTACAAGCTCAGGAGATGGTTCTTCTTCACCAAGAAAATTTTCTTCACTGCAGTCTGTATCATAGTCTGAATCTGAGCTATGGAGTTCAAACTCATTTCTGAATTGCATGAAGTCTTCTATTTGTTTATCTCCATCAAACACCTGCCAATATTTCTTGTTATCCGGGACAGCTGGTCTGAATTTAATTTGAGATGTGTCGTCATATAGCATTGGGCAAGTTCTAGCAACAAAGGCTAAATTGTGGGCTGCAATGTTTCTTTTCCTTGGGACAAAACCCAGGTTGGCCTCCTCAAATGTTTTCAAAAGATCCATGACATCATTCCTGTAGGCCCTAAGTCTGGGGTGATTTGCATTATACTCCCCATTTAATTTCCTAATGATTAATTCAGAATCCCCATATACGTTGATTCTCTTGGCACCTAGATTTTTCAAGAGATGCAAGCCTAAGAGAAGGGATTCATATTCTGCATGTTGTTGGAACACTGAAAGTTTAATTTACATGAAATACATTCTGTATGATTGTTTTCAGTGTTAGTAATATAGACAGCTGCACCAGCATTTTTTCTAGTGCATGACCCATCAAAATACATAGTCCAGAGAGGATCATTTTCAGTTTTATCAGTTTGGTGCATGCCCTTTGTATGATTTGACTCCTCAAGTTTTTCATCGGGTTGAGGATTTCTCTCTTGACTGTCAAGCTTTAAGTTTAATGGATTGATGATTCGTAGTTCAAGACCCGTGTTTGGTTTGCTAGGATTTTCAGATACAGTAAACTGTCTTGACAGTTCAGCATTGTACTCCTGTTCCTCCTTTTTAGCCATTAATCCTGGTAAAGTGATTTGTTCTGTGAGGGTTTCATCATTAAACATGATAAAAGAATCAAGGCTCATACTTACAGCGTACAGAGGAGAGTTTTGAGGCCTGTATTGATTTGTCACTATGTATTGCATGTGGGACTCCCTGTAAATTCTTCTAGTCTGATTGAAAACAGGGATAGTCGCATAGGTCATGTCCATTTGCATGGTCCCCTGTAACTTAGCCCCCCAAGATCTTGATAAAAGCATTCCATACTTTGGGGGTACATCAGCCACAACAACATCCATGACCAAACACTTGGCTGGAATTTGGGCTAAATTAACACAGAGGTCCTTGATCAATCCTAGACATTTAACTCTGCTAGAGTCAAAGGAGTATAGGTCTTTTTAAGGTTTGGTAATTTCAAGACCCAGGCTCTCCATCACAGCTTTTGGCATTAAATTATGTGAAGCATCTGAGTCATGTATATCATTGTGCAAAATTTTGTCATGAACGTTCAAACTTACATAGAAGGGAGGGACAGGTCCCTCTTGAAACTTACCTTCAATATTTGGACCAAAAATAAGCTCTGGCTGGTCATCATTAAGATTGAGTGTATCCTCATTTTCTTCTAGGTTCAAAGCCTTCAAAACTTTGGACCTATATACATGTTGGGCAGCTAACTCAGTCAAAGGAACAAAAATTTTAATCTTTGAGATTTCCTGTTCCAGACTGAAAGGAATCTGATTCTTTAAGGTGTTGGTCTCAGCGTTGTTTACTGCCACTTTATCAGCAACAACATCTTGCTGATTTGTTTTATCTATAGTTGACACAGCGGTTATAATAGGAGTACTAGTTGAAGTGTTAGTACTGCTGATGTTTGCACTCTGTTTTTCAAGATTTTGAGCGTCTTTCTCTTTACCTTAACCAAAATTTTCAGCCACTATTTTGTCCTTTTGTTTGACTGTTTTAGGCTTGGTTACAGTGCTTCTTTGAGAGGATTTGTTATAGGTTTTGTTGTTGGGGGTTTGTTGATTAGATTTACTTCTAAGTTCATATTCCTTTGAAGGCTCTATGACAGCATTTTCCATGTTTTGATAATAATTTTCATTATCATCTCTTTTGTCGTCGGAAGGTGTATAAAGACCTTGTTTCCTATCATAATGAACCTCGAAGTCATCATCAAATACCCCAAATAAGTTTATATCATCCTCCTCTGTTATTTGATCTATTTCCTCAACCTCACTTAAATAGTTTTGATGAAAGGGAGGAGTGATCTGCTGATCATCTTCCCTTGGTCGGTTTGGAGGTTGATTCCTTCTTAAATTCTAATTCTGGTTTTGGTTTCTGTTTTGAGGAGTGTTTTGATTTAGACTTGCTTGCGGTCTCTCTAGAATGCTCATTTTCTTCATCATTTCTTCCATCATTCTTTCCATTTTTTAGCTTGAGGTGGAAGGTGTGGATTCCTCTCTAAAAGATACTCTCTTTTCAGCTTTCATCCTTGCTCTCTTCTCCATAAGGTTAACTTCCACAGAAAGAGCACCTCTTTGCATATCTTCAAGGGTTGCAAAGTATCTTTCTCTTAATGAACAGGTCATATCAGCATCAAACCCTTCAGGAAACTTGTTTAAAGCTGAACCCTATGGAGGTTTTAATTCTGGGGAAAGCGTGTTATACACACTTTTAAATCTGGTACAATAAGCCTGTACACTTTCCCCTGGGTTTCTATGTAGATTTTTATAGTCAGCAAGGACTTGGAGAGGATTCTTCCTCACTTCCCATTTGTTTAAGAATGTTTGATGGAAGCCTTGGAGATCATTAATACTATGGGGGGCTAAACCTTTAAACCATTTTCTTACTTCTCCCCCCAAACCCTGAGCAAACAATCTGAGTTTGACAGAATCATCATCAATTTCATTTCTGTCAAAGTATTCATTCATCTTATCCACATGTTGTGATGTTGTTGTAGTATTTCTAGCATCATATAATGGAATTTTGGTCTGATAGTCCTGTGGAAGATTGACTAATGGTACAGGAAGGACTAAGGGAGCATACCATGCTACCATGATAGGTGGTGGTGGATTGACAAGAGGTGGAGTGGGCTGAAATGAAGTGGTTCAAGTAGTGGATGAGGGATGAACAGAAGTGGATGGAACAACAGTAGATTGTTGAGGTAACCTTGGATGAGAGAAACCTAGGTTAATAAGAAAATGTAAATCAGGAAGTGTTGTTTCCCTGCTACCAAGATGTTCACTTGTTTCCGGAGATGAATGTGAAGACTCAGAATCTAACTGATCTAAATCACCAAATGACCTAGTCCTAAATGGGTTGACTAAATCAGCTTGTGATTGTTGCAGAGCTGAAATATTTTCAGGGACTGAATTAGCTCTTAGGGATGATCTGAAAATAGTTGAAGATTGTATCTTAGGAGACTTCCTAAGGATTCTTTCTGGGTTATCAACTATCTCAGGTGGATCAGGGTCAGGATGGGCTCTAGTGTGAATCTTTCTAGGAGCCAATATGCTATGTTTTTAGACCCAAATAAACAAGAAAAGTTCAACTAGATGTAACAATCTTTGAGAGGTTAACTAATCTGTTTTCAAAATTTTAATCCTTCAGCCTTCTAACTGAGCTTGAAGGATATTATAATGATGAGGGTTCTTCCCAGTGGAGTCTTAAGGTTTGTTTAGGATAGTGGAGTCGCCAGGTGGAAAGTTTAGAGTGTGTCCAAAGAAGTACACTGTCCACCACAGTGTTTGTGAAACGTCCCTTCGAAGGGTATCCCAAAACACAACAAACTCTAACCAGAGATTGACTGGGAGGGCATTCACCAGATATGTCACCTCTAAAAGAGGATGAGATCCGGAGGCTACCTGGCCCTTTCCAGACTCTGTCTAAGAGTATGAAGTAAAACACATCCAATGGTAAGTGAAATGTATGAGCAAGTGTTTTACTACCAATCTGAAATTCTTTTTGGTATTTCCTGAATTGTTTTTATTTGTGGTTTGCAAGAGTGTGCTAACTTTTCTTCAAAACTTAGCTACGGTTGTGAGACAAAGACAGTCTACTCTTATGGCTAAGCCAGTGGATTTTCCAAGGTTAGATAAGAACTTAAGAGATTCCTAGGGTTGACCTAGATTGTCACTGATTCAAACAAGTTTCATCATGATTACCATTTCTAGGTAATTCTTGAAAAAGGCTGCTTTTAACTCTCAAAGTTTTCTTGAATAAAAGGTTTATGAGGTCTCTAAGGTTTTATACAAACACTCATGTCCCCAGTGGAGTCGCCAGAAATTTTAGGCCTCTGTAATAAGCAAGATTGCCAAAAGTCCGATCACAGAGTTAACATCATTTCAACCAACTTTGGGATTCTAGGATCTAGCCCTCCCGAATCCGAAGAGGGATCTCTCCAATATGCACAAATATGGATTTGTCTTTGAAGTTTAGGGTAATGATATTAGGCTAGTTATGAAGACCAAGGGTTTGTTTGTTTTTTGGATGGTTGAACATAGTTTCTGTCTGAGGCAGAAAAATCTATATGCAAATAGGTTCAAAAGTGAGAAGTTGCAAGTAAAAAGAGTAAGTTTCGGTCAAGAAGAAATATGATGGCAGATTTTCAGTCCATTGGGCTATGGAGTCATAAGAGGATTTAATTGAAGAAAATCAGGTTCAAGAGTGGTCTATGGGGCAAGTCATCTATGCCTAAGGATCTCTTTAAAGTTTTATTTATGGAATGGAGTGATAGAATAAGAAAGGGAAATGACAGATGCAGAACAAAGAGCAGCCCAAGATCTGGTAAGTACTTTGAAACTAGCCAGCCTTTGACCAGGCACTTAAGAAAAACATAGAAGAAAACTAGGATTTGGTAAGTACTTTGAAACTATCCAGCCTTTGATACACTTCTGATAGAAAACATATAAAAAACAAAATGGAAACTCAAAGATAACACATAATGGTCTAAGATCTGATAAGTACTTTGAAACTAGTCAGCTTTTAACACATCCTAAGGGAAAAAATCAAATAGTTGAGCGAAAAAGAAAGGGACTCAGGGCTAACCTTAATTTCCTCAGTTCATATTTGCACATAATATATTGAAAGTCACATTTAAAAATAACATTCAGCTAAGACAACAAGACGAGGGAACGCCAACATCCCTGTACTTAAACTGAATAAAATCATTTTCAAATAACACAGTTGAGAGAAAACATTTAAATAAAGGTTTTTCAGCCATAGAAGGTTACTGATATACAGTAGGTCCTAACCCCATTTAAACTATTCTTTATAGTGGAAAATGAAACAAATTGAAAACAGAAACAAAATACAAGTTACAGTGAGAATAACATCACCATCAGCATAGACCAGGATCCCATAAATCAGCTTGTATTGATGCTTCAAACCAGTTACCATCTTCAGATCCAGTGTTTTAATCCATCTCTCTTCACAACCTAACCTATCTATTACAAGCAGAGCTCCAAGAGCCAGTGAAATCCTATCTACAAAAAAGAGTCTTCAACTCAGTTACAATACAATGCTTCAACAATTTATATTAACAACCAACCATAACCAACCCCTCACTCATATTCTACTGAAGTATTTATAGAAAGATGAGGAGGTGAGATCTGATGAAAAGATCTCAAAAACCAATTAATACAGATATTAATGTCTTCTTGGCCATCGAGGGGCTCGACGAAGAACTATACAGGTGTTCCTTTGTATTAAATGATTTACACTCATGAATTTAGCTCGGTGGGAGCTTTATTAGACTTTTGAGGCTCTGTGTATCAATAGGGTTGCTCTGCCGACATTTTGTCATTAATTTCCTGGCAGAAATAACTCCTTTGGCTGTGTCGAGGCAAAATGTCTGACTTTGATCAATAAATTTAGTTCTTGATTCAATCCTTTGAGGCACAGGTTGAGCATTTGTTTGTGGGAAGAATTAATTTGATTCCAGCTGTGGTGGTGAAGGATTTCCTGATAAAACACTTTAGATTTTCCTTCAAATCATGTTTTTAGATCGGGGATTAGACGTTTGATAACTGTCTTAGCCTTAATCCCCACAAATCTGTCCACTAATCTACTGTTCTGGTTCATTCTTGGTCTTCAATATCTGATACTCTTTCTCTGCATTGATCTTCATGGTTTTTCCTGTTGTGGAGGGCTGCGCAGGGAATATAAGGCATCAATGCCTAATAAATCATCAATGAAATGTGATATTTACCCTTGCAGATGATCTTCCTTGGAGGAAACGAATGGAGGAGGGTCGTCACCCTCGTCCCGCTAAATTTCTTCATTTAATCAAGAGAGAACGTTAAACCTACACAATATAAGAAAAAATGAGGAAATCCTACGTTTTATGGGCAAATCTGCATCGGAGTGCGTGTGGGAGAATGGTGCGATCGGAGCTGTTGATCGCGCTGTGTTCAACGATCAGGGGCGATTCGGAAAGTCAGCGGAGGAAAAGGTGGACTGAGCAATGGAATCAAGCATTTGAATGTGGACCGTCGATCTACAAAGATAGACGGCGAAGATTGATTCTCGGCTACGCTGGGGCCTAGCTAAAACGCGCACAACTTCTTTAAAGGGTGGGTGTTTCAAATGGATGAGAGCCATCAGATGCGTGAGGTCAGATCGAACGGTGATAATTGATTCCACTGGGTAGCCTTCGTCCGAAGGATAACGCGTGGGGGACCAACTTTATGCAGCGGTTTTGAAAAACGTATGGGGACACGTGGCAGCCAGCGTATGGAATCGCCGGGCAACCAGGAAAAACCGTCCTTCGCATGAAGGTGGTGCGGAAAAAACCAAGCGGTTTCGAGAAGTGACGTAATGGTGGGGGGTCCACATGATAGGTCTCATGCCGCGCCGTCCGATCTACGGAGCATATCGACGGTCGAAATTGTTTTTTGAAGTCATATGGGCGGAAAACCTTTGAAATATGATTAAACCCAATTTTCACAATTTATAAAGGTTTTTTGGGTATTGGGTGGAGGAAATGAATAAGCGCCCGATAGGTTTAGCAACGGGTCCTAGCACTCAGACATATGAAGGAAAACGGGGTAAGTGGCTTAGCCTGAGGGGCTTAAGTCCAGCACATAGAAAATATGTATTTCCTATGGTTTTTAAAGGGAAACGAAGGCTGCGATAAGGTCAAAAAGTGGGTTTTCAACCTTATGGAAGGGATTTTAATAAAATGGAAAGGAAGGAACATGAATTTGTGGGGCTTTCATGGGGAATGGAGAATAGAAAATGAGGTTAGTGGTGGAAATAAGAAAAAGGGGAAAGGGTCCTTTGCAGAAGTATTGAACTGTGGATTTTTATAGGATTTCAGAGGTTTTGAAGAGGGAAACAATGGTGAAGATTCACCAACAGTACGAGTTTCACCAAAAGACTTCGAGCACCAAAAAATTTAGGACTAAATTTGTTTCTTGAAGGCTGCAAAGATATTTAGCCACCAGCTGATATGATAGGAAAAATATGGGTGGCTAACAGCTTCAAGGAAAGCTCTTCCAGTCATTGATCCTTTAATCCCTGCAAACTCGGTTATGTCCTTGGCAATTTCTTTCAGCTTCTTCACGTATTCTTGTCTGGGCATAAGCTTATCATTTATTACAAAAAGTGAGGGTAATCCTCTATTGGTCAATGGATCATTTCTGTTAAAGAATATTTTGACACTAACTTTTAAATTGTGGCACTTTTCCTCTAACTGTGTGACCAAGATTTTATTATTAAGCACTTTCTTGACTTCTAGAATTTTTGTTGTTCTATCCTCAACTCCAAGTGCCTCTAATTCAACCCTGTTTTGGAATTTAAAAATATGGTAATGTTATTTGTTGTCTAAGGCTTCCCTGCAATCTCCTTGGGTGCTTTCTCTATGGCATCATTTACCTATTAAATCAATTATTTCTATTCAAATATGATTTGAATAGAAGGCCATATTTCATTCATAGAATCAATTATTATTGTCCAAATAATCTCTTTTTCTTGGCCAATGGTCTGACCAATGGAAGATTTGCTCTCTACCTTTATTAGTATTTCAATATGCTTTTGAGCTCTCTGTATTTCTATTTCATGTGCATTGTCAGACCTTATCTTCAAATCCTTCAATGTAATGATTTCTGCTTCCAGCTTTTTTATTTCCTCTGTTTGTATAGTCATATTCTCCATGGATTTGGTTAGCCATTCTGAACCACTTGATGTGCTTGTATTTGCTGGAGTATCTTTAGGGATGACTGCAATAGGAACAACATCCAAAGGAACAATGACCATTTCTGCTGATTTTTCCTTTTCCTTGACAAATTTCTCCATCTCTGTTTCCATTTGCTTCAGCTATGCTGACTGCTCCATTATCAGCTTCATAATCTATGATTTTTGTGCTTCATTCTCCCCTATGTATTTTGTGAGAGGGTCTTCAATGGCTGAAATTTTAAGCTTATTTCTCAGGGCAACTATGTCAATGTTCTTCTTCTTCAGGACCTCTTCCACTGCCTCTACATTTGCTGGATCATACCCAATTTTCATAACTAAATATTCTAGGGATTTTATTCTAGTATCTTTTTCAAGAGAAGAAATCTTCTCCATTTTCAGCTGATATTGAATGTTAGCCAGTGATACCTACATTTTAGATAGGCTCATCGCATTTCTTGTCAATGTGGAGGAGATCATCTCTATAGTCTTCTTGTTCATCTCCATCTGATCTATTGGATGGATGTCCTTGACATTGAATTCAAAAGTTGTATGCTTGAAATCTACAGGTCATTTTGGCTGAGAAATATAGGCTTCCAAAAAAACCATTCTCATATTTCCTTTCTCTAAGTCAAAGGCTGATAATAGCATGCTTTGTGAACTCCTGGTTTGCTTCCAAAACTGGTTGTAGGTGTTGGTCTTCAATATCTCATTTTTCCTTTTAACTTCCTTGAAGGTGACATAAATTTTTTCCTCCTTTTCCCAGGATCAGTAGTAGATGTAGGTGTTTGAAGATTCTACTGTTGAATGTAATTGTAGCTGCAGATGTAGAAAATATAGTTTGGCCACCTGTTGGAGATGAACTAGGAGAATCTATGATAGCTATGACTATTTGCTGCTATGTTTCCTTATTTTGATCTATATCCATATGGATTCTTGCTTTCTTTCTGTATTTCATTTTGAATTCTCTAATAGAAGTATAAGTCTCCAAAGTAGACTGATCATATGTGGGCCTTTTCCCTATTGCCTCTTTCACTTTCTCTTTTCCTCTATCTTCCTTATCTTATGTAATATTATTTTCTTATGGAGTAGGGGTCTGTATTCTTGAGGATGAAATCACCTACTCTTCAGCCTCCTGCAATGTGTTTTCTTTCCACTCTGTTTGGTTCATGAATTGTTCAATCTCATGCATGTGAGTGTGGATATATGGAGTTGATTTGTTTTCCACCCTTTTCTTTGAAATGATGTTAAATGGGTCATAAGACCAAGTGAAACTATGATTAAACTTCATCTCTCTCAGAATTTTGTCAGCCTCCTCTCTTGCTGCTCTGCTATTTCAAATGAAAGGACCAACTTGGGACTTGATCCTAAATTGAGACTTCTCTTTGGTAGATACAAATTGTAACTCATATGCATTGATCATCTACCTAATGTACTCTAGGGAGAAGATCCTCATGGGTAGGAACTTTGGAAGCTTGTAAGGAGCTAACTCACACCGATAAATTCTAAGCTCTGTGTAGTTCTAGTACAAGTACTAGTCTCCAGTTCTTACTTGGTCTGATCGCTGCATAATCTTCTTAATATCTTCATCAATCCTTGGTTCCACTATGCTGATGAGGATGCTTATTGCTCGATGCACAAACACTTCAATATATATTTTGTAGGTGTAGTCCTTTTGTTCCTTCATTAGCATGGTTGTCCAAAAGATGAATAATTGAGGTTTGGAGTCTTCATTAGCTCTCCTCATTATAAACTGGAACCTGTTGGCCTGAAAATACACAAACATGTAAACAAATACCGAAGTGTATTTAAACACTTCCTCTATATGAAATTTGAAAAACTAGTCATGTATGACATCAGCCAATAATTGAATAAAGTTAAATGTAATGGAAATCTTGGACACTAATGAAAGTATGGACAAGAAACCTATCATTTCATCTATCCACTAACCTAAATGATACCCTAACAAGTATGAAAGGACAGTGACAATGTTTTGGGTCCTATCAGGGAAAGTAGATAAGAGATATGGAGGATACTTTTTGGGCAATGGAGTGTCTATAGCCATGAATAATTCTAGTGTTTTGGATGTGCTGGTAAAATCCAAGTTTTGGTATAATTCTTTGAGGGCTTCGTAGGAGAAGGGAATGGTTTCTTCAATGTAATATCCCAAAATGGGGACTGCAACAATATATAAACAGTTATGCAGAGTAATAACACAGATCATCTAAGTAAGAGCATGAGGCCAATATGGAGGCTCTTTATTTACATTTACATCAACAAAATATATGCATAAGAAAGCCCATGAGATGTACAACAGGAAATAGAACAATTTTATGGAAGAAAATCTTAAAAAGAGGTGTTGAAACCATGTATTAAGACTAAAAAGAGCTTGACATCATTATTGTATTGGCTACAACTACTGTAGAATACACTTCAGATCAAGAGCTGATCTCTGTATAAAAAAATAGATCTATATCAGATCCATACACTAGATAGGCTCTTCCTCAAACCCCCCTTGGGGTTTTTAGCAAAACAAGAAGTACAAGGAGTAGATCTGAGATCTAGTGCTGCAGATCTGCAGAAATATTCAAAAATACATGTACATTCAGATCTGATCTGATATATGCAATATGAAAATCCCCTCTAATGGGTCTCACATGTGAAGGGCAGATCCCCAACACATGAAAACCACTCCTCCAAAAAGTGTGCCAAAAGACCTTGCAACAGTACTGACACAAATAACGTAGTTCTGGAAGCAAGAATGCGTTTTAGGATTTAGGACATGTTTGGCCTGATGCAAATATCTAAAAATGTAGCTCCAATGATCCAATACTCTCTTGCCAATGGGATAGAAGACTTTCCCACTGAAAAGGAGCACTAGAATGGTCTAGATATGAGTGGATCTAGCCTCCACTTGTTGCAGTTTTCAAAGAAAAAAAAACCCTTAACAGGATCTATGTTGTAGTTGGAAGAAGAAGCATGGCCTTCAGCCAGATAGTGGACAAGAAATGCAATCTCTTCCAAGAGGCCTCTCAACGAAAGAGGTGGGATTCCCAATCAGGAACACCCAGTGCTAAACAACACTATTCTCTACTAAACAACAAGGAGAATGAGATATTTCTAAACAGACAATATAATCTGAAAATACAATATCATCAAAATTCTCATGCTACCATCCTCTTCCTTTTATAATCTAAGAGCTTGCAAAACCCTAAACCATCTCAATTAAATAGCTCCTTTCACATGAGCCACCTCCAACTAAAACTATGTTGTGCCTCATTGATGGCCACTCCTCCAAGACAACGTTGTTGATATGGTCATGGTTGACCCAGTCAAAAGATTCATCCCCTTTCACACCTAAGGGTGCTTATTCAAATAACCCAGATTTAGCCTTGTTCACATGTGGCATGGATTTAGGAGTTTTATTGATCCTCCTTAACACATTTATTCATGAAATAGAAAAATAAAACAAAAATGAATATTCCCATTAGCTTGGGACTAATTGGGAACATTACAGTCCTCCCCTCCAAAGTGTTGCTTGTCCTCAAACAACTGATCAGGTGAGTGCTGCAACTCTTCTCCTCCTCCATTGGTGACACCATCATCAAGTGTTAAGCTTCCTCCATATGCTAAGTTTTCACCAATCCAACCCTCCATGAATTTTTCCTCCAAAGTTCTCATGAGATGTAAATACTCCATCCCACAAGGAGTCAATAACTCAAATGAAACAAACATGTTTGAAGCAATTCTCTCCCTGAAACATGTAGCATAAGACACATAGGGATTTTCCATCCCATGTGGTACATACATGCCTCCCATCCTCCCTCCATACATTTCCATATAAAGTACAAGTATATCAACAATGTATGGGAGAAAAACTACATACATACAAACATAAATTTGAGCATGTGGAGGTGGGTCATAGTCCCACACATGGAACCATCGCAGTGCATCTCCTGCCTGCATCAGATCAAGATATGGTAAGTGGTTTTCCCACCACTTACTTGTTTCCCATGTTATCACACTATGGTTGAAAGTGTGAGATATCTTTGGTTCTTTAGGAAAGCACTCATCATGATAGAAAATCTCCTTTTTCTCATTAAGGGAGTGACCAAATTCAAAAAAAAATTGTGGCCCATTGTTGGCTATGAGATTTAAAAGATGTATTACTCCTTCTTGGAGCCATGGCCTGCATAAACATGGTGAAATAATGTATACAATTAGAAAATAAAACATGCCTTACATGATCAGATTCTTCACTAACAATACTCCTTATAAAAATGGTGTGGTGCGTGGATCTATCTCCTCTCTCCAAAGAAGGAAGAGATGGCTGAAATAACTCCTTCACAGAGTCATGTTCCTGCCCCAACTCCACATAGTCATGCATTCTTGAAAATGCTGATGTATTTCTTCTTTCAAACCTTCCCAATCAAAGCTCCTTATGATGATGTTGTAGATCTTCATGGAGTACATGTGGCTGAAACATAACTCCCCATAATCTCTTTGTAGCAACTTCTCCTTGAGTTGGGAGGCTCTAGACAAGAAGATCCTACCATGATGATAGATAACTCATCCTTCAACTAAATAGCCCTTTTCATGTAGCTGGTCATCAAGTACTATACAAGTGTGAAGATCTTTGGAATAATCCACCAACAGTTGGGATTTCCAATATCGATCTAAACTGCTCAACAATGACAGCATTGATGGTTTATCAATAGAAATTTCTATGATGTTGCTGCTCTTCTCCTTGACATTTCACATGCCAAAGGTGTGTGTTGGAAGGCCATTCCTCCCATTCTTATCCTCCCATAGCGTAGAACTAGAAATGATAGTGGGTGATGATGATAAGGGAAGAAGATTTCCCTCCTCCTCGAGCTTACCCAAGACTCCCAATGCTATAGCTTTGTATTCTAGTGCTCCAATCCCTCCTGGTTCTAAGCTTGGAGCATCATGTTGCGAGGTCTTCCCCAAAAAATCTGAATCAGGTGGCCTCCCAGATGATTTTCCACTAGATAAGATTATCCCATGTAGAAATCTCATGAACATGAAAGATGGAACTGTAAATTCCTTGCTTCCACTGCGTAAATCTATCTCCGATTTCTGTGTGGAAGTGGTATGTGAGGGTTATGTATGCATGCCTTTGATCATTTGATATTCACCACTCTTCTTGTCCATCCTTTCCATTTGTAAAGCCTCCCAATCAGTGGTGACTTTCCTCAATGTAATCAACCATTGAACACCCAAAATCACCTTGGTGTCCGGTATGTCAACGACAAAGAAGTGATAAACCAAAGTGTAAGTTCCCATGGTGACTGAAAGTGATGGGACATAATGCATGCGTTGCATTTTTCTATCTCCTGGGACCAAAACAGATAATCCCTCAAAATTATCAGTGGGTATTTCGCTCCTTTGTACAAGATGAGCATCAATGAAGTTGTGGGTGGCCCCACTATCAATCAATATAGAAACCCTCTGATTCAAGACTGAACCTTAAAATCTCAAGATCAAGTACTTAGGTACTCGCCTCAAATATGCAAGAGTCCCTCCAATAGGAGAAAATGCTCCATTCCCATCTCGTGATGATGTTGGATCTCCTCCAACAGTGTCAGTGCTGCGACCTCTTCTTGGGTCATCTTCTTCTTCCTCCTCAATATCTGGGAAGACCTTTATGTAATGTGTTTTTCGAGTAGCACCTCTATGTCCAGGTGCCCATGCTTCTTGGTAAGTGAAGCATAGCTTCTTCTTCCTTAAATCTCTCCAGACTTCATCATCAAGAGGCTTCTTGTATGAGCTCTCCTTTGAAGGAGCAGCTTTCTCTTCCTTTCCTTTAGAAGGAAAAGAGGGCTTGTGCTGAAATTTTGCCTTTGCTTTTGGCAAGGGTCTTGAAGGTCTCTATCCCTTTCAATAGCATCATGCAGGGCTTGTTTTACTTTACCAACCCATGAAGAGGTTCATCTAAGCCATCTATGAACATGTACACCCTTCTTTCTACAGACAAATCAGGAACCATAACAGTTAATCTTAAAAATTCAGAAATGTAAGAATCTATATTACCTGATTGTTTTAACTTTGCAAGGTTCATGAATGGTGCCTCTGGATCTCTTTTTTCAAACCTTTCCACTAGCCTTCTAGTGAACTATGAATAAGCAGTCACATTTGCATGACCCAATGTAGAAAAACCATGGAACCACCAGTCATGTGCTTCACCTTCAAAGTGCACCACTGCAATATTGATAACCTCCATCTCTAGAACCTTGTTCAGCTGGAAGTAGATGTCAAGTTTTTCTACCCATGATTTTGTAGAACATTTGGATGAACCATAAAATTTGGGTAAAAATAATCTACCCATAGAGTGATGTCTATCATGATTCTAAGTGAATCTTTTTGATCAGCGATTGTCATTGATGTCAACCCAAGCAGCACCAGGGGCTACCCCAATATTGCATTGGAATTTTGACCTACAAAATTCATATATTCTTTGTCAAGAATTCTTTTTATGGTTTATACTTGTTGATATGTTTCCGTTGATATATGGCACGCCACGTAATTCTTCACGATTTTAGAGATATTCATGTTTGACGTTTGTAACCCCAGTTATGGGCTAGAACCCCATCAGGTTGTGGCATGGGTCATTTAATAGTCATAATTAATATTTTTAAGCTGCTAAAATCCCTCCCACATTTACTTGTTGAAGTCCCTCTCAACCTAAGCATTTATATAAATTGTGATCCTCATATCCTCCTTATGCAAGGGATTTCGCCATATGAAACAGTTCATCGTGGTATTTTCGTTCTAAATTTTTTTCTATGAAGGTTCAGAAGTTGAAATATTTATGAGGCGAAGTTGAAATCCTAAGGAAGCTCCTATGCAAAGTTCAGATCAAGGTGCGCAATATTTTCGGAGATATGATTTGTGGAAGTTAGTGTTTTTGTTGGCTCCTAAAATTCATCTCAAATAAGTGACCTTGGGAAAATCGTCATAACTCTCTCTCTGAGTATCAGATTGAAATTATGTAGAATGTGGCAGATAGTACATCAACTGCAGGTTTTTCTCTATCAAGTTTAGAGCCAAATGAATAAAAAATGAGACATGGAATGCCGTACAAGTTATCTCTATTGAAACAATCCATAATTAGGGAATTGTGAGAGATTGAACATAACTCTCCCTTGAAAAATCCAAATTGGGTCAGACTTATGGCATTGGAAATCAGACTCAGAGGACTACTATAGGACTAGAAATCAGATATTGGTAATCTAGAATAATAGAGATACACTAGATTCAATATCGAGCTCCCAGAAGGCAAGAAAAAGCTAGATCATTTGTTGTCAAGGGCTACAAAGGACTAGACTTTCTAGGGTATCAAAGAAAAGCAAGGTGTAGCAGAGGGTAGCATGACAAGAGTAGCAACCAAGGTGCATAATAACAACAATAATTTCATCACATGAAATCTTCAAGTGGGAAGCACTGCATACAGTCACTATAAAGGTATCATTGTACTAAGTCATTGTAAATACATTATTGTAAAAAAATTTCTAGTGTCTATCTACCAAGAGTTGAAGAGGCAGTGTCAGGAGGTCTGGGATCATCATTAGGTGGTTGTGTCATATTTGGGGTTATGGTCTAGTGTGTCTTCTTCTTCCACATCATTCTATATCATTGTAAAGTGGACCATTTTCCCTGGTATGAGAGTCCATTATTCTTTTATTATTCTATAAGGTGGTAGGGTGGTGCTAGGGTGAGTTGTAGCTTATTGGGTGTTGGGGCATCCATTTAGTTGACTATTGAAGAATCTTGTGCGTTGGAGCATCCATCTAGTGGGAGCTGGAGAAGAATGCTTTTCTAGATTATAGGAAGTTGGAGCTTTATTTTCAATTGGAGTTGAATATTAAAGAATTATTAGAAAAAAATTAGGTGGTTTTTGTCCTGGAGTGAGTTTCAACCCTAAAAAATGTGTGCATTTGTGTTCCTCTTATTTACTGCTATCATTGTACAAACACTGATAATAATTGAATATTAACTAATGCTATAATTGAAAGGCATACTGATTCACCCTCCTCTCAGTATTTCCAACAATTGGTATCAGAGCTTGGTTACTTCAATAGCAGTTTAACAACTAGAAGGAGGTCATGAGAATACCAAGAATGGTCTACCTTTGTTCAATGAAAATAATTATGCACTATGGAAAGGAAGAATGGAGGTCTATCTCTTGGCGCAAGGTTATGAAGTATGGGACATTGTTCAAAATGGATTTACATCAACCGCAGATGAACAAGGTAAGAAGAATTTGGTAAATGATGAGAAAGCAAAGAATATTATTATCAGTGGAATTCTTGAATCTTCTTATCATAAGGTGTTTGGTTTTAAAACCACCAAAAATGTATGGGACAAGCTTGAGAATATATATGCAGGTGACTCAAATGTTAAAGAAGCAAAGCTTCAAATCTATAGAGCAAAATTTAAGCAACTCAGAATGAAATAAGATTGCAACATTGCTACATACTTCCAATATGTTGATGAAATAACCAATACTCTGGAAGGATTGGGAGAGCCAGTTGAAAAGAAGACTACTATATGAAATATTCTTAGAACTTTACTAGGAAGATTCAACCCAAAGGTATCAGTCTTAGAATATAGTGAAAATCTGGAAAAACTCAGCAAAGAGGAATTACATGGAGTTCTCATAGCATATGAAATGAGGCTTGATGAAAAAGAGGGTACTTTGCATCTAGAAACTGCATTCATTGCATCTGAGAAAACCAATAAGGACAAACAATCTTCAGTTGAAAAGACATGCACCTGCAAGTGTGAAGAAAAGGAATATGATGGAGAAGGTATTTCAGATGAAGAATATGCTTACTTTATGAGAAAACTAAAAATTGGTAAGGGAAAATTCAAAGGTAAACTTCTATTGATATGTTTTGGCTGTGATGAGGTTGGGCATTTCACAGCAAAATGTCCGAAAAGAAGTGATGGAAACTCAAAAGGAAAGAAAGGTTTTAATAAATTCAACAAGCAAGGATCCAAAAGGAACTTTCTCTCTGAAGAAGATAGCTCATCATCCGATGAAGACAATGATAGTGAAGAAGAATCCAATGAGAGAGTATTGTTTATGGACAAGTACAATAAACAAGAGGTATCAAACAACGAAGAAGGATTGACCATAGAAGAATTTTCTAAGGAATAAATCAAGCTTATAAAAGAGCTCAAGGAAGAAAATATCCATTCGAATACACTTGAAGAACAATTTCAGGGTCTCAAAATTGAAGTTGAAGAACACAAATGCATTGAAGAGTCACTTCAAAAGAAGTTGGAAGAAGGAAACCAAGCAAGGGAAGAATTAGAAGCGAAGTAGTCTCGCTGTGTAAGGAAGTGAAGAAAGGAAAAACTATCCAAAACTATGCCTGTTGGATTGAGGGGTCCTGACCCAGGTTCGGTGTGCAAGGTTGGCCAACAAACCCCTATACTACTGGAATTTTGAGCAGTGACCTGCTTTCGTAGGTCAAAGTCCCACCTGAAGTAGTATGGGTGGGTGCTGGAACCAGGTTTCCACACCCTGAGAAAGGATAGGTAAGGCAAGAAGAGTTGCATTTAGTCCTATGATACACAAATCGCCTTATACAACACATAGCCAAGAGGGTTTCTATTCGCATCTGTTGAGATTGCAACAAGATGATGAGCTTAGTGGAAACAAGCCGCCTTCACTAAGTGGGCCCGCAGGGTATTTTGGTGCAAAGTCTATTTTTAGACTATGTCTATTTTTAGACATATGAATCATGTTCTATGAGTTGCAGGATGCTATTTGTGGATTGTTGGTCAAGTCAGAAAAAATATATGGACTTCTATTTTTAGACATACTGGGCGGAATCTATTTTTAGATTGCCAGTCTAAAAATAGATATGTCGAATATTATTAGCTCTTAATAATATTTGGAATCTAAACATTTTCTTATCCTCTTGGAGCACTTCAGTTAAGTGCACAGATGTGGCACATGCAGCTAACAGAAGGAATTATGCTATTCCTGATGGTTTAGTGGAGCTATTGCATGGAGACATCAGTTAGAACTCAGGTGATAGAGTTTGGTGGAGTTGATTGAGGAGTTAATGGAGATGTGTTTAGTTTAACTCAGTTAAACATAGTTGAGCTAGTTGTGTCTAGTCTAATTGATTGATACACTAGTGAGAGTGGTGTGAATTAATTATTGATTAATTCACTAATTATTAACTCATAAATCAAGCAAAGAATACATCAGTTAACTTCAGTGCATGGACAGTTTCAGTGGAGACCAGTGGAGCGGTAGGTGAAAGAGCAAATGTGACTATCAGTTGTGACTATACTAGTGCATGAGTTTGCACCACACATTGATGTAGATACCAATGAATATTGCGCAGTGCATACCAGGTGGATTTGAACTCATTCAGGGCCATTATTCATCTTGGATTGTGCAGTAGAGGTAGGCTAACAGGTGGAGCAGATTGGAGCATGTGTTTTGTTAGATTTGAGCTTGTGTAGTGTGTAACAATTGGAGATTGTACTGAGAGCTTGTGAGGAGTTTGTAAAATGATTGTTACATGATATCTATAATTATAATATATAGATAGTTGGGGGTTTTTAGCTTTAAGCTTTCCTATAAATACTGTGTTTGTATGTGTGATTGTTTATGGTTTTAATGTGCGCATGCGATTGTTTATATTTCTGCAATTAATGATCAATAGTAGAAGAGGTTATGTATTATGCATGAAGCTCAAATAGCGCGTGATCAGGATAATCTCGGTGAATAATTTAACAGTTATTCAAATTTCTACATGGTATCGGAGTGATATTGATCATTGGAGCAATTGCAAAACATTGAAGCAGTTGAGTTTTGTGCTGGTGGAATTCGAATTTGTAGCAGTGTTTTCTTGGTGTCAGAGTTGAGATGTCTTTCAACGGATTGCGATTGGAGTATGCCCTTGAAGGCAGATTGAATTATATTGCATGGAAGTACAAGATGGAGGCGTTGTTGGATGACAATGGGTTGAAGGAGTTCATAGATGCATAAGTTCCAAAGCCTACTTCTAGTGATGCTGCCGTACTTGACGCATGGCAAAAGAAGACAGCAAAGTGTCGAAGGATTCTGTTGGAAGGTGTGAAGGATCACATATTATCCAACCTTCATGGGAAAGCTTCTCCATTCTTTATGTGGAAATATTTGACAAATTTATTCCAAAGCAAGAGCGACCAGAGGAAGTTGGCGCTCAAGGACAAACTCAGGAACATAAAGATGGAGAAAGGTGACAGTATACCCAAGTACCTCACGAAGTTCATCCAATGCAGGGATGAGCTGGGAAGTGTGGGGGTGAATTTTGATGATGAGGACTTGTTGAGATTGGCTCTCCTTGGGCTTCCAAAGAGTTGGCACTCCTATCAGGACTCTGTCAATGGTCAGGAAAAATTGCTAGGATGGGAGCGACTTTGGTCGAATCTTGTGCAAGAGGAGATAAGGAAAAGTACCAGGGACGGATCTTCATCAAAGAACTCTGATGAAGAGAATTTCACTTTGGCTACGAAAGCAAAGAAGGGAAAGAGCAAGAAAGCTTCTCATTCCGGTGCAAAAGGAAAGAAGCAGGACATGTCCAAGGTGAAGTTCTTTCACTGTCACCAACACGGACATTATGCCACAAATTGTCCGCGGAAGAAGAAAAATAAGCAGGTTGCTGGATCTGCAGCTAGAGAGGCCTTATCCTCACAGTTTGAGCTAGATTTTTCGCTGATCGCATGCATGGTCTCAAGTGTGATGGGTTCAGTGTGGGTTTTGGACAGTAGTGCATCTTTTCACATGACAGGAGATCGAGATTTGTTTACTGATCTAGATGAGAAAGATCTTGGAGTGCACATCGAGATGGGCGATGATGGTAGATACAGTGCGACCGATATCGGTACCATTTCCTTTGAGAGGGAGTCTAGTAAACCCTTCGTATTGAAGGAAGTGATGCATGTTCTAGGATTGAAGAAGAATATTATCTCTGTGGAGATGTTAGAAGACAAGGGATATGATGTTGTCTTCAGCGAAGGAAAGGATTTCCTACGCAGTAAGGAAACTAGTGAGACCCGGAGGATAGGGGTTTGAGTTAAGAACCTTTATCAATTGCAGGTAGATGGCTACACAGCAATGGCATGCAAGGCAGAAGGAGTGGTGAGCTGGGATGATGGCAAGTTGTGGAACCGGAGATTGGGCCACCTTCACCATGGATCTTTGAAGATACTACAGTAGATTTCTACTGGGCTTCCTAAAGGCACTCTTGCGCAGCCAGATCAGTGCAAGGGGTGTACCTTGGGAAAATTTGTGAAAGCCACCTTTCACGAGAAGGATAGTTGTGCCATGACGATCCTTGAGAGAATTCACACAGACGTGTGTGGACCTTTCTCAGTAGCTTCGACAGCAAAGCACAGGTACTATGTGATATTTGTTGATGATTTTTCTCGTAAGTGCTGGATCTTCTTCATGAAGAAGAAGACCGAGACATACTAAAAGTTCTATGAGTTCAAGGCACTGGTTGAGAAAGAATCGGGGAAGCAGGTGAATACTCTTAGGAGTGACAATGGTTGTGAATTCATCTATGGAGAATTCAAGGACTTTTGTAGCATAGAAGGAATTCGAAGAGAGCTCATAGCACCTCATAACCCACAGCAGAACGGGGTTGCTGAGTGGAAGAACAGAACGATAATGGGTACTGCACGGTGATTTTGCATGATCAGGGCCTACCCATACACTTGTGGGCGGAGGCATGCAATACTGCAGTATATGTGTAGAACCGTTGTCCTCATAAGATACTTGGCATGAGTACACCCGAGGAGGCGTTTTCTGGTAAGAAGCCTGATATTTCCCATTTGAGGATTTTTGGTTCACCTGTTTACATTCATGTGACAAAGGATGCCAGGAAGAAGATGGAGCCGACTGCAGAGGTTGGGATATTTGTGGGGTACAATGATATGCCCCACAACTATCATGTGTATTTTCCAGACAGTCGCAAGACTTTTGTGCGACGGGATATCAAATTTCAGGAGGAGAAAGCCATGAAGTGTTCGCTTGAGAGGGAGCCACACTTGCATGCAGAGGAGGAGCTATTAGTTCCTAAGGATGAGTCTCAGGATGTGGATCAGCCATCAGATGGTGTTCATGGAGTGGAAGAAACCACTCAGGTAGCGCCAACCATCAGAGGGTGGAAGCGCACTACAGAAGCTGAGCGATTGGCTCAAGATGTAGAGAAGGTTGTAGGAGCACCTACATCACAGTGCAGACAGATACAGTCACCTGATCGGTACACTGGATACATGGATCTTGTGAGCAAGTGTATCGTGACAGAGCCATCCTCTTTCGAGAAAGCTGTGGAGGATCCCGCATGGGTAGATGCCATGGTGGAAGAGTATGATTCGATTGTCAAAAATAGTGCATGGGAGATTGTCCCAAGGCTGGAAGGGAAATCAGTGGTGGGTTCGAGATGGATCTACAAAGTGAAGCAGGAAACTGACGGGAGTGTGGAGAATTACAAGGTAAGATTTGTTGCTCGAGGCTTTTCACAGATTGAGGGGATTGACTATGAGGAGACCTTTGCACCTGTTGCAAGGTATTCTTCCATACGGACGATTCTTTCTCTCTCAGCACAGATGGGGTGGCACATTCATCAGATGGATGTGAAGACTGCGTTCTTCAATGGATTCATTGAGGAGGAGGTGTACATAGAGCTACCCAAAGGTTTTGAGATCTTCAGCAGTAAGTCGCATGTGTGCAGGCTCAAGAGAGCGCTGTATGGGTTGAAACAAGCACCTCGTGCTTGGTACACACGGATAGACAGTTATTTCACCGGACTTGGATTCTCCAAGAGTGAGGCGGATCCAAACCTATACCAGATTGTGGTGGAGGGTAAGTTGCTAATCATTGTACTTTATGTAGATGATTTGATTTTGACAGGTGATGAACTGTTGATACACTCATGCAAGGCTGATCTTGCAAAGGAGTTTGAGATGGAGGACTTGGGCCTCCTTCATTATTTCTTGGGATTGGAAATTTGGCAGCGCAGTGATGGAATTTTTGTTTCTCAGGGTAAGTATGCCCAGGAGATACTGGAGAAGTTCAACATGCATGGCTGCAAGCCTGTTGATACTCCTCTTCCTGGTGGTTGGAGGAAGGAGGATGCTACTTCGGCGGAGGTAGTGGATGCCACTATTTATCGACAGTTGGTGGGGTCGCTTATGTATCTAGTCAATACATGACCCAACATATGCTATGTAGTTAACCAGCTTTCACAAGCTATGGTTAAGCCTACCAAGCTATTTTGGAAGGTAGGGAAGCATGTATTGAGACATCTCAGAGGCACATCGGGATATGGATTGTGGTACAGACAGTCGGATGACGTGAAGCTATGTGGCTTCATGGATGCAGATTGGGCAGGGAGCCCAACAGATAGAAAGAGCACATCTGGAGGGATTTTTAGTATCGGTCGATAGCAGTTTCTTGGTACAGCAGAAAGTAGAGATCTGTGGCACTCAGTTCAGCAGAGGTCGAGTATATGGCATCGAGTTTGGCTACATGCAAGGCTATATGGATGAGGAAGATCCTGGTCAAGTTGTTCGGTTCACACTTGGATCCTACTTTGATTTATTATGATAATCATAGTTGCATCAAACTCTCGGTTAATCCAATGTTTCATGATAGATCTAAACACATTGACATCCAATACCATCATATCAGAGATTGCGTGCAGCGGAAGATCATGTTACTTTCATACATTCCCACAGAGGATAAGGATGCTGATATCTTGACGAAGGCGCTCACCAAGAGAAAATTCGAATACCACAGGGGCAGGATAGGGGTTGCAGATAATCCATATCTTGTTGAGAGGGAGTGTTGAGATTGCAACAAGATGATGAGCTTAGTGGAAAGAAGCCGCCTTCACTAAGTGGGCCCATAGGCTATTTTTGGCGCAAAGTCTATTTTTAGACAATGTCTATTTTTAGACATATGGATCATGTTCTATGAGTTGCAGGATGATATTTGTGGATGGTTGGTCAAGTCGGAAAAAATAGATGGACTTCTATTTTTAGACATACTGAGCGGAATCTATTTTTAGATTGCCAGTCTAAAAATAGATATGTCGAATATTATTAGCTCTTAATAATATTTGGACTCTAAACATTATCTTATCCTCTTGGAGCACTTCAGTTTGATGCCTGGATGTGGCACATGCAGCTGACAGAAGGAATTACGCTATTCCGAGGGTTTAGTGGAGCTATTGCATGGTTGACTTCAGTTAGAACTCATGTGACAGAGTTTGGTGGAGTTGATGAGACAGTTAATGGAGTTGTGTTCAGTTTAACTTAGTTGAGCTAGTTGTATCTAGTCTAACCGATTGATACAATTAGTGAGAGTGGTGTGAATTAATTATTAATTAATTCACTAATTATTAACTCATAAATCAACTAAAGAATAAATCAGTTAACTTCATTGCATGGACAGTTTCAGTGGAGACCAGTGAAGAGGTAGGTGAAAGAGCAAGTGTGACTATCAGTTGTGACTATACTGGTGCATGAGATTTTCACACACATTGACGGAGAAGCCAATGAGGATTTCACAATACATACTGGTGGGATTTGAACTTTGATCTCATAATTATCCATATTGGATTGCGCAGTAGAGGCTGGCTAACAAGTGGAGCAGATTGGAGCAAGTGTCTTGTATGATCTGAGCTTGTGTAGTGTGTAACAATTGGAGATAGTGCTGAGAGCTTGTGAGGAGTTTGTACTATGATTGTTACATGATCTCTATCATTATAATATATAGATAGTTGGGGGTTTTTAGCTTTAATATTTCCCATAAATACTGTGTTTATATGTGTGATTGTTTATGGTTTTAATGTGCGCATGCGATTGTTTATATTTTCGCAATTAATGATCAATAGTAGAAGAGGTTATGTATTATGCATGAAGCTCAAATAGTGTGTGATCAGGATAATCTCAGTGAATAATTTAACAGTTATTCAAATTTCTACAGCATCCACGTGCACTAGATCTATAATTATATATTCTTCTATAACAGTAATCCAGCACCACATAAACAGAATTGAATAGATCGAAGTACAGAGACACACTTACACAGAGCTTCGCATCTTAAACATAGAAATACAAAGCACAATAATTACCAACAATTCATGCACAAATTACTCACAGATTCAGTACTTCATCAATCCATCTCATTCATTCATTCATCAGTTATCCCTTACAATTCCCTTCCCAACCTGCGCACACAGCAGCAGGGTCCGCACACAACTGGAGTTGGATCTCTGCGCGCACAGCCAGTAGGAGTCTGTTCCCCAAAACCCAAACAGATATCTTAAACAACAATTCACATCAATAGCTCATCATTCTTGTCCTTTACAATACAAAATGCTCCCCTATTTATAACAATCTAGCCTAGACTTTCCTATGGTTCGCAAACCATGGTTTCAGATCCCTGGTTTACCCTTTTACCCATTAAAAATACATTCAAGGCTTTGACCCACCCCAAAACCCCTCTGATAGATTAAATATAGTTAAAATTATCCAAAAATATCCAAAATGGACTAGTTTCACAGCTTATTAGGAGATCCTGTTCCAACAATCCCCCAACACAATCTTGTGACTCGTTCTGAGTCACTCCGGTGGTGCAGCTTCGATCTGCACATGTAAGGTATCAAGAGCGCAGATGAGCGAAGGGAGCACTTCTTGAATCTAGGCTGCAGCTCACTATGCAATGTCGACTAGTGTCAGGGAGGCAGGACCATCTAGAGTTGTGATAACTCGTTCTAGTAGCCGGTGGAGGTGCGAAATGGCGGACTGAGCATCTTGGGTGAGCTGTAGTGCGGCATCGGCCCATGGTTTCAACCATTTTTGGATGATATTCTTGGTGTGGTGAAGGTTATTAATCTTGTCCATGACAGCTAGACTATGTGTGGAGACGTTGGAGGGTTCAGAAGCTCTGATCTGATCCAGAGCAGCATCCGCCTGCTATAATTCCTTCTGGATATGCTGAAGCATCAAGTGGTGCTGGACTAATGTCCATAGTTGCATAGCTATTTCAACCAACTGTGCGCCCTACGTAAGCTATGCCTGAATAATATGCGTTGTTTCAGTGACCAATGCAATCTGCTGGGCCTATACTTCCGGAGGTATATCCGACTATTTTTGCGTAGCTTGTGCATGGTGGCGAACCTCTTGCAATACTATGGTGTATAGCCCTTGTAGCTCTGTGTGATATAGCTGTGCAAGATCAATTTGGATATCCCAGTGGCTGAATTATAACTGTGAAATAGGGCAGTGCGAGGGAGTGAACACACATTGCTTCTGTTGGGCGGTACTCTGGAGTTGCGGAGAAGTCACAGCATGTCCCTGTATCTCAGCGTTCCTTCTTGGTGTGGCACCAGTTGTGACCTGACTGTGAATCTGCGGGCGGGGGACTATGGTCGTAACGTACCCTCTTCTGATATATCGTCCAAGGCCCTTTGGCTGGGTCCCGCGGTCGTCCCTAGCGTGTGAAGGTTTGTTTTTCCTTGGTCGCAGCAATGGGGCCTCTTTGTGCATGGGGTGCATGTAATTATTTCTGTAGGAGGCCATCGTTCAATAATTTGAGCATTCTCATTAGTCCCAGGCCCTCACAAGATGATGTCTACAATCGCTGAGCAACGCGGGAATGAATCAGTCGAGGGATTAGGATCTGCCATATCAACAAGAGAATGGGCACTCCAGAAAATGTCAAGGATTGCAGAAACCCAATAAGCCGATAATAGGAGCATATTGCAGAACCAATGAATAGCCTAGTGCGAAGGTATTCTGCCAACTGCACATCGTTTGGAGCCATTTAATGGTGGATTAGCCCAGACGGAAAACTTACCATCAGTAGTTCGGCTTAAACTTACCATAAATAGCTACATTGATGGTCTGCCACCTCTTTTGCATAAGTGCAGGGTTCCCCTCTTATCAAGATGAGTTGTACTGATGGCCGTTATTCATACCCGATGTCTCTTCCACAAAATATCAGAGGCCGAATGATGCCTGCATGTCGTTCGCGTACCCTGAATTAAGGTTGATGCGAGGTGTTCTAGAATAGGGCTTATGTACCAGATCTTGCAGTTGGCCACCAATCTTCGCAAGTTATGCTCCTCATCCTTGGACGGGATGTCTTGGTCTGGCAGAGCTTCATCCAGCACCTTCGTGCCATCTATTACCTGAAGTGAGCACCAATTCTCCCATGTGCACGTGGGTTCAGGTGGGTCCGTAATCAAACTCATACTTACTGCAGCAGTAACTAGGTGAGCTTGTCCAGGTAGGGCTTGATCACACCTTTGAGTGTGATATGTCAGCAATTATCTGCGTAGGTCAACTATCCACAGAGCCCACCTAGAAACTGGGTTCCCTAAGCGCAGGATCACCCTACTCCAATACGTCCCTTGAGTGGGGAAGACCGGCCCTTGCGCAGGTGCTCCACGTTGTGTCAGTGGCAGTTCTAGTTCTGTGGAATTCTTAGATTCAACACTCTTCTTACTATCACCTGCATCATTATGGCAAGGCTGGTTTCTTTCTGTGGTAGAGATGCGATGGAAATTCCTGGTGGTTCCAAGAGATCGTATCATTGAAACCTCGTGTAACCGTCCTTTCCAATTCTCCAGCTCCTCATCAGAGTCAAAAAAAAATTCACGGTCCTTTAACCTGATCTTCATCTTCCGCAGTCAATTTATAAATGTGATCTATTTCCTCCTCCTCATCAGCTAGCTTAGTATACCACATGCCTTTTGCTAGATTTATTGGCACTATGATGCACATACCTTTGTTTTCAAACACCATGCTTTGTTTCTTGAGATTGATGACACCCCACATGTCTATAGCCCAGTCTAGTCTGAGGAGCGCAGGATAGGGATCCGCATCTTCCACAATTTATATTACTTCAAAGTCAGCTAGGACCCTCACCCCTATGATATCAACCATGATGTTTGGTAGCCTTCCTAGAGGAATTATTTTCTGTTGATTTTCCATTCGCAGCTGGATGGTGGAATACTCTAATTTAGGCTCCCCCATTCATTGCCATGTCTGCTTTGGTAATAAATTTGCATCCGATACAAGATCTAAGATGACCTGATCCATTTCGTAGTCGCCAATCTGTGCAGTCAACCGCATTTCTCTCCCGGTGCGTTTCTTATAGCTATATAGTTTGTGTATATCCTTGGTCCCAGGGATCAGATTGGGCCACGCTGCGCAGGTATTTAGTAGTGCTTGGAGATTTCCTACAGCCTGCGGATTTCGTAGCAACTTCAGACATGCATTCAAAAAGGGCTCAACTCCTTCTTCTATCTGGAGGTGCATTAGCTGCTACGTGGGGCCTGCCACTGGTGCTTGTTCCTTGAGATTCACTCCTTATTGAGGGGCAAGCTCCTCCTTTGCTCCCTGGGTGACCATCCCACTGTGTGTCATGAATTTTATACTTGGACTCATATTTCTTAGCTTGGTTTTAACTCTTTGTACGTTCTGCATAGGGGTGGGCTATTTTTCCTGCATCTTGGCTATTAAAATTGGGCAATCCTCCACCACATGGTCCAGCTGCCTACAGTACTTGCATGATGGTCTGGTGGGGTTTGGGAATTCTCTAGCGAAGTGGGCTATTTCCCCATACTTATAACAAATTAGCTGCCCACATCCTTATCCTGCACTTGCTCCCCGACCTCCTCTACCTCTGGCCTGTGATCCTCCGAAGTGCACAGAAATTATGGGTGATGCAGGGTCCAATTGTACCCTATATAATTTCCCACGATCCATCATTAAGTCATAAGTATGACAGTTCTGCTCATCGTGTCCCACTGATAGGCAGAATTTTCACCATTTTTGCTTCAACTCTGGGATGTACGCACCTAGCTGAGGGCAATGATTCATATCATGTAGTCCTGCTACCCGATAGTCATCACACCATAGCGCAGGTCCACTTGACCCTGGTCGCAACAAGATAGGTTCCCTACTTGTTCCTGGGTGTACCGGACTTGGTCCTCCTACTTGCACGTAATCCATTAGTAGAGGGCAGTAATCATTTGTATGGCTAGATACTTGACATCGTATGCACCACAGATCTGCACAATTGTCCTTTCCTCACTCCTTTCACAGGTTCTGTATTTCCATATGCATAAGTCCAAGCTGTTCCTAAATTTTTTGTACCCTTGGTGACTTATCCTCCTAGGGGGTAGCTTCTAGTTTCATAGTGACTTCCATAGCTTTCTCCTATGACTCAAAGGTTTGGTGACTCATCGGCGTGTAGAGGTGAGGTAACAACATAGCGATGAACCATTTTGTATGTTGTATATCATCATACTCGAATCCTCCTTCCTTGATTTCCTTCTTCAATCATTGATCAACCTCCCATACTGACTCAGATACACCTTGTTTGAAGTCTTTTACTTCTGCTACCAGCTGGGAATAAGATTTCGGCTTTTAGAACTGTTGCTTCAGAGCGTCTTTGAAATCCTGAATGGATGCGCTCCCATTCTGGGCAATGTATCACATATACCAATCCAGTGCCCTGTCCTCGAATGCTAATGACAGCTGCACCCTCTTCACTATATCATTTGCCACATTCTGTGCAGTCCATAAAGAATCTGTGATGAACCAGAACCGATCCATATCCTCATCTCCTACCCCCTTAAAGGTAGGCAATTTTAGGTGCGCAGCCATATCACTGTCTAGGGGGGGGGTGGTGGTATAGGTGATTTCTTACCTTTGTGCGGCCTAGGTGGCGATGTATCTGGCGGGGCTTGCACAGCTGGCTCCTGTAACAAATTATAGGCGGATCTCCCTCCATCAAGGTTGGTCTGATAGTATTTACCACTGCGCGTTGCACTCCCATCTAGATCCGAGGTTATTTAGTCAGTGTGACTACATAGAATGCTCTTTTCGCACAGTAATATCTTAATTAGCAATGGTAACATCCTCAGAAATTTTCCCCGTAACCCTTTAAAGAATCGTCGTTTGGCCTTAGAGTATGAGAAAAATTTATCAATGGAAAATTATGTCACAAACCCTCCTAGCATGCTATCCACCCAGTGATCTACCATAGGCGTGATAGTATTATCAGTCTTTTCTAGCCGCTGAATCAGTTCTGGGGTCCACTGAGTGACTCATTCATCCTTCCATCACTTCTGGAACTCTACAAGTCTGGCTAGCCACTCCTAGAGCTCAATCGCAAATGTCACAAAGAATATTTCGTAGCTCTTTGTAAGAATATACCTATTTTTCCACCTTTCTATTGTTAACTCTTCACTGCTATTTTCTTTTACTGTGAATTCTTGGATCTGCCTTTCGAACTAGTCTTTGATCTCCTTTCTTTCAGGCGGACAATATTCTCTTGTCATTACGCGATCCCTTTCTTAGACTTCGCCTGTTCCTGGCAACAGAACCATTTTTTGGCTTGAGGATTCTTGACCCAGGTTCGATGTGCAAGGTTTGCCAACAAACCCCTATACTACTGGCCCTTTCGGCAGTGACCTTCTTTCGCAGGTTAAAGTCTCACCCGAAGTAGTATGGGTGGGTGCTGGAACCAGGTTTCCACACCCTGACAAAGGATAGGTAAGGCAAGTAGAGCTATGTTTGGTCCTATGATACCCAGATCGCCTTATACTGCACACAACCAATAGGGTTTCTATTCGCATCCACGTGCACTAGATCTATAGTTATATATGCTTCTATAATAGTAATCCGGCAGCACATATACAGTTTTGAATAGATCGAAGTACAGAGACATACTTACACAGAGCTTCGCAGCTTAAACACATAAATACACAACACAATAATTACCAATAATTCATGCACAGATTACTCACATATTCAATACTTCATCAATCCTTCTCATTCATTCATTCATCAATTATACCTTATAATTCCCTTCCCAACCTACGCAGACAGCAGCAGGGTCTGCACATAGCTGGACTTGGATCTCCGCACACACACCCAGCAGGATTTTGTTCCCCAAAACCCAAACAGATAGCTTAAACAACAATTTGCATCAATAGCTCATCATTCTTGTCCTTTACAATACAAAATGCTTCGCTATTTATAACAATCTAGCCTAGACTTTCCTATGGTCCGCAAACTGTGGTTTCGGACCCCTAGTTTACCCTTTTACCCATTAAAAATATGTTCGAGGCTTTGACCCGCCCCAAAACCCCTCCACTATATTAAAACTAATCAAAAATATCCAAAAATATCCAAAATGGACGATATTACAATGACAGAACTGGCATCGGTTACAAAGAAGAAGAAGCACGACCTCCTATAAAAAAATACAATGAACCTATGAGATATGACATGCATGTAGCCTTCATTGGACAAGATTTGCAAGAACATCCTTGGAAGACAATTCCTCGACAAATATTTCCATCTAGGTACCAACATATTTTTTATGGCTACTGTTATTCATGTGGAAAATTTGGTCATAAAGCTGTAGAATGCCGCACGTACCCCAGGAATGAATACAATTCCAGGAGATCTGTCAAATATGAACCTCCCAGGGCTTAGCGAAACATCAATAGATTTGAACATTTAAGAAATAATATTGAATGTTATAAATGTCAAAACTTTGGACTCATAGCCAGAGACTGTAGACTTGAAAATCCTCCAAAAGAATCTTCAAAGCCATAGAACGAACAAACATGGAAAAAGAAGAAGACTAATAATTGTGCCCTCGCTCTCAACGCTCAAAGCAACAAAGATGTGTGGTATGTTGACAGTGGTTCCTCAACGCTTATGACTGGAGATAGAAGGAAATTTGTATCTCTGAAATAGAAGAAGGATGGAACCATATCCTTTGGAAATGATGGATCTTCAAATGTTATAGGATCAGGTACCATTACTCTCGGAAGCAAAGATGTTATAGCCAACAATGTTCTATTGGTTGAAAACATGAATCACAATCTACTCACTGTTGGACAAATGTGTGATCAAGGACACACAATACTATTCAACTCCACAAAATGTGAAATAAGGAAATGGAGGTATGGTGAAATTGTGGCTACATCAAGTCAAGCTCCAAACGACATATATGTTCTAGATGAAGCAACTAAAGGATGTCTAATAGCTAAAGAGGATGATATAATATTTGGTAGCAATGATGATCTACTAAGTAAGAAGTTTTTTACAAAGATGCAAATTGATTTTGAGATGTCTTTACTTGGTGAGCTGACATTCTTCTTAGGGCTTCAAATATCTTAGCAAGAGAAAGGAATATTTATATGTCAAGCCAAGTACATCAAGGAAATGCTCAAGAAATTCAAAATGGAATATTGCAAACCCATCCTTACTCCGATGGTAACATGTTGGAAATTGATCATAGATGGTTCATCTAAGGATGTGGATCAAAGGTTGTATAGATATATGATTGGTAGTCTTCTATATGTAACAGCCTCTTGGCCAGATGTTATGCAAGCAGTTGGACAAGTAGCAAGATTCCAAGCAGGACCAAAAGAATCACATATTATTTCCATCAAAAGAATTCTTCGATATCTAATGGGAACAATAGAATATGGTTTGTTGTATCCCAAGGGTAACGATCTCATTATTCATGCCTTTAAAGATGCAGATTAGGCAGGAAGCATTTATGATCGCGAGAGTACTCGTGAAACATTGGAATATCTTCGCCAGAAGCTTGGGATTCTCCCAAGTTCTCATTAGATTTTCCTTATTCGGAATATAAAGGGGGAGTGGAAGTGTGTACAAATCCACTGGATGGTTGTGTGTCAGGGGGAGTGGAAGTGTGTATAGGTCCACAAGATGGTTGTGTGCCAGGGGGAGTAACCCTTTGCCATTGATTTCAAAGGGGGAGAGAATGTTGTAGGAAGAGGTGTCATGATCGAAGGGGAAGTACTTGTGTTGCCATCAATGCCAAAGGGGGAGATTGTTGATCAGCGGTTGTCATTGATGTCAACCCAAGCAGCACCAGGGGCTACCCCAATATTTCATGGGAATTTTGACCTATAAAATTAATATATTCTGGGTCAAGAATTCTTTTGATGGTTTCTACTTGTCAAGGTGTTTTTGTTGATATATGGCACGCCACGTAATTCTTTATAGTTTGAGAGATATTCATGTTTGAAGTTTGTAACCCCAGTTAGTGGTCTAAAACCCCATGGGGTTGTGGCATGGGTCATTGAAAAGTCATAACTAATATTTTTTAAGCCCCTAAAATTCCTCCCACGTTTACTTGTTTAAGCCCCTCTCAACCTAAGCATTTATATAAATTGTGATCCTCATATCCTCCTTATGCAAGGGATTTCGCCATTTGAACAGGTCATCGTGGAATTTTCTCTCTAAATTTTTTTCTACGATGGGTCAGAAGCTGAAATTATTATGAGGAGAATCTAAAATCTTGAGGAAGCTCCTATGAAAATTTGAGGTCAAGGTGTGCAATATTTTCGGAGATATTATCTGTGGAAGTCAGTGTTTTTGCAGGCTCTTGAAATTCGTCTCAAAGAAGTGACCTTGCGAAAAGCGTCATAAATCTCTCTCTAAGTATCGGATTGGAATTATATAAAATGTGGTAGATATTTCACGGACTATATTTTTCTCTCTATCAATTTCAGATTCAAATGAAGAAACAATGACACGTGGCATGCTGTACAATTTTACTCTACTAAAACAGTCTATAATTAGGGCATTGCGAGAGATCGGGCATAACTCTCCCTTGAAGAATCCAAATTAGGTCAAACCTATGGCATTGGAAAGAAGACTCAGTCGACTACTATAGGACAAAAAATTAGATATTGGGGATCTAAAATAACATAGATACACCAGATTCAATATCGAGCTCCCGGAAGGCAAGAAAAAGTTAGATCATGTGTTGTCAAGGGATACAAAGGACCCGAATTTCTAGGGCAACAAAGCAAATAAAGGTGTAGCAGAGGGTAGCATGACAAGAGCAGAAACCAAGATGTAGAACAATAGCAATAATTTCATCACATTAAGTCTTCAAGTGGGCAGCAATGCATAAAGTCACTGTAAAGATATCATTGTACTAAGTCATTGTAGATACATTATTGTAAAAATTGTTCTAGTGTCCATCTGCCAAGAGTTGAAGAGGTAGTGTTAGGAGGTCTAGGATAATAATTAGGTGGTTGTGTCATAGTTGGGGTTATGATCTAGTGTGTCTTCTTCTTCTACATCATTCTATATCATTGTAAAGTGGACCATTTTCCCTGGTACAAGAGTCCATTCTTCTTTTATTCTTTTATAGGGTGGTAGGGTGGTGCTAGGGTGAGTTTTAGCTCATTGGGTGTTGGGTCATCTGTTCAATTGACTACTGAAGAATCTTGGGCATTGGAGAGTCCATCTAGTGGGAGTTTGAGAAGAATGTTTTTCTATATTCTAGGAAGTTGGAGCTTTATTTTCAATTGGAGTTGAATATTAAAGAATTATTAGAAAACCATTAGGTGGTTTTTGTCTCGGAGTGGGTTTCCACCTTAAAAAATGTGTGCATTTGTGTTCCTTTTGTTTACTGCTATCATTGTAAAAACGCTGATAATAATTGAATATTAACTAAATCTCTAATTGAAAGGAATACTAATTCACCCCCCCCCCTCAGTATTTCCAACAATTGGTATCAGAGATTGGTTCCTTCAATAGCAGTTTAACAACTAGAAGGAGGTCATCGAGCATACCAAGAATGGTGTACCTTTGTTCAATGAAAATAATTATGCACTCTGGAAAGGAAGAATGGAGGTCTATCTCTTGGCGCAAGGTTATGAAGTATGGGACACTGTTCAAAATGGATTTACATCAATCACAAATGAACAAGGTAAGAAGAATTTGGTAAATGATGCAAAAGAAAAGAATATTATTATCAGTGGAATTATTGAACCTTCTTATCATAAAGTGTTGGGTTGTAAAACTGCCAAAAATGCATGGGACAAGCTTGCGAATATATATGCAAGTGACTCAAATGTCAAAGAAGCAAAGCTTCAAATCTATAGAGAAAAAATTGAGCAACTCAGAATGAAAGAAGATTGCAACATTGTTGCATACTTCCAATATGTTGATGAAATAACCAATAATCTAGAACGATTGGGAGAGCCAGTTGACGAGAAGACTATTATACAAAATATTCTTAGAACGTTACAAGGGATATTCAACCCAAAGGTTTCAGTCTTAGAATACAGTGAAAATATGGAAAAACTCAGTAAAGAGGAATTACATGGAGTTCTCATAGCATATGAAATGAGACTTTATGAAGAAGATGTTGGCAATATGACGTAATGTGTTGTCCTTGATGGCAACCTACTTGATGAAGTTTTCCTTGATGGAAACTGACTTGATGAGTTGTCTTTGGATAGCAACCTATTTGTTAATGATGTATCTACAGATCAGCTCAGAAGTAACAGAAGAAAGGAATTCCAGTAAGTGCCGGAGTAATGATGAATAAGGCATGTCACAAAGCATACGTGGGTTTGTAAAGGCAAAGTAGCATATGTACACGGAAAAGTACGTACCAAGTAGCCTATTTGCGCTCTAAATTTATAAAACCAGGGGACTTTACCATGGTATTGGCCCACATTATTGAGCGCTGGATTATCTATTTGATCCCATCCAGGAATACCATCAGTGGTTAAGTGGTTTTGAATCATGGTATTGATAAAGGCTAAAACTATATAAGGAGAAGAAGATCATAGTGCAAGAGTGTGCATGTGTCTGGGTATTGAATGAATACTTCACTCTGAAGTATATCTGCATGGAATGGGTTACAGCTCATTAATAGATCTGAATAAATAATGCACCTATGAATTCAATGATGAATGAAGAAAATGATGAAGAGGGATCTCTATATCTGAAATGAATATGTATTTTCTAGATCTGTTTATGGAATGTTTAGATCTGTGATTTGGTGAATCTTTGCTGAAGTAAAGGGTAATATCTGAGGTATTTATCTATTCTGAAGTGTTGCACATCCCTACAATGCTTTCAGATCTATATGCAGGTTTGTGGCAGAGAAAGCGCGTATATACGCGGGTTGGTCTCAGCAAAAGCGCTTATGGAATATGAGGACAGTCCTTAAATATGTGCAGATGTATACGCAGGTTTGTTGCTATGAAAGCGCATATATATGCAGGTTCAGTGAAGTAAAAGTGTGTATGGAATCTAGGGTTTTGTTGAAGTGTGTGGAATGAAATGTCTGATCTGTTTTGTTGTTTTACTGTTATCTGTCAATGATGTATTCATACAGATCTAGGTTGTTTGAATGTTGATTATGCTGTTGATTATGTTGATTAAAGAGATTGGTTGATGATTGAATGAGTCAATTGATGGGGTTATAAGGTTCAGTTTGATGTATGATGAGCTTAAATGTGTGGAGTGGGTCCAGTCTGAAAATCTGATGAAAAAAGGCCTAAAAGGTGTGTTGTGTGGAAGCTATTGGATCCAGTATGAAAATTGATGAAATGTGGTCCATGATGGTGCTGAGGGTCGAAGCCTTCAGTGAGGGGGTTGTAGCTCCCTTCCAGTGGTAGTTGGTAAACGAGAGCAGGGGGTAGTAGCTCCCTTACAGGATAGGTTGGTAAATGAGAGCAGGGGGTAGTAGCTCCCTTCCAGGAGAGGCTGGTAAATGAGATCAGGGGGTTGGAGCTCCCTTCCAGTAGTGGCTGGAGAACGAGAGAAGGTTGCAGCCTTCTGTAGGTGGGTGCCTGCATGCTGGTATGAGTCTGCACCAGTACAAAATTGTAAGAAGTTTTCTTTATAATAAATATTGAAGACAGAGATGACAGCAACGGTGGTTTTCTCCTGAATTGGGTTTCCACCTTAAATACTAGTGTTCATGTATGTTGCTTATGTGTGATGGTTTATTTTGTTATTACTGCACATGTTTACTACTTACTAAACATCTGATGAATGAATGATGAAATGATCTAAGTAAAGAATTAAATGCATAATAAGATCTCTGGACATACACAAGTTTTCTTCAGGATATCCGCATGTATATGAAAGTTGGGTTCAGTAAAGTAGCGTATGGTTTTAAGAGAAAGAAAAAGTAAAAAAAATTCAGTCAGCTCTAAATATTGATTCACCCCCCCTCTCAGTATTTTTCCCAACAGAAGAGGGTACTTGGCATCTAGAAAATGCGTTCGTTTCATATAAGAAAACCAATAAGGACAAATAACCTTCAATTGAAAATACATGCACCTACAAGTGTGAAGAAAATGAAGATGATGGAGAAGGTCTTTCAGATGAAGAATATGCTTACTTTACAAGAAAACTAAAAATTGGTAAGGGAAAATTCAAAGGTGAACTTCCATTGATATGTTTCGGCTGTAGTGAGGTTGGGCATTTCGCAGCAAAATGTCCGAACAGAAGTGATGGCAACTCAAAAGGAAAAAAAGGCTTTAAGAAATTCAACAAGCAAGGATCCAAAAGGAACTTTCCCTCTAAAGAAGATAGTTCATCATCTGATGAAGACAATGACAACGAAGAAGAAGCTAATGTGAGAGTATTTTTTATGGCCAAGCACAATAAACAAGAGGTATCAAACAACAAAGAAGAAGGATTGACCATAGAAGAATTTTCTAAGGAAGCAATCAAGCTCATAAAATACCTCAAGGAAGAAAATATACATTCCAATACTCTTGAAGAACAAGTTCAAGGTCTCAAAATTGAACTTGAAGAACACAAATGCATTGAAGGGTCACTTCAAAAGAAGTTGGAAGAAAGCAACCAAGAAAGGTAGGAATTAGAAGCCGAAGTAATCTCACTGCGTAAGGAAGTGAAGAAAGGAAAAACTATCCAAAACTATGCCAATAGCTCAAGGGAATTGGAAGAACTCATCAACAATCAACACTCTTACAACGCTAGAAATAGCATTAGTTACAAAGAAGAAGAAGCAGGACCTTCTACAACAAAATAAAATGAACCTATGAGATTTGACATGCATGTAGAGTTCATTGGACAAGATTCGTAAGAACAACCTTGGAAGATAATTCCTCGATGAATATTTCCATCCAAGTACCAACATATTTTTTATGGCTACTGTTATTCATGTGGAAAATTTGGTAATAAAGCTGTAGAATGTCGCACGTACCCTAGGAATGAATACAATTCCAAGAGATCTATCAAATATGAACCTCCCAGGGCTCAGCGAAACATCAATAGATTTGAACATTTAAGAAATAATATTGAAGGTTACAAATGTCGAAAATTTGGACACATAGCCAGAGACTACATACTTGAAAATCCTCCAAAAGAATCTTTGAAGCCACAGAACAAATAAACATAGAAGAAGAAGAAGACTGATAATTGTGCTCTCATTCTCAAGGTTCAAAACAACAAATATGTGTGGTATGTTGACAACGGTTGCTCAAGGCATATGACTAGAGATAGAAGGAAATTTGTATCTCTGAAAGAGAAGAAGGATGGAACCATATCCTTTGGAAATGATGGATCTTCAAATGTTATAGGATTAGGTACTGTCAATCTCGGAAGCAATGATGTTATAGCCAAAAATGTTCTATTGGTTGAAAACATGAATCACAATCTGCTCAGTGTTGGACAAATGTGTGATCAAGGACACACAATACTATTCAACTCCACAAAATTTGAAATCAGGAAAGGGAGGTATGGTGAAACTATGGCTACAGCAAGTCAAGCTCCAAACAAAATATATGTTCTGGATGAAGCAACTAAAGTATGTCTAATAGCTAAAGAGGATGATATAATATTTGGTAGCAATGATGATCGACTAAGTAAGAAGTTTGCTACAAAGATGCAAATTGATTTTGAGATGTCTTTACTTGGTGAGCTGATGTGCTTCTTAGGGCTTCAAATATCTCAGCAAGAGAAAGGAATATTTATATGTCAAGCCAAGTACATCAAGGAAATGCTCAAGAAATTCAAAATGGAATATTGCAAACCCATCCTTACTCCAATGGTAACAAGTTTCAAGTTGAGCATAGACAGCTCATCTAAGGATGTGGATCAAAGGTTGTACAGATCTATGATTGGTAGTCTTCTATATGTAAAAGCCTCTTGGCCAGATGTTATGCAAGTAGTTGGACAAGTAGCAAGATTCCAAGAAGCACCAAAAGAATCACATATTATTTCCATCAAAAGAATTCTTCGATATCTAAAGGCAACAACAGGATATCATTTGTGGTATCCCAAGGGTAGCAATCTCATTATTCATGCCTTTAAAGATGCAGATTGGGTAGAAAGCATTGATGATTGTGAGAGTACTCTTGAAACATTGGAATATATTTTCCAGAAGCTTGGGATTCACCCAAGTTCTCATTAAATTTTCCTTATTCAGAATCTAAAGGGGGAGTGGAAGTGTGTACAAGTTCGCAGGATGGTTGTGTGTCAGGGGGAGTGGAAGTGTGCACAGGTCCACAAGATGGTTGTGTGCCAGGGGGAGTAACCCTTTTCCATTGATGTAAAAGGGGGAGAGAATATTGTAGGAAGAGGTTTCATGATCGTAGGGGCAGCACTTGTGTTGCCATCAATGCCAAAGGGGGATATTTTTGATCAGCGATTGTCATTGATGTCAACCCAAGCAGCACCAAGGTCTAACCCAATATTGCATGGGAATTTTTACCTACAAAAATAATATTTTCTGGGTTGAGAATTCTTTTGATGGTTTCTACTTGTCGAGATGTTTCCATTGATATATGGCACACCACATAATTCTTCACGGTTTGAGAGATATTCATGTTTGAAGTTTGTAAGCCCAGTTAGTGGTCTAAAACCCCATAGGGTTGTGGAATGGGGCATTGAAAAGTTATAATTAATATTTTTTAAGCCCCTAAAATCCCTCCCATTTTTACTAGTTGAATCTGCTCTCAACCTAAGCATTTATATAAATTTTGATGGTCATATCCTTCTTATGCAAGGGATTTCACCATCTGAAATAGGTCATCATGGAATTTTCACTCTAAATTTTTTTATACAAATTTTCAGAAGCTAAAATTGTTATGAGGCGAATCTGAAGTACTGAGGTAGCTCCTATGAAAATTTTAGATCAAGGTGCATAATATTTTCGGAGATATGATCTGTGGAAGTCAGTGTTTGTGCAGGCTTCTAAAATTCATCTCAAAGAAGTGACCTTGGGAAAATCGTCATAAATCTATCTCTGAGTATCACATTGGAATTCTATAAAATGTGACAGATAATGCATGGAATTTTTTTTTCGTTCTATAAATTTCAAATCCAAAGGAAGAAAAAATAACACGTGGCATGTCGTACAATTTCACTCTACTGAAACAATCCATAATTAGGGCATTGTGAGAGATTGGGCATAACTCTCTCTTTAAGAATCCAAATTGGGTTATACTTATGGAATTGTAAATATGACTCATAGGACTACTACAAGAATGAAAATAAGATATTGGGGATCTAAATTAGTAGAGATACACCAGATTCAATATCGAGCTCCTAGAAGGCAAGAAAAAGCTAGATCATGTGTTGTCAAGGGCTACAAAGGACCAGACTTTCTAGGGCAGCAAAGTAAAGCAAGGTGAAGCAGAGGGTAGCATGACAAGAGAAGAAACCAAGGTGTAGAACAGCAACAAGAAGTTCATCACACGAAGTCTTCACGTGGGCAGCACTGCATACAGTCACTGTAAAGGTATCATTGCACTAAGTCATTGTAAATACATTATTGTAAAAATTGTTCTAGTGTCTATCTACCAAGAGTTGAAGAGGCAATGTCAGGAGGTCTAGGATCATCATTAGTTGGTTGTGTCATAGTTAGGGTTATGGTCTAGTGTGTCTTCTTCTTCTACATCATTCTATATCATTGTAAAGTGGACCATTTTCCCTGGTATGGGAGTCCATTCTTATTTTATTATTCTATAGGGTGGTAGGGCGGTGCTAGGGTGAGTTGTAGCTCATTGGGTGTTGGGGCATCCGTTTGGTTGACCACTGAAGAATATCGGGCATTGGAACGTCCATATAGTGGGAGATGGAGAAGAATGCTTTTCTGGATTCTAAGAAGTTGGATATTTATTTTCAATTGGAGTTGAATATTAAAAAATTATTAGAAATGCATTAGGTGTTTTTTGTCCCGAAGTGGGTTTCCACCTTAAAAACTGTGTGCATTTGTGTTAATTTTGTTTACTTCAATCATTGTACAAACACTGATAATAATTGAAGATTAAATAATGCTCTAATTTAAAGGAATACTGATTCACCCCCTCCCCCCCCTTCTCAGTATTTCCAACAAATCCACCATCTCTATGCTGATGCCTTGGTCTCCTTTTGTACTTGAGGTGACAAAACTCTTGAAAAATCAAGTGATATTTGAATATTTGATTTTGAGACTCATATTCTTCAAAATAGTCTTAAAGGGATGCTTGCTCTTGAAACTCTTCATTTCCCACATCCAGAAAGGTAGGCATGGTAGAGCATCGGGAAACGTGTGGTTGATGCACTGGTTGATCATTCCAATGGTGAGATATGCCAGAGCTTTCTCCAAGATGAAATATCTTAGGATATTCTTTGATTTTGTCCAATCTCATCTCTTTGATCTCTCTAGCAAGATCTTTCATGGCTTTCAAAAGGATCTTGGGAAAATCCTTTTCTTCTTCTTCACTTCCAGATTCAGGGGCTTTACCCTTGTCTTTATCATCATTTGTGTAATCAAATTTCTTCTATCTTCTCTTTAGATACCTCTTCTCTCTGTTAGTAAGAGGCTCTTCTTCTTTTGAAGACATATTGGCTACTTAGAAAGCATATGCTGTGCCAAGATGATTGCTCTGATACCACTATAATATCCCAAAATGGGGACTGCAACAATATATAAACAGTTATGCAGAGAAATAATGTAGATAATATAAGTAAGAGAAGGAGGTAAATATGGAGGCTCTTTATTTACATTTACATCAGAAAAATATATGCATAATAAAGCCGATGAGATGTACAATAGGAAATAGAAGACTTTTATGGAAGCGAAATCCTCAAAAAGAGGTGTTGCAACCATGTATTAAGATTGAAAAGAGCTTGACAGCGTTATATTTTTGGCCGCAACTGTTGTAGATTACACTTTAGATCTAGAGCATATTTGTGTATAAAAAAATTAGATCTATATCAGTTCCATACACTAGATTGTCTCTTCTTCAAATCCCCCTTGGGGTTTTTAGCAAAACATGAAGTATAAGGAGTAGATCTGAGATCTAGTGCTACAGATCTACAGAAATATTTAGAAATACATATACATTCAGATCTGATCTGATGTATGCAATATGATGATCCCCTCTAATGGGTCTCACATGTGAAGGGCGGATCCTTAACACATGAAAACCACTCCTCCAGAAAGTGTGCCAAAAGACCTTGCAACAATACCCACACAAATAACGTAGTTCTGGAAGCAAGACTGCGTTGTAGGCTTTAGGAAATGTTTGGCCTGATGTCAAGATCTGAAAATGTAACTCCAATGATCCAATACTCTCTTGCCAATGGGCTAGAAGACTTTCCCACTGAAAAAGAGCACTAGAATGGTCTAGATTTGAGTAGATCTAGCCTCCACTTGCTGCATCTTTCAAAGAAAAGAAAAAACTCAACAGGATCTGCATTGTAGTTGGAAGAAGAGGCTTGGACTTCAGCCAAATAGTGGAAAATAAATGCAATCTCTTCCAAGAGGCATCTCAAGGAAAGAGGTGGGATTTCAGATCAGGAACACCCACTGCTAAATAACACTATTCTCTACTAAACAACAAGGAGAATGAGATATGTATGAATAGACAATATACTCTAAAAATAAAATATCATCAACCTTCTAATGCTTCCATCCTCTTCCTTTTATTAGCCGAGAGCTTGCAAAATGCTAAACCATCTCAATGAATTAGCTCCTTTCACATGAGCCACCTCCAACTAAAATTGCGTTGTGCCTCATTGATGGCCACTCCTCCAAGACAACCCTCTTGATTTGGCCGTGGTTGACCCAGTAAAAATATTTAGTCCCTTTCACACCTAAGGGTGCTTATTTAAATAGCCCAGATTTAGCCTTGTTCGCATGTGGCATGGATTTATTTATTTTTTAGGAGTTTTATTGATCCTCCTTTACACATTTATTCATGAAACAAAAAAATAAAACAAAAATGAATATTCCCATTAGCTTGGGACTGATTGAGAATATTACATTCAGCAAGAGGAGCTTGCATGATTTGCATGATGGACTAGGCACTGGTGGTAAAGAGAAATTCTCCTATGGGGGCTACAACAACTCTTTGGTTAATATCATAGCGGGCGTGACATTTCCTAACAAACTCAGGGAAACTGTGAGTTTGTGGGAATATATAATAGGGTAATCTAGTCTCCCACAATCTATAGGTTTTAACCCTAAACAAAAACTATCTACAAATGAATCTTATAATAGAAAATAAACAATAGCGAGAGCATAAAACATAAAACAGATAAACACAAAGATTTTCCCCTGGATCCCAAATCAGGACGACCAGCTTGATATTTCATTATATTCCTTTTAGTGTTACAACACATATATACATGTTGAAGCATAAATAAACCCTAATCCATTAACCCTGGATTATAACATAACCGTAGTTCCCTTGATCGGATCTACAAAAGTACCAGGGGCTGAAAACCATCATACCCCAAAACCATGTGCAAAACCATGCACAAAACAATGGGCATAGACTACCCATCGGAAATTAAGGGCCAAAAATTTTCGCCAGGCCGTTGCCCCCAACCTCGACAGGGCGGGGCTCCCACCCCCCCTGTGACCCCCCCGTTGCGCCCAGCGCAAAGGGGGGGCTATCGCCCCCCCTCTTACCCCCCCACGCGTGATTAGTTGTGGAAATAATATAACACATACTCAACATTCTCCCACTTGTTGTTTTATTTCCGTAGGGGGTCACAAGAGAGCTTATTCATTGGCCCAATTCTTCAACATCCATTGTTTCTCTATACCAAGAGAACTTCTGAGTGCTCACAGACATCGTCAATGCATCTGCAAAATTCTTCAAAGTGTCCACCTTTACCAACAACAGCCTTTTAGCCTCAACCATATCTCTAACACAGTGATATTTAACATCAATGTGCTTTGTCTTTGAATGATAAGATGGGTTCTTAGCCAAGAAAATTGCACTTTGGCTATCACAGTCTATCCTTATAGCTTGTTGTACCAACCCCATACTTGAACACAATCTCTGCAACTAAACTGATTCCTTGCTTGCACGAGTGGCTGCCATGTATTCTGCCTCTGTAGTTGAAAGAGCCACTACAGACCATATTTTACTCATCCAACAGAATGTGCCTCCAAATAGGCTAAACACATACCCACTTGTAGATATTCTTTGGTCCAGATCTCTAGCCCAGTCTGCATCAAAAAAACCACAAATGTCCAACATTCTTTCCAATCTTGTTCTTCCCTCGTAGCACAATCCATCATCACTAGTGCCACGTAAATATCTGAAAACTCACTCCACTGTTGTCCAATGCTCCTTCCCTGGGTTTGACATAGACCTGCTCAATACTCCCATTACATGTGCATTTTCTGGTCTAGTACAGACCATTGCATACATCAGGCTACTCACTGCACTTGCATATGGAACACGGGACATATCCTCCTCTTATTCTTCTGTCTTGGGACACTATTCAACAGACATATTTACACCTACAGGAATAGGAACATTCACCGGTTTACTATCCTGCATATTGAACCTTTGCAATATAGTATCAACATACTTCCTCTGGTTTAACTAGAGCTTCCTCTTTTCCCAATCTCTCTTCATTTCGATGCCCAAAATATAGTTTGCAGCACCAATATCTTTCATGTAGAATTTGGAGAACAATTGGGTCTTCAAATCTTGGATAATTTATTTGTCATTTCCAATCAACAACATATCATCCACATACAAGACCAAATAAATAACACGGTCACCAATTAATTTAAAATAAACACAGTGATCCTCCTTGCTTCTAGTGAAGCTAAGTCCCCATATATAGGTATCAAATTTTTGATACCATGTCCTTGGTGACTATTTTAACCCATATAGAGACTTCTTCAACCTGCATACCAATTCTTTCTTACCCTTCACCATAAAGCCTTTAGGTTGCTTCATGTAGATCTCCTCTTCTAGATCCCCATGAAGAAATGTTGTCTTCACATCCATCTGTTCTATCTCAAAATCAAATGCAACAGCAACAGATAAAAGTAATCTAATAGAAGTAACTTTGGCAACAAGAGAAAAAATATCACCAAAATAAATTCCCGGCACCTAGGAATAACCTTGTGCTACCAACTAAGCTTTGTGTTTCTCCACCTTGCCTTCTACATTCATCTTCTTCTTAAAAACCCATTTTCTCCCGATGGGCTTCCTTCTAGCCTGCAACCTCACCAGATCCCATGGCTCATTTTTATGCAAGAATGCCATTTCATAAACCATGGCCTCCTTCCAAAGTTTTCCATCCTCTGAATTTACTGCCTCCCTGGAAGTTATGGGATCATCATCAGTTATAGTTAATGCAAAATTTGAACAAAAAGAAGATGGAATATACCTTTCTGGTTGTCTTCTTTCTCAAGCTGATCTTCTCACAGCTGGAGTTTGTGGCTCTTCCTCTTCTGAATCTTCTTCTGCTGTAGAGTCTGATTCATACTCCTTTAGCTCAAACTCTATCTTCTCAGGTTCCTTTGGTATGACTTCATGTTTAACAACATATTTCACCTCTCTAAACACCACATCTTGACTGTACACAACCTTCCTTTTTTCTGGGTTCCAAATCTTGTAACCCTTTAAACCATCCTTATACCCAATAAAGATGCACCTTTTAGATTTATTAACCAACTTGGTCCTTTTCTCCTTTAGAACATGTACATATGCATCACACCCAAATACCCTTAGATGTGAAAGATAGGGTTTCTTACCAGTCCATACCTCATGTGGAGTCTTATCCTCCAACACTGATGAAGGTGATCTGTTAACTAGATAGCATGCAATCTCCACTGCCTCTGCCCAGAATTCTTGTCCTAACCCGGTACCACTGAGCATGCTTCTTGCCTTTTCCATCAACGTTTTGTTCATTCTTTCTGCAACTCCATTTTGCTGAGGTGTGTATGTTGTAGTCTTCTACCGTGCTATACCACACTTCTTACAGAACTCTTCAGATTCCTTCTTGCAGAACTCCCCACCATTATCTGTCCTCAACGCTTTTATCTTCTTATCTGTCTGGTTTTCCACCAAAGCCTTGAATTCTTTAAATATGTCAAAGACTTCAAATTTATTCCTCAAGAAGTATATCCATGTATTCCTTGAGAATTCATATATGAATGAAACATAATACACAAAATTTCCCAGTGATGGAACTGACACAGGTCCAAACACATCACTGTGCACAAGTTCTAATATCTTGTTCGCCCTCTTAGCACTAGAAGGAAAATTCACCTGATTCTTCTTCCCATATACACAATGTTCAAAGATATCGAAATCCAGAGAGAAATTATACATACCTTCTACCATACCATTTCTATGTAGTATCCGAAGGCCCTTCTCTCCAATATGTCTAAGCCTTTGATGCCATAGCATGGTATTTTCTTTAGAGACAGCTAGGCTTTCTGCTCCACTTTCAGGAACCACAAAACTATTGCACCTAGTAATAATAGTTCTGCCCTGAAGCTTGTACAGAGTTCCAATATGAACTCCCCGCATTAATACCAGTGCTCCCCAAACCATCTTACAGGTATCTTTCTCGAACACTATTTTTACACATGCATCATCCATCTTGCTTACAAAAATCAGATTCCTGGCCAATGCAAGAATATGCAGAACACCAGGAAGTGTTATAATCCTTCCACCTTGCAGCTTCAGCTTGACCTTTCCACGTCTGACGATTCTAGCCTTCCTCTCATCCCCTAGGAAGACATCACCACAATCATATTTCTCATACTCGCAGAACCACTCCCGATGGGGAGTGAAGTGAAAGGATGCACCTGATTCAATCAACCATGACTCATGATCTACATGCGTATTTGAAGAAGAAGCCAAATACACATCCCCACCTTCATCCAAGGTGGTTTTTGCCTCTGCAGAAGGAACATCATTAGATCCCTTTCCTTTCTCAGGAGCTTTAGATTTATAGTCCTTTTTGTAGTGCCCTTCCTTTCCGCATTTCCAGCATACCTTTACAAACTTTCTAGGAGATTTAGATCTCCCTCTATATTTATATATCCCACTCAAAACCTTATTCTTGTTTCTATTTTGAGACCTTCCTCGTATAGATAGGGCATCTCCATTCTGGCCCTCCATATTTCTCCGTCTCATTTCCTTCGATAGCAAGGCTAAGACAATGTCATCAAAATTCAAGGTAGTTGTATTGCTACCTATTGCAATAACGAGACTCTCCCACAAGTCTGGTAGAGAACACAAAAAACTAATGCACTTATCTTCATCTAAGATTTTAATATCAATAGATGACAGTTGACTTACCACATTATTGAAGGCGTTCAAATTCTCTATCACCGAGTCTCCATCCTTCATCCTCAGGTTATACAGCTTTTTCTGCAGGAACAATTTATTCACCAGAGACTTAGATTGGTACAAAGTCCATAGCTTGTCCCACAAGGTCTTTGCTGCAGCTTCCCCAGATACATTCAACAATACTGAATCTAAGACACACAATCGTATTGTGCTCTTTTCCTTCCGAACCAGCTTCTTCCAATCTTGATCTGACATTGCCGTTGGTTTAGTACTTGGATCTACCCCGATCCACTGATGTTTATCCACCAATAGATCCTCCATATTGAGCTTCCACAACTCAAAACTTTGACCATTAAATTTCTCGATCTCTATCTTTCCGCCGCTCACCATCTTCTTTCACTGGAAGAATCAATCCTGTAGATCTCCCACTGAACAGGGTCTACCTTAGGCCCGAGCAAAAAAACCCTTAGCAGCAAAGGTGTCCCCTTGAAGCCGAAACAACTCTGATACCAAATGTAGGTTTTAACCCTAAACAAAAATTATCTACACACGAATCTTATAACAAAAAATAAATAATAGAGAGAGCATAAAACATAAAATAGATAAACACAGAGATTTTCCCCTGGATCCCAAATCGGGACGACTAGCTTGATATTTCATTATATTACTTTTAGTGTTACAACACATATATATACATGCTGAAGCATACATAAACTGTAATCCATTAACCCTGGATTAGAACATAACCGTAGTTCCCTTGACCAGATCTACAAAAATACCAGGGGCTGAAAACCATTGTACCCCAAAACCATGTGCAAAACCATGCACAAAACCATGGGCATGTGATTAGTCATGGAAATAATATAACACATACCCAACACAACCCTATATCATCGACTTCATCGATGAGCTTTTCTTCTAGCCAGCGGTAAACATAAAACATATCAAATTATGAATAAATATCATGTACCTTTAAGTCTCTGTCAGCCAGGGCCACATGATACAGGTCCACATGAGGGTGAACCATTGGGTTGAATCGCTTCTACTCCTTCTTTGGAGGCATAATTTCTCACTAAGAAAGAAATTAATTGCAAATGCACAGAAGGGGATTAGAAGAAGAGGGAAAAAAGAAAGGTATCTATGCTTGAATAAGGAGGGGGCCTGGTGTTAGGGTCCTATAATAATAAGATTCATAATTTCTGAATTGACTTTGATTAGTCTTGTAATATGTACATACATTTCTTTCTACAAGTTGTTTTCCCATATTAGAAAATAAAAAATGAAAAGAGGGTAACAGTCCTAAAATAAAAATCAAAGGAATTAAAAGAAAAAGATAAAAAAGAATAGAAAAAATGGACCCCGAACAAAAAGAGATAGGAATAAGACATGAAAGTGACGCAAGTCAAAATGCCACTACTAGTTACTTTTCACTGCAAATAAATGATTATATGTAGGTTGTTCAAAATGCAATAATCCATAATGAGTTAAATAGTTTAATCTTAATTTTTTCATGCTTTAAATTTCATGTTTATAGATAGAGAATAAAGATTTTACCAAACAATATAATGTTGGTAAATAAGTAAATAAGTTAGAGAATATAATAAGAGATCAACAGTTTAATTTGAGCCCTTGGATGAAATAAGGTTAGAATTGGATAGTTTTTTGTTTTAAAAAGAAAAATGGATTAGGGTTTGCAAGCTCAAATGCACCCATACAAATAAAGGAAAAAGTGGTAGAATAAATGATAGGTAGGAAGAAAGCAATTTTACAAGACATGGATGAACATCATCTGGCATATTACTAATTTCCCTCCCCACAATGTGGTCTAGTACTAAAAACCTTCAGTTATAAAGACTCAAAGAATTTCTCTAACTTCTGGTGGGACTGGACCCACATCTTAATGACTGATTGGCACTAAGTATTGGATCCCAACTCATTAAAACCCTTCCCCTTCATATATAAAACCCTTTTCCCTTAATATCACTCATTTTACCCTAATAAACCCCTTTTCCTAAGTCAAAATGCATATTCACCTAAGAAAAGTAAAACCCCTTTGATTAATTCCCTTTTTCATACAAAAAATACGCAAAAAACCCACAAAAATGCTATTTTCCTAAGTAGAAGTGTGGAATATTAAATATGTGGCTACCACTATGAAAATCCCGCCCAGAGACATAAGTTACACTTTACTTAGTGCATTTTTGTATTCCCGCTCATACACTTCTTTATTAACATTTAAATTATATATTAACTCCCTATAAACCTTCCATCCCGTATTATATTAATTCATTTATATTAAATAAACCCAACCCATATTTTATATTTATCCTATGGTGTATTTACGCCATGTGATGATTTCCTTGCTCCTCATAGGTTTAAACTATCCTTTTATATATTAATCTTCCCAAGGTATACACTACACCTACATATAGTCCATTTTCTATATAAAACATTAAAAACCCGCCTATTCGCCCATCCGAGTTAACATTAAAATTTTATGTTAAAACTATGTTTTAACATATAAATCTAAAACCGCCGCATAAAATAAACCCCCAGGCCCCACACCCATTACCCCGCATCTCCATCGATTAATCTCAACTGTTCTCATCCCTCAGCTTGATCCAACAACCTTCAATCTCCATCGCAAATTTAATGGCGTGGTTGTTAAACAAATTGAGATTTGCAATAAAAGAAGTTTTTTCTAGTTCTCTCTCCTCCACACGTCAGTTTTTTACTGGATCGCATTCATTCAAGCAATACCATATACCACCTTTTACCCATGCGATAACCACTCAGTGGTAAGTCACCCCCACGCCTAAACTTCTTCCCATTTGAAATGACTGTTACTAAATAAAAATACTGTTCAAATCCATATTCTTTATAAAACATTAGATTTTACGTCTTTCAACCTTTTTGTTGTGTTTTCTGCTCATAGACCATTACCAACTAATAAAAAGACATTTCCGCCCCTGTTATCATGCAAAAAACAACAGAATTAAGTCAAAATTAGTGTTGCTACCGCTCAAAACCTCTAGTTTCCATTAAAAATACCTCAACAAGCTTTTGAAAGCTTCCAACTCCCAGAAAACCCTTTTTTCGAGTTAAATTCCTAAATTTACAGCTATTTTTCTGGAAAAAGACCTATCCCTTCATTTGAAAAGAACTATACTTCTGAATTTAAGTCTTCTTAAAAAGCTTGTTTGCTTGAGGAAAAGCCTTATTGCCTCGAAAATTCATATGTGTTGCAAACCCTGAGAATTCCACATTTTCTGAGGACTGTAATATGTTTTTAAGAAAAGTAAAGAGAATTTAGCCATCTGTAGACCTTTAGAAGCCTTCTGAGTGATTCAAAGTCTTCTACAATGCTTAAAAACCCTTTGGAATATGCTTTGACTGTTTCAGGGTTGTTTCATAAAAGAAAAGTGCATTAAACCCTTGTTAGCTTTTCCTTAAGTCTGTTTAAGGTTAAGAAATTGGTTTTTAGAGCAGAATTGATAGTGTGAGGCAGAGAAACCCAAATTTTACCTGTTACAGTCCAAGAGAAGCCTCTGTTATACTAGAAAGACCTTATGTAAACTGTTTAATCTTACAGAAGTGTATTAAAAACCTAAAAAACATAGTTTTTAAGATCATGAGGGTTAAATTGTTAAAAACAAACCTATCAATGGCATCTAAAGTACAATTTTCATAAATCCACTACAAGCTCCTGTTGCAGATGTTGAACATACCCCATTGGCTAATGTAGATTATAAAATCAATGATGCAGTAACTGAATTTAACCTTTTTGAGCTCCACTGCTAGAGCCAAGAGAAATATTGGACCAAGTAGATGAAGTGCTTGTTTGGGAGTCTAATTTGCCCAAATATGTAGTTCCCCCACACACATTAATGCCTTGAGGTCATCAAACTATGTCAAACTCACTATTCACTAGATCAAGGAGAAATTGTCAATGGTGAGAAAGAAGTATTATTAACTATCACTACTGAATCCATAAACTAAATGATTCAGTTGCAACCAGAGCCTAATGCAGTCCCTTTGTCTATTGAGGCTCTTACAAAATTTTATCTGGATTTATACTTTCCTAAAAGATTTCAAATATTTTAGACACTCATGCCCTCTTATGTTGGAATCCCCAAGCTTAAGCCTCCATATTCATCCTCCAAATTCCTAGAAGGAACGAGACACATTACCTCAATGTTGTCTTTTATCCTTGGTTACTTCACTGATGAACATATTGATGAATCTATACTTGGTTTCCTGTCTATTTTTCTGTCTGGTCAGCCCCCTACAATCATCTATAATTGTTCTGAGTATATTGCTGATAATATTCATGAACAACTTGTAAAACTTCCTACTAAAGGTGTTTTTAGATACACCTCATTTCTCTTTCATATGTTTCTCTACTTTCAGTCAGATATGTTTCCAATAGCTCATCAAAAGATGGATGAAGAGGGTAATGCAAATTCTTTCATTTTTTGGACTTCCTTAATCAGAGAGGAGTCAACTGAGTTCACATATGTAGACTTTACAGAGTGTGCAACCTAGGATTAGTGATGAAATTAAGAAAGTTTTATAGTTGTCAGAGTAGAGCAGGATAGGTGATTGGTATTTATACCAAAACCGCACTGAAGTAAGAGTTTATGGGTCAACCCTCTTTCCCTACAAATTTCCAAAGTATTTACCAATGAGATTGCTTGCCTTAGAATATATAAGACATATTATGAACTTATATTCTATAAATTTATTGGCTGCTAAAAAGAAAACCCAGTTTAAATTGAAAAACCAAGTGGTTCCCTTCATATGCAACAACAGAGAAGCAGGTGCAAAGGAAACAAAGCAATCGTTAGAGTATAAGTTCAGTGAAATTTTCCTTTGGTACTATGATCCATATGGTATAATAAACAAGATGAGGGTTAAATGTAAATTAACCCCATATGTTCATGATAAGAGGCCTGACATTGAAATTGTTTTCAAACCAAACAGAATGGTTGGAAAATACATTGATAGAATCTATCAAGCAAGGTGCTATTAGTCCTACTTTTCATAATCCAGTTCAGGAGGACAGAAGCATAAAGAGAAAAAGAGAAGAAGGTTCATATACTGCTGAAACTACCACAAAAACTAAATTCAAACTCAAGTACAATAATAACCCAAATATCAATCTAGTAGACAAAGAAAAAGAGACAATGGAAATTTTAGATGAAGAGAATCCAGAGAAAGACACTGTGACTACTACAGTGATTGAAAATGAGCAGCAACCTGCTACTTCCAACACAAAAATGATTCAAAAACAAAGTGTGGAAGTATCTTTATCAAAACAGGCAAAGGATAAATATATGGATATTAAAGAAAGGTATAAAGACATCAAAGCTAATAATGAGGAAATCAAGAATGAAATTTATTCTCAATATTTGAAGCAGAATCCAGGGATTCAAAATAGGCTTCTTTCAGCCTTTGATTATACAAATAAGAAATTTCTAATGTCAGTGCTACAACCAACAATTCCTAAACCTACAACAGCATCAGATTATAAGAGGGTTGATATTGAAGTTCGAATAAGGGACACTTATCCCTTGGATCAGATTTAATTCCACAAACAGAGTTCATAAATGCTTTATTCCATAATGAAAACAAAAGAAATGAATGCTCAAAAGCTCCATAATACTTTGAAAAATATGAAAGATCAACTTAAGGTTGAAAGAGCTTCTTTATATCCTAATGACACCAAAATAAAATCTTTGGAGTAGTTATTGATTGAAGTGGGTTATGACCCTTCTAATGTGAAAGCTGCAGAAGAGCTAGTAAAAAAGAAAACTGTTGATATTGAAACACTCAAAAAACAACTGAAATTACCCCCTACAGAGCATCCACAGGCTAAGGAGATTGTACAAGAAGAAAACCAAAAGGATGAGATGATGAATCTCATATTACAAATGACAGCACAAATCAAGGAGATGGAAATTGAGATGGATAAACTAGACCAAGAGAAAGAGACCATTAAAACAAAAGAAATTCCTACTACAGTAATTGCTATGGTGACAACAATAGTCACATCCACTTTAGTAGAAGAATTGGCTCTAAAGGTTCCATTGGCCATAGCAGTGCCAGTCACTTCATCCACCATTTCTGCCACTGAGTCTTCTACTTCAGCAGTTCAACAGTCAGATGAGGCCAGCAAATTGATAAAGGAAATGGAAGAAATGTCCATACAAACTAATGAGATAAACATATTGAAGGAGAAAATCAAGAATCTTAAAGATGCCAAGAAGTTAGCACAGATAAATGCTAAAATAGAAGAAAAAAAGGCTAAAAGATTAAGTGAATAACTCAAAAAGGTAGAAACATATTTGACCTTGAAATAGCTTATGACATACATTAAAAATCAACTATGGTCCAATATCATTGAATTATTCAATGATACTTGGCCATCCATTCAAGTAATTTATGAACATAAGGACTTACTCAAGGCAGCTAAGGAAGAAATACTGAATACTAAAGAATAATTACGTGCCCAGCCTGAAGAAGCCTTGGAAATTATTAAGTTTTGCAATACTAAAAACAAGCAAGAATTGGATGAAATAGGAATAACTAACACGACAGAAACAATTATTGAGGTAAGAAAATTACTTTCGAAGAAAAACTTGATGAAACAGTTGGAAGAAAAGTGTCAAAATATGGACATGGCCATCACTAGATTCATGGTTAAATTTGACACTTTTAAGAAAAAAAGGCCTTCCAAATCTTCTAGTTATCAATGATAAATTGATGAAACAAGAAGATTATAATAAAAAGATAAAGGAATTTGGCAAAGAATAGGTGAACAAATCAGATTGGCAAGGGATTCCAACAGGTAAAGTTTTACATAAAAGCATTGAGAATCTATTTTATTTACAACATGAGATAAAACACCTTTTTGTGGTCAAACCAACTTTTGCAAGATACACAGAAGCATATGAGAACTTCAGGAAACTCACAAAGATCAAATTACCAGAGGAAGAATTTTGGGAGAAGCTTACAGATTTGTTGTAAAAAAAATTAGTTTGCAGTAAGAAAGGATAAAAACAGAGTTGCTATTTTTTACACAGTAAAACATATTTTAGGCAGTAAAAAGTGTATCAAAGGTTAAAGTGTATCAGCAGTCAAAGAGTATTAGAATAAATATGAAGTTCAAAACTGATTAAATATCAGATTCCCAGCGTGAGGGACACCTCAAATGTCTAGCTGCAACCCAAATCCAAACAACATACTATTTAATTTAAATAATAAGACGACTAGCAATTTGTTAGGCAACTATCACTATCTTTTTGTAAAATGATGTTTTATTTTCCAAGAAACATTCCTAAGACTGTTCTAGGATATTTTGTACTACTTTTTATATAAATACTTTATCATTTGAAGTATTAGTGTGGATTAATTGCTGAAGATTTCTATAGCTGTTATATTCTGAACCTAAGGGTTTTTGTAATCAAGTTCAAGTTATAAGACTGGATCTCAAGAAATAAAGAATCATATTACTAGATTCATGTGTTGGGCCACTAAAGTGAAGTATCTTCTCATGTTGTTTTTCAATTTTCTTATGTTTTCCATCCATTCATGAATGTGTTCTAAATTTTAATGTGAAATCATGAATTGTTATATCAGAATTTGTTAAAAGCACTGTCTTATTGACTGCTTTTCATTTAAATGTTTTCTGCTGATATCCAGACCATGGAACCCTTAATTTATACCTTATTTCGATTGACCTCTCCATTTTCACTCCTTATCTATATCAAAGAATTATTCATTGCTTTTTATCTCGATTAAAACCATTTCACCACAAACCTTTAAAGATTTGAAGTGACTCTACTATCTTTCCCAGTGAAATTTGACTTTAGACCTTGATCCTGATCTATCTGCTTGACAAATTGACTCCATTTTCCTAATGGATTACAGATCCTCAGCTATCCATCTCATTAAGTGATTTTCCCACCAAAACAAATCAAAACCCCAAAACCAATTTTCCTTATATAACTAGCCTAAAATCAGATATAAAAACAAAGTTAAATCTTATAGAAAGAGTCCTCTCTAAGCCTTAGGAAGGCTAGATCCTAAAGCTTAAAAGTAGGTTTGCGGTTAACTCTAATATTATATAAATTATAAATCAAAATCTAACAACTTTGGGAATTATTAGAGTGATAACATACTAGCGACTCCACTGGGAACTAACCAATCCTCAGTTTTAAAATAGGTCTTAAAGGAAATATTTTCATTATCTTTTCACCTTAAGACTGTTTAATACGTTGTGAGTATATTTTCATAAAAAATTGTAATTCTGGCTTCCAGAAGAGTCTACTATAGCAGGTCAAATCTAGATCCACAACGTGATGTCATAGCAAATAATCCTGACAGAATTGGAAAAAAGAATAAAATAGTAGAGGATTTAGATAATAAAGTTTCCTTAGCCAGAGAAAATTCCCTTGCAAAACAATTATTAAATATACAAGACATAGAATTTTTTTTAAATTTTGAACATTCTTTATTCAGAAACAAATCAGAAAGTGACTTAAATAGTACTGTTATAGATCCTAATTTTATTTCATTTCTTGAAAATAAGCAAGAAATTGTTTCAGTAGATTCTGAATCAAATATTTTTGAGATTTATGATAAACTTGATGCAATAAATGCTACTATACTTAAGGAAATAGATGAATCTATTTTTCAATATTCATTTGAATTGAGTACTTTATCAACTTATACCCCTAAGCCCTGTACCACTCATTTAGATACCAACCTTATAGAATCTGAAGGTTCATCTCTATTTACCACCACATCATCCATTATTTATACCACTCTTCATTCCACAGATCCATTTGTTCCTAAGCACCCATTTCAACCTAGAGTATTATTCCCATCCTCCACCACCTCAACTCCATCCACTAGTTTTTCTTCTACATTTTCCAATACATCATTCTCATTCCCAAGCACCTCTTCATATTTCCCAACTTCATCTTTTGGTTTCTGAACCACATTTTCTAGTACATATTATTATATTCCAATCTCATATGCAATTTCTTTAACTACATCAGCAAGTAATTCTAGCTTTGCCCCAAGTACTTCCAACTTACCTCCTAGCCAAGCTAGAATTCAAACCATGGTTGTTAGATATTCTCCCTTTGTCCTTCTAGCACAATTACATGACATGCCCTAGGATTATCAAAGAAAAATACCTCAATTTGATGCAACCACTCAATACACTGCCCAACAACATGTTAATAAGATGACAAACTATTTTGAACTTCATGAAATAGATGAGTTTGATGTCCAAATGAGACTTTTTGCTCAAACATTAACTAGTGAGGTGAAAAAATGGTTTAAAGGTTTAAATGCTGGTAGTATTGCTGATTTATCAATTTTTCATAGATTATTTATTAATAAATGGGAAAATCCATTACAAATATTATCTGAATTTGAAATCATAAAAAGAGCACCAAATGAAACAGTCCAAGACTATTGTACTAGATACAACAACATTTATAATTCAATTCCTCCTAATCATAAGCCTCCTCCAGATTATGTTCTTCTCAAATTCCCTGATGGATTTGATACAGACATAGCCTATCAATTGAGAGAGAGGAATCTCGAAACTTTAGAGTAGATGCAAAGTAATGTTGTTAGTGTAGAGGCAAATTTGATGGTTAGAAAAGCTAGATTAAGAAATGAAACAAGAGTAACAATAAAAGAAGAAACATCTAGTTCAGATTTAAAAAAATATCAATTAGAAAAAACATTAGAGAGAGTGATGGATAGGTTAGGTAATATGAAAAGGAAACCACAATGGGATAACCAACAAAAAATTAGAAATCCCAATTTTAGGAAAAACACTAACACTAGAAAATCTAGAAAATCAGCACTTGACGAAACAATAAGACTACCCTTCCAAGAGAAAGATGCTAAAAGTTCTCATCAAAATGAAGATGATGAAGAAACCATAAATCTAATGGGTATTAATGATGATAACACTAGTTTTCTTACATAAGAAGACCAAGATTTATATGATTTACAACAACTGCAATTAGATTCTGGTGAGTCATTTGATTACAAGAAAGGTTATGAGTTTGCCATCAATGAATACATAAGCAATATAACCTTAGGAGCAAGAATAACATAGAGCCTTCTACTAAGAAATCTGTCCAAACACAAACAAAGAAAATAGTAGAGGCTCCTACCACTAAAGTTCTACAAATTCTCTGTAGGGAAAACAAGCAAAACTCTAGTTCTACTAAAAAACATTCAAATCCTAAAATTTCACCCAGTCCCAAAATTGTTGACATAATAGATGATATTGTCCAAACATAAACAAATTCACAAAAATATGCTACTGTCAAGAAAATCAATTCTGCTAAAACAACAATTTTAGACTCCAAGACACCTATTGTTGATCCAAAAGCTACCATTGCTAAAGCAATTTCTGAAAATATAAAATCTGCAAAGACATATACTTCTTCTCAAACTGTTCATGAAAATAAAACCAGAAAGAACAATACAATAGAAACCAAAACAGATAATGAGAAAATAGTTGTAGAAAAAGAAGAAAAACCTACCCAAACTACAGGGACAAAAGAAGAGATAATTCATCTAGGAAAATCACAAGCTCCATTTACTATCCAAGATGAAATTGCCAAATTAAAAATACCAATTCCTTTGACAAAATTGGTAAAATATGATTTATACAAAACACCTCTCACTGAAACTTTGAATATGAATGATGGAGAAGATTCAGTAAATCTAAGTGATGATCAACCTGAATTAATATTTGGTCCTGATGTTAATGGAAAACACCAAGATGGAGCAGTTTCACTGTTTTACATTAGTTTAACTGTTCATGATCAAATATTACATAATGCAATGCTAGATTCATGGGATTCACACAATTTGATGCCAAAATAATAATAGAAACCCTGAATTTAGATATCACTAGGCCTTACAAAGTTCTATTTTCATTTGATTCCAACAATGTAAAATGTTTAGGTTTGATAAAAGATTTATGTGTTACTTTAGTTCAATATCCTGGTAAAAGCATAGTCATGGACATTGTAGTAGCTGACATCCCTCCCAAGTATGGAATGCTCTTATCTCACTCATGGGGAGCTAAATTACAAGGATCTCTACAACTTGATATTCCATATGCAACAATATCAGTTTCTGGCCAACCAAAGAAACTTTATAGAGAAAAATTTAAGGAATATATTGTGAGTAGCATAGAAAGAACAAGAAATTATCCTATTTATTCTACACTTACTGACATGGATTCATTCATTTTATGCAACTCTGAAATTGGAATTGAAAATAATACTAAACTATAAAGAGAAAAACAAAGCACCAGAAAGTGAAAACATCTTTCATGAATCATTATGGCACTTAGATTTTGATGGATCAGTCAATAAATTAGGAGCAAGAGCAGGAGTTTGGATACACAATATGGAAAAAAATCATGCAGAAGGCCATGCTTTTAGACTGAATTTTAAATGTACAAATAACATGGCTGGATATGAAGCTCTTATTTTAGGACTGCAGATTGTTAGGAATTTAGGAGGTAAAAGAGTGTCAATTATGGGAGAATAAGAGTTAATTGTGAAACATATAACTAGAGAATATTATGTTTATAATCCAAGATTAAGCCGATATAGAGACACTGTTTTAGATTTAATTAAAGAACTGTTGGATTGTGATTTTTCTGCAATACCAAGAAAACAAAACATACATACTCACTGCTTAGCAACTTTTGCTAGTACCTGTAATCTTCCATTTCAACCAAATCATAGATACACTGCAGAATTCAAACACAAACCTATAATTCCGGATAATCTTAAATATTGGAAAATTTGTAGGTTTTGACTCTGTATAGAAATTATCTTCAAACAAATCTTAAAGACAAAAAATAAATAGTAGCCAGAGCATAAAACATAAAACAGATAAACACAGAGATTTTCCCCTAGATCCCAAATCGGGACGATCAACTTGATTTTTCATTATATTCCTTTTAGTGTTACAACACATATATATACATGCCGAAGCATAAATAAACCCCAATCCATTAACCCTAGATTAGAACATAACCGTAGTTCCCTTGACCGGATCTACAAAATACCAGGGGTCGAAAATCATCATGCCACAAAACCATGTGCAAACCCATGCACAAAACGATGGGTGGGTTTGCCCACAGGAAAATAACGACCAATTTTTTTTTCTTGGGCACTTCCCTGGACCCCGACAGGGGGGGCTACCACCCTCCCTATGAACCCCCCATATGTTTCACCCAGCACATCATATAGGGGGGCTATCTCCCCCCCTGTTAACCCCCCCCCCCCTCCCCACACTTGACTATTCATGGAAAGAATATAACACAAACCCAACATTATCCCACTTGTTGTTTCCTTTCCATAGGGAGCCACAGGAAAGCTCATCATTAGCCTAGCTTTGCAACACCCATTGTTTCTCTACACCAAGAGAACTTCTGAGTGCTCAGAGACTTTTTTAATGCATCTACAACATTATTCAAAGTGTCCACCTTTACCAGAAACACCCTTTTAGCCTCAACCATATATCTCACAAAGTGATATTGAACATCAATGTGATTTGTCTTTGAATGATAAGCAGGGTTCTTAGCCAAGAAAATTGCACTTTGGCTATCACAGTCTATCCTTATAGCTTGTTGCACCAAACCCATACTTGAACACAATCTCTTCAAACAAATTGCTTCCTTTCTTGCATGAGTGGCTGCCATGTATTATGCCTCTGTAGTTGAAAGAGCCACTGCAGACTGTCTTTTACTCATCCAACTAACTGCACCTCCAAATAGGCTAAACACATACCCACTCGTAGATCTTATTTGGTCCAGATCTCCAGCTGAGTTACCATCAACAAAACCACGAATGTCCAACACTCTTTCCAATCCTGGTCTTCCCTGGTAGCACAAGCCATAATCACTAGTGCCAAGGAAATATCTAAAAACCTGCTTCACTGTTGTCCAATGCTACTTCCCTGGGTTTGACATAAACCTGCTCAATACTCCCACTGCATTTGTAATGTTTGGTTTAGTATAGACCATTGCATACATCAGGCTACCCATTGCTCTTGCATATGGAACACAGGACATATCCTCCTCTTCTTCTTGTGTCTTGGGACACTGTTCAGTAGATAGATTTGTACCTACAAGAATTGGAACATTCGTCGGTTTACTATCCTGCATATTAAACCTCTACAATATAGTCTCGACATACTTCCTCTCATTTAACTAGAGCTTCCTCTTTTCCCAATCTCTCTTAATTTCCATGCCCAAAATATAGTTTGCAACACCAATATCATTCATGTCGAATTTTGAGAACACCTGGGCCTTCAAATCTTGGATAAGTTCTTTGTCATTTCCAATCAACAACATATCCTCCACATACATGGTCACCAATTAATTTAAAATAAACATAGTGATCCTCCTTGCTATAGGTGAAGCCAAGTCCCCATATATAGGTATCAAATTTCTGATACCAGATCCTTGGTGACTATTTTAACCGATACAGAGACTTCTTTAACCTTCATACGAACTATTTCTTCCCCTTCACCATAAAGCCTTCAGGTTGTTTCATGTAGATATCCTCTTCCAAATCCCCGTGAAGAAATGTTTTCTTCACATACATCTGTTCTACCGCAAAATCAAATGTAGCAGCAACAGATAAAAGTAATCTAATAGAAGTAACTTTGGCAACAGGAGAAAAAATATCACCAAAATCAATTCCCGGCACTTGGGAATAACCTTTTTCTACCAGCCGAGCTTTGTATTTCTCCACCTTGCCTTCTACATTCATCTTCTGCTTAAACACCCATTTTCTCCCAATGTGATATGTTCCAGCCAGCAACTCCACCAGATACCATGCCTCATTTTTATGCAAGGATGCCATTTCACCAACCATGGCCTACTTCTAGAGTTTTCCATCCTCTGAATATACTGCCTCCGTGATGTTTCTAGGATAATCATTAGTTATAGTTAAAGAAAAATTTGAATAGAAAGCAGATCAACTATACCTTTCTGGTTGTCTTCTTTCCCGAACTGATCTTCTCACAGCTGGAGTTTGTGGCTCTTCCTCTTCTGAGTCTTCTTTTGTTGTAGAGTTTGATTCATCCTCTTTTAGCTCAAAGTCTATCTTCTCAGATTCCTTTGGTAGGAAGTCATGTTTAATAATATATTTCACCTCTCTAAACACCACATCTCGGCTGCACACAACCTTCCCTGTTTCCGGGTTCCAAAGCTTGTAACCCTTTAAACCATCCTTATACCCAATAAAGATGCACCTTTCAAATTTATTATCAAACTTACTCCTTTTCTCCTTTGGAACATGTACATATGCATCACATCCAAATACCCTAAGATGTGAATGAGAGGGTTTCTTACCAGTCCATACCTCATGTGGAGTCTTATCCTCCAACAGTGATGAAGGTGATCTGTTAACCAAGTAACATGCAATCTCCACTGCCTCTGCCTAGAATTATTTTCCTAACTCGGTACCACTGAGCATGCTTCTTTCCTTTTCCATCAGCATTTTGTTCATTATTTATACAACTCCATTTTGCTGAGGTGTGTATGGAGTAGTCTTCTACCGTGCTATACCAAACTTCTTATAGAACTCTTCAAATTCCTTCTTGCAGAACTCCCCACCATTATCTGCCCTCAGAACTTTTATCTTCTTCTCTATCTGGTTTTCCACTAGAGCCTTAAATTATTTAAATTTGTTAAAGACTTTAGATTTCTTCCTCAAGAAATATATCCATGTATTACATGAGAAGCCATCTATAAATGAAACATAGTACACAGACTTACCCAGTGATGGAACCGACACAGGTCCAAACACATCACTGTGCACAAGCTCTAATATCTTGTTCGCCTTATTAGCACCAAAATGAAAACTCACCTAATTCTTCTTCCCATACACAAAATTTTCATAGAAATCGAAATCGAGAGAGCTATTGGACATACCTTCTACCATACCATTTCCATGCAGTATCCGAAGACCCTTCTCTCCAATATTTCCAAGCCTTTGATGCCATAGCATGGTATTTTCTCCAAATACTGCTAGGCTTTCCGCTCCACTTTCGGGAACCATAGAACTATTGCACCCATCAATAATAGTGCTGCCCTGAAGCTTGTATAGAGTTCCAATGCGAACTCCCTGCATTAATACCAGTGCTCCCTAAACCATCTTATAGGTATCTTTCTCGAACACTGTTTTTACACCTGCATCATCCATCTTTCTTACAGAAATCAGGTTTCTAGCTAATGCAGGAATGTGCAGAACACCAGGAACTGTTATAATCCTTCCACCTTGCAGCTTTAGCTTGATTTTTCCACGTCCAACGATTTTTTCCTTCATATCATCACCTAAGAATACATCACTGCCATCATATTTCTCATACTCACAGAACCACTCCCTATGGGGAGTGAAGTGAAAGGATACACCTGATTCAATCAACCATGACTCATGATATACATGTGTATTGGAAGAAGAATCCAAATACACATCCCCACCTTCATCCGAGGTGGTTTTTGCCTCTGCAGAAGGAGCATCATCAAATCCATTTCCTTTCTCAAGAGCTTTAGATCTGCAGTATTTTTTGTAGTGCCCTTCCTTTCCACATTTCCAACACACATTTACAAACTTTCCAGGATATTTAGATCTCCCTCTAGATTTAGATCTCCCACTCGAAAAATTATTCTTATTTTTGTTCTGGGACCTTCCTCGTACAGATAAGGCATATCCATTCTGACCCTCCATATTTCTCCGTCTCATTTCCTTCGACAGCAAGGCTGAGACAATGTCATCAAAATTCAAGGTAGTTGTATTGCTACCTATTGCAATAACCAGACTGCCCCATGAATCTGGTAGAGAACACAACAAACTGATGCACTTATCTTCATCTGAGATTTTAATATCAACAGATGACAGCTTAGTTACTACAGTATCGAAGGAGTTCAGATGCTATGTCACCGAGTCTCCATCCTTCATCCTCAGGTTATACAACTTTTTCCACAGGAACAATTTATTCACCAAAGACTTAGATTGGTACAAATTCCTTAGCTTGTCCCACCAGGTCTTCACCATAGCTTCCCTAGATACATTCAACAATACTAAATCTGAGGCACACAACCGTATTGTGCTCTTTGCCTTCCGATCCAGCTTCTTCCAGTCTTCATCTGACATTTCCGTTGGTTTAATACCCGGATCTACTGCGATCCACTGATCTTTAGCCACTAGAATATCCTCCATCTTGAGCTTCCACAACTCAAAACTCTGACCATTAAATTTCTCGATCTCTATCTTCCCGCTGATCACCATCTTCTTTCACTGCAAGAATCGATCCCACAGATCTCCCACTGAATAGGGTATACCTCAGGCCCAAGAAAAAAACCCCTCAGTAGCAAAGGCATGTCCTTGAAGCCGAAACTGCTCTGATACCAAATGTAGGTTTTAACCCTGTAAAGAAATTATTTGCAAACGAATCTTACAGACAAAAAATAAACAGTAGCGAAAGCATAAAACATAAAACAGATAAACATGGAGATTTCCCCTGGATCCCAAATCGAGACGACCAGCTTGATTTTTCATTATATTCCTTTTATTGTTACAACACATATATATACATGCCGAAGCATAGATAAAACCCAATCCATTAACCCTAGATTAGAACATAACCGTAGTTCCCTTGACCGAATCTACAAAATACCAGGGGCCGAAAGCCATCTGCCCCAAAACCATGTGCAAACCCATGCACAAAACCATAGTTGGGTCCGCCCACCAGAAAATAAGGACCAAAAAAATTTTCTGGGGTGCTACCCCAGACCCCAACAGTGGGTGCTACCACCCCCCTGTGACCCCCCCATACGTTATGCCCAGCGCAACATATAGGGGGGGCTATTGCCCCCCTATTACCCCCTGTGCATGACTAGTCATGGAAAGGATATAACACAAACCCAACAAAAGTTTCTCACAAGATGAACAGATTTATCATTTCATGAACAATGAAGGAGAATTTCAGGGTTGTAATATAGACACAGACTGTACAATAGGTCAGAACTTATGTAGTGAGATTGATTTGAATAATATTGATGTAAATAACGTAGATTTTTCTAAACCTACTAAATTTAGTCAATTAGATGTAGATAATTTAGAAAAGGTAGAAATTTAAGAGTTAGCAGATGATGAATTTGATATTTTGAACCTCAAAGACAATTTTTTACCAAGGGATTAGCCCCTTTAGAAGATCTGTTCGACTCTAATGATGTAGCCAAAAAACCTAAGATAGAGCCACTAAGATCTGATATTGAGGAGTGTAATATAGGTACAGAGTTAAAACCTAAGATGATTAAACTTTCAAAAGCTTTACCTTAGGAAGAAAAAGAAAAATTCATAGCTCTGTTTAAGGAATTTTAGGATGTATTTACTTGGAGTTATGAGGACTTAAAATCCTATGACACTAGCATAATACAACATAAAACACCTATAAAAGAAGACCAAAAACCTTTTATACAAAATATAAGAAGGATCAATCCTATTTTGATGCCTTTAATTAAGAAAGAGGTAAAAATAATGTATGATGCCCAAATAATTGCACCAATCAGATATTCTGATTGGGTTTCTAATCTAGTTCCCACTAGGAAAAAGACAAGAGAAATTAGATTATGTGTTGATTTTAGAAATTTAAATAAAGTATACTTAAAAGATGATTACCCTCTACCAAATATGGATCATATTCTATAGAGGGTGGTTGGTTCTTCCAAAATTTCATTATTAGATGGGTTCTCTAGATATAACCAGATTCTAGTTCAACCAGAAGACCAAGCTAAAACTGCTTTTACTACTCCATGGGGGACTTGTATGCATGCAAAAATGCCTCTTGGGTTAATGAATGCAGGAGCCACTTTTCAAAAAGCTATGAATATAGCCTTTGCAAAGAAAATTCATGAATTCCTTGTGATTTATTTAGATAACATTACTATATTTTCAAATACTAATAATGAACATTTGGATCATCTCAGACAAGTCTTTCTTAAATGCAGGAAATGTGGCATCTCTCTAAACCCTAAGAAGACTTTATTTGGATTGGAAGAAGGTAAATTAAAAGGAAATATTATAACTAAAGAGGGAATTAGGATAGACCCGGCTAGAATAGAGGCCATTTTACATATTAGTCCTCCTAGAAACATTAAAGGGTTACAAGCTTTTCTAGGAAAAATTAATCTCCTTAGAAGATTCATCTCAAATCTAGCTGAAATAATCAGAGAACTTAAAAATATGCCGAAAAAATACTCAATACTTAAATGGACTGTTGAGGCAAATAAATCATTTGAATCTATTAAACAAATCTTAACAGAAGCACCAGTCCTTATAAGTCTTCACTTTAAAAAGTATTTCATTATTTTCTCCTTTGCTTCAGAACACACTATTGTTGTAGTTTTACTGCATTAAAATGACCAAGGCTATGAGCAACCCATTTCTTTCTTTAGCAAAACACTTAGAGATGCCACGTTATAGTATAACATAATGGAAAAGCAGGCCCTAGCTTTAGTAAAGGCCATCAAAGACTTTAGAAGGTATATTCTTTATTCACATATCATTGTCTATGTTCCAAATGGAGTTGTAAAGGACATTCTAACATAGAATGGGCTTGATGGTAAAAGAGGCAAGTGGATTGCTACAATTTTGGAATATGACATAGAAATCAAACCCACCAAACTCATAAAAGGTCAAGATTTAGCCAAACTCATGGTTGAATCAAATTGTCATGCTTTAGATATTAATTTTATTGCCCAAATAGATGATCGTTTAGAGATGGCGACTCTAGAGATTAGTGAAGCCTTTTCAGACTCACCATGGTATGCAGATGTTGTATTTGTATTACTAAATTTACAAGCTCCTCCTAGATTACTAAGAATAGAAGCTAGGTTTTTAAAATTAAAGGTAGTAAGGTTTTGTATCATAGACAATGTATTATTTTGGAAAGATCAAGGTGGAATTTTATTTAATTTTTTGCTTAAAGAAGAAGATGACAAAGTTTTGGAAGAATTTCATGTAGGTGACTGTGGAGGACATCTCTACTGGAAGACTACTGTAGACAAAATCCTTAGAGTTGGTTTTTATTGGCCTACCTTGTTTGCAGATGTAAAAAGTATGTGACCTCCTGTCACAAGTGCCAAAGCTTTGAAGGAAAGAAAAGGTTGTTACCCCTGCCCTTAAAACCCATCTCAACAGAAATGCCTTTTCAACAATGGGGTCTTGACTTCATTGGTGAAATTCACCCTTCATCCTCAGCCCAACATAATGGATTCTGATAGCCACTGAATATTTCACTAAGTCGATAGAAGCCACTAACACTATCATAATCTCATTTTTAGAAAACAATATACTCTCAAGATTTGGATGCCCTCAAAATATTATCACTGACAATGCCACTGCATTCAAATCCAAAAATATGATTGATTTCTATCATAAATAACATATTACCCTTGGAAATTCTTTTGGATATTACCCTCAAGGTAATGGCCTTGTTGAATCCTCCAATAAAATCCTTGTGAACATCATTAATGAATTACTAGAAGACAACAAGAAAACTTGGAACCAGAGGTTAGTTAATGCCTTATGGGTAGATAGACTTACCACTAAGAAATCTATTGGTACATCCCCTTACCAAATTTTTTATGGAATGGATGCTTTTTTTCCATCTTCTTTAGGAGTACCTATTATGAGTATAATCCAATAATTACAAGTTGAGACCAATGGCATTCAAAGAAGGATTAACCAAACCATACATTTGCAGCAAACTAGAGAAGAGTTTTATCGTAAGTCTCAAGTTATCCAAGATAAGATTAAGAAATTTTTTGACAAGAAGAGTAAAGAAGATGATTTTTATATAGGTAACAAAGTTCTAAAGTGGGATTCAAGGAGAGAAGAGAAAGGTAAACATTGGAAATTTGATTTCCTATGGAAAGAACCTTATGTTATTTATGGTTACAGAGGTAACAATGCTTTATTTTTGAAAGGGATGGATGGATCAGATCTGCTAGGTGGACCTGCTAATGGCATAATGCTGAAGCATTACTACTCTTCAGAAATAACTAATAGTCAACTTTTTTTACTTTAATCATTGTATATAACATTTAAGATTTTATATTGAATTGGATGTTTTTCCTAATAAAGTTGAAGCTCGGAGAGAAGGCCCTAAGCTTTGAAAGGTAAAATATCATAAATATGAATAATTGTAGAGCTTAGACAACATTTACAAAGCCAACACAGTCATAATTCAAAGGCTACTAGTCTCAAAGTTCTTGACATTTCACTAGGAAATGCCATCCCCATGAGGAGCCACTGTTAGGGTCCTATAATAATAGGATTCATAATTTTTTAATTGACTTTGATTAGTCTTGTAATATGTACATACATTGTTGGAAATACTGAGAGGGGGGGTGAATCAATATTCCTTTCAATTAGAGCATTAGTTAATCTTCAATTATTATCAGTGTTTGTACAATGATAGCAGCAAACAGGAGGACACAAATGCACATAGTTTTTAAGGTGGAAACCCACTCCAGGACAAAAACCACCTAATGCTTTTCTAATAATTCTTTAATATTCAACTCCAATTGAAAATAAAGCTCCAACTTCCTAGAATCTAGAAAATCATTCTTCTCCAGCTCCCACTGGATGGACGTTCCAATGCCTGAGATTATTTACTAGTCAACTGAACGGATGCCCCAACACCCAATGAGCTACAACTCACCCTAGCACCACCCTACCACCCTATAGAATAATAAAAGAAGAATGGACTCCCGTACCAGGGAAAATGGTCCACTTTACAATGATATAGAATGATGTAGAAAAAGAATATATACTAGACCATAACCCCAACTTTGACACAACCACCTAATGATGATCCTAGACCTCCCAACACTGCCTCTTCAACCCTTGGCAGATAGACACTAGTACAATTTTTACAATAATGTATTTACAATGACTTAGTACAAAGATACCTTTACAATGATTGTATGCAGTGTTGCCCACTTGAAGACTTCATGTGATGAACTTCTTGCTACTTTTATGCACCTTGGTTGTTGCTCTTGTCATGCTACCCTCTGCTGCACCTTTCTTTTCCTTTCTGCCGTAGAAAGTCCGTTCCTTTGCAACCCTTGACAACACATGATCTAGCTTTTTCTTGCCTTCTAGGAGCTCGATATTGAATCTGGTGTAGCTTTGTTATTTCAGATCCTCCATATCTGATTTTTAGTCTTGTAGTATTTCTCTGAGTCATATTTCCAATGCCATAGGTCTGACCCAATTTGGATTCTTCAAGAGAGAGTTATACCCAATTTCTCATGATGCCCTAATTAACACTATTACCGATGAAATAGGTAACCTGACCTCAAAACGAGAACTCTAGCCCAAAAAGACTCAAAAAACATGAAAAAACACCCCAAAAACAAAAAAAGGTGTATTCCAGAACACACTTGGTTTTTTTTTAAGGTCAAATTTCAACATTTAATAAAATTATTCTAAAAACAAAATTGTTTCTTGAAAAAAGGATTGAAAAAACACCCCCAAAACAAAACCAGTTGATGCTGGAATAACAAAAAAAAAATTGTGTCATATTTTTGACATTTTTAAAAATAGAAATAACCTTTTTTGTTTTTTAAAATTCAAACATTAAAAAAACCTAAAATTTAAGAAAAAATAAATTTAAAAAATAAAAACATTTTAAAGCTTAAAATTTAAAAATATATAGGAATAAAAGAATAAAAATAGAAACAAAATAAAAATTTTAATTCAAACATTAAAAAAAACTAAAATTTAAGGGAAAAAATTAAAGATTAAAGTTTCAAAATATATAGAAAAAAAAAAAAAAAAAAAAAAAAAAATAATAATAATAATAATAATAATAATAATATTAAATTAAAAAAATAAAACAAGTTAAAAAAGAAAGAAATTATAAAAAATAAAATATAGAAATTAAATTTTAAAAAAAAAAAATGTTTATTAAATTAAAAAAATAAAAAATTAAATTTAGAGAAATATATTAAATTTTAAAAATTTAAATAAAAAATCTAAACATAAAATATATTATTAAAAAATATATATATAAAAAAATCTAAAAAAAAAATCAATTAAATAAAAAAAAATACAAAATTTAATAAAAATTATTAACAAAATTTAGAAAAAAAAAATTAAAAACAAAAAAATTGAATAAAATTAAAATAAAAAAATAAAATAAAGTAAAATAAAAAAAATTAAATTTCAAATATAAAAATTAAATTAAAAAAAATAATTTTAAATTTTTTTGAATTTAAAAAATAAAAATTAAAAAATAAAATTAAAAAATAAAATTAAAAAATAAAAAAAAATTAAAAATAAAAATAAAAGAATTTTTTGATCATGGTGGCGCCGCCAATCGGCCTCCCGCCCAGGTGGCGGCGGAGGCCGGGCGTTAGGCGGGCGGGGAAGCTACATGCAGCCTGCCCGCTCGCCCAGCGGCTGGCCTCTGTTGCCACCTGGGCGGGAGGCCGATTCCCGGAATCGGCCTCTCGCCTAGGTGGCGGCAGAGGCATGCAACCCCCGGCCCGCCCAGTGGCCGGCCTCTGCCGCCACTTGGGCAGGAGGCTGATTGGCGGTGCCACCACGATCAAAAAATTCTTTTTATTTATTTATTTATTTTTTATTTTTAATATATATTTTTTTAAAATTTTTTATTTTTAAAATTCAAAAAGTTTGAAATTATTATTTTTTTTTTATTTGAAAGTTTTTATTTTAAATTTAATTTGTTTTAATATTTTTTGTTTTTTTTTCTTAAATTTTGTTTTTAAATTTAATATTTTAGATTAATTACTTTTTAAAATTTAAAATTTATTTATTAAATTTTAATTTTAGTTATTTTTTTTTTTTAATCTTTTAGTTTATTTAGTTTTTCATTTTCAAATTTCATAAATTGTTTCATTTAAAAAAAAAACAGTAAATTTATGGATATTTGTTTTTTAATTATTTGCTTGTGGTTTTTTTCATTTTTTTTTGTTTTTTAATGATAGTTTTTTTGTTTTTTTATTTTCTTTTTCAATTTTAAGTTTTTTTTTTTTTTTTGTATTTTTGTTAATTTTAAAATTTGTATTTTTTTTCTTATTATTACTATTTTTTTAATTTAAATTTTTTAATTTAATTTTTTCTTTTTTGTATTTTTTTTGTTTTAATCTAAATTTTAATTTTGTAATTTAAATTATTTTTAAATTTTCTATTTTAATTTTTTTTTTTAATTATATGGTTTTTTTTTAATAACTTAGAAAAAAATGTTTTTGATGTTTTTATTTTTTATTTTTTTTGTTTAATTTTTGTTTTTTTCTTTAAATTATGTGTTTTTTTTTCAAATTTTGTTATTTCTTTTGATTAATTTTCGAATATTTTTGTTTTTTTTATTATTTATTTTTGTTTAATTTTTTTATTTTTACGAGTTAATTTTGTTTTTTTTTACATTTTTATTGTTTTTATATATATATTTTTTAATCTAAGTTTTGTGTTTTATTACCAACATGAAAATCACCACTCTAAAAAAAAAGGTTGATGCTGCATCAATACGTTTCAAAATTAGCATGAAAATCACCGCTCTAAAAAAAAAAGTTGATGCTGCATCAATACGTTTCAAAATTAGCATGAAAATCCTGATATGGGCACGTTATACAGTGATAGCCAAAGTGCCATTCATCTTGCAAAGAACTCAACATTTCATTCCAGGAATAAACACATACTCTCAAATACCATTTCATATGGTCAGTATTGGAAGATGGAGAGTTGAAGCTGGAAAAGATACACACTAGCCAGAATCTAGCAGATATGCTAACAAAAGTTGTAACCAGGGAGAAACTGAGAATGTGCTCAGTTTCAATTTGTCTTCAAGGATGATGATGAAGATGAGAAACAGCGAGGTCCAAAGAGGAGTCATTGTCCAGCAAATGAAGTAGCGGTGGAGTTGCTACAATCAGTCTCCAAGTGGGAGATTGTTGGGTGTGGAGCCTGATTTTCATCCTGATTCAGAGATCCTTGTTTTAGCTAGATGTATACCCCAGGAAAACTGTACACCCTTGCAGCGGGGGGGACTTTTCCCCCTCGCGGGGTCCGGGGGGGCTGACCCCCTGGCTGGGGGGTCCGGGGGCCAGCAGTCCCCTGGCGGGGGTTTCGGGGGCAATGCCCCCGAAGCTAAAAATAGATGTAAAATTGCCTTGTAAAAGTATAGTAATTTCTAGTCAATCTAGGCTGTTCATTAGGCAGATGATCTGATGGTAGAATTTATGTTTAGTTTAGTGTTTTTTTTCCTAGAAGGCAACCTCTCTCTTTGTATGAGGGTATTGTATTGCAGCTGTGTATTATATTTGTATTCTCTGAGCGAGAAATAGAGAGGGAGACTGTGAGAGAGAACAGAGGATATTACAGTGGATCTGCTGTAGGTTTTTGTCTCTTCATTTTTCTGGATAATAGAAAGGAAGGACTGGCTGTTTGGGGTGGACGTAGCCCAAAATGGGTGAACCACGTATATCTGTGTCTCTCTGGTTTTATGTGTTTTGTGTGCTTGTATTTTTTGCATATTTTATGTGTTTCATTGCTCCGTAATATATAATTTTCTAATAGTTGAGCCAAAATGGGCTCTTCTTCTATGAAAGGCTTTGACATTTTATGTTTTCCCTTCTTAAGAGATAGAAAACCCTGTCACAGAGTGGATTTTGTGAGAGAAATACAATTGCTAGGTTTAGCTTGATGAGTTATTTTAGGAACATGGCTTAATCCTTTTACTCCAGGGTTGAATTATTTTAGAGACAAAGCAGGCTTAGATGTTAGAAGTCCATGGTTAAATTCCACCTGTTCTTCTGCCATGAAGAGATTCTTTTTAGGTTTTCCTCTTGAAGAGGAAGGTATTTTCTCCTTGTATTTTGACACAGGCTTTTTAGGAAGAAAACATTTTTCTGTTTCAGTTTCTTCTTATATTCCTCCATGAAAGACCTTAGGGTTTGAGCTTCCCTAGGTGAACTGTTCACTGGTGAAATTCTGACATGGGCTTCATTAACTGGTGGCACTGCTAGCATAGGCATATGGTCTCCAGCCTTCCTAATTGAGCTTCTAGTTGGGCTTTCGACTGAGATGGAGGGAGGGTGTTAAGTTTGAAATTTACACATTTTTGACACCTATCCTAGGCCTTGCCTCCCCTATTTTTGAACCCTTTTCGCTCTTCAATTATACCTAGTTTGGCTATGTTATCTACTTTTGGCTAAAAAGGGTACCATAAGCCTATAAATTTTAAAACAAATATTCATACTTCATAAATAAAAATATTAGAGTGTCAAAAATGTGAAAAAAAAGAAAAAGGGTTGATTCTGCATCACCACTTTTCAAAATCGGGTGCTTTTTATGCTACCAAAAAAAAGGTAGGTAACAGTGCAGTTACCTATTTCATCGGTAACAGTGTTTAATTATGGACTGTTTCAGTAGAGCGCACTTGTACAGCATGCGACGTGTCACTGTTTCTTCATTTGGCTCTGAAATTGATAGATACAAAACTATAGACTGTGCACTATCTGCCAATTTTTACGAAATTCTAATCCGATACTCAGAGAGAGAGTTGTGACGATTTTACCAAGGTCACTTCTTTGAGATGAATTTCAGGAGCCTGCAAAAATCCTGACTTCCACAGATCATATCTCTAACAATATTGTGCACCTTGATCTGAAATTTTTACAGCTGCTTCCTCATGATTTCGGTTTCGCCTCATAAAAATTTCAGCTTTTGAACCTTCGTAGAAAAAAATTTAGAGGGAAAATTCCACGATGACCTGTTTCAGATGGCCGAAGCCCTTGCCTAAGGAGGAAATGAAGATCACAATTTATATAAATCCTTAAGTTGAGAGGGGATTCAACAAGTGAATGTGGGAGGGTTTTTAGGAGCTTAAAAAATATTAATTATGACTTTTCAATGACCCATGCCCCAACCCCATGGGGTTATATCCCACTAACTGGGGGTACAAACTTCAAACATGAATATCTCTCAAACCGTGAAGAATTACATGGCATGCCATATATCAATGGAAACATCTCAACAAGTAGAAACCATCAAAAGAATTATTGACCCAAAATATATTAATTTGGTAGGTAAAAATTCCCATGCAATATTGGGTTAGCCTCTGGTGCTGCTTGGGTTGACATCAATGACAACTGCTGATCAACAATATTCCCCTTTGGCATTGATGGCAACACAAGTACTCCCCCTGCGATCATGACACCTCTTCCTACAACATTCTCTCCCCCTTTGACATCAATGGAAAAGGGTAACTCCCCCTGAAACACAACCATCATGCGGACCTGTACACACTTCCACACCCCCTGACACACAACCGTCCTGCAGACCTGTAATCTACTTCCACTCCCCCTTTATATTATGAAAAAGGAAAATATAATGAGAACTTGGGAGAATCCGAAGCTTCTGGCGAAGATATTTCAATGCTGGTGAATATTTAATATGTGATTATTTTGGTGCTGCTTGGAATCTTGCTACTTGTCTAACTGCTTGCATAACATCTGGTCAGGAGGTTGTTACATATGGAAGACTATTAATCATAGATATATACAACCTTTGATCCACATCCTTTGATGAGTCGTCTATGCTCAATTTGCAACATGTTACCATTAGAGTAAGGATGGGTTTGCAATCTTCCATTTTAGATTTCTTGAGCATTTCCTTGATGTACTTGGCTTAACATATAAATATTACTTTCTCTTGTTGAGATATTTGAAGCCCTAAGAAGTATGTCAGCTCACAAAGTAAAGGCATCTCGAAATCACTTTGCACCTTTGTAGCAAACTTCTTACTTAGTCGATCATCATTGCTACCAATTATTGTATCATCCTCTTTAGCTATTATACATGCTTTAGTTGCTTCATCCAGAACATATATGTCATTTGGAGCTCAACTTTCTATAGCAACAATTTCACCATACACGCCTTTCCTGATTTCACATTGCGTGGAGTTGAATAGTATTGTGTGTCCTTGATCACACATTTGTCCAACACTGAGCAGATTGTGATTCATGTTTTCAACCAATAGAACATTCTTGGCTAGAGCATCTTTTCTTCCGAGAGTGAGAGTACCTGATCCTATAACATTTGAAGATCCATCACTTCCAAAGGACATGGTTCCATCCTTCTTCTCTTTCAGAGATACAAATTTATCTCTATCTCCAGTCATATGCGTTGAGCAACCACTATCAACATACCACACATATTTGTTCTTTTGAGCCTTGAAAGTGAGAGCACAATTATCATTCTTCTTCTTCTTCCATGTTCATTCATTCTGTGGCTTCAAAGATTCTTCTGGAGGATTTTCAAGTCTGCAGTCTTTGGCTATGTGTACAAAGTTTCAACATTTGTAACATTCAATATTATTTCTTAAATGTTCAAATATATTAATGTTTCGCTGAGCCCTGGGAGGTTCATATTTGACAGACCTCTTGGAATTGTATTCGTTCCTAGGGTACGTGCGGCGTTCTATAGCTTTATGACCAAATTTTCCACATGAATAACAGTAGCCATAAAAAATATGTTGGTACCTGGATGGAAATTTTCATCGAGGAATTGTCTTCCAAGGCTGTTATTGTTAATCTTGTCCAATGAAGTCTACATGCATGTTAGATCTGATGGGTTCATTGTATTTTTTTGTAGAGGGTCCTACTTCTTCTTCTTTGTAACCAATGCCAGTTTTGTGGTTGTAAGATCGTTGATTGTTGATGAGTTCTTCCAATGCCCTTGAGATGTTGGAATAGTTTTGGATAGTTTTTCCTTTCTTCACTTCCTCACGCAACGAGACTACTTCATCTTCTAATTCTTCCCTTTCTTGGTTGCTTTCTTCCAACTTCTTTTGATGTGACTCTTCAATGTGTTTGTGTTCTTCAACTTCAATTTTGAGACCTTGAACTTGTTCTTCAAGAGTTTTGGAATGGATCTTCTCCACCTTGAGATCTTTTATAAGCTTGATTGCTTCCTCATAAAATTATTCTATGGTCCATCCTTCTTCTTCGTTGTTTGATACCTCTTGTTTATTGTTCTTGGGTTTATTGTGCTTGGCCATAAACAATACTCTCTCATTGGCTTCTTCTTCACTGTCATTGTCTTCATCGGATGATGAGCTATCTTCTTTAGAGAGAAAGTTCCTTTTGGATCCTTGCTTATTGAAATTCTTAAAGCCTTTCTTTCCTTTTGAGTTGGAATTACTTCTGTTTGGACATTTTGCTGCAAAATGCCCAACCTCATTAAAGCTAAAACATATCAATGGAATTTTACCTTTGAATTGTCCCTTACCAATTTTTAGTTTTCTCGTGAAGTAAGCATATTCTTCATCTAAAAGACCTTCTTCATCATCTCCCTTTTCTTCACACTTGCCGGTGCATGTCTTTTCAATTGAAGGTTGTTTATCCTTATTGGTTTTCTTAAATGCAGTGAACACAGTTTCTAGATGCGAAGTAACCTCTTCTTCATCAAGTCTCATTTCATATGCTATGAGAAATCCATGTAATTCCTCTTTGCTGAGTTTTTCCAGATTTTCACTGTATTCTAAGACCGATACCTTTCGGTTGAATCTCCCTGGTAACATTCTAAGAAGATTTCGTATAATAGTCTTCTCATCAACTGGCTCGCCCAATCCTTCCAGAGTATTGGTTATTTCATCGACATATTGGAAGTATGCAGCAATGTTGCAATCTTCTTTCATTCTGAGTTGCTCAAATTTTTCTCTATAGATTTGAAGTTTTGCTTCTTTGACATTTGAGTCACCTATATATATATTCTCAAGCTTGTCCCATACATTTTTGGCAGTTTTACAGCCCAAAACCTTATGATAAGAAGATTCAATAAGTCCACTGATAATGATATTCTTTGCTTTTGCATCATTTACCAAATTCTTCTTACCTTGTTCATCTGTAGTTGATGTAAATCCATTTTGAACAGTGTCCCATAATTCGTAACCTTGAGCCAAGAGATAGACCTCCATTCTCCCTTTCCAGAGTGCATAATTATTTTCATTGAATAGAGGTACACCATTATTGGTATGCTCCATGACCTCCTTCCAGCTGTTAAACTGTTATTGAAGGAACCAAGCTTTGATACCAATTGTTGGAAATACCGAGTGGGGGGGGGGGGGGGTGAATTAGTGTTCCTTTCAATTAGAGCATTAGTTAATCTTCAATTATTATCAGTGTTTGTACAATGATAGCAGTAAACAAGAGGAACAAAAATGCACACAGATTTTATGGCAGAAACCCACTCCGGGAGAAAACCCACCTAATGCTTTTCTAATAATTCTTTAATATTCAACTCGAATTGAAAATAAAGCTCCAACTTCCTAGAATCTAGAAAAGCATTCTTCTCCAGCGCCCACTAGATGGACACTTCAATGCTTGAGATTCTTCAGTAGTCAACTGAACAGATGCCCCAACACCCAATGAGCTACAACTCACCCTAGCAGCACCCTACCACCCTATAGAATAATAAAATAAGAATGGACTCCCGTACCAGGGAAAATGGTCCACTTTACAATGATATAGAATGATGTAGAAGAAGAATATATACTAGACCATAACCCAAAATTTGACACAACCACCTAATGATGATCCTAGACCTCCCAAAACTGCCTCTTCAACCCTTGGTATATAGACACTAGTACAATTTTTATAATAATGTATTTACAATGACTTAGTACAAATATACCTTTACAATGATTATATGCAGTGCTGCCCACTTGAAGACTTCATATGATGAACTTGTTGCTACTTTTATGCACCCTGGTTGCTGCTCTTGTCATGCTACCCTCTCCTGCACCTTGCTTTTATTTTCTTCCATAGAAATTTTGTTCCTTTGCAGCCCTTGACAACACATGATCTAGCTTTTTCTTGCCTTCCAGGAGCTCGATATTGAATTTGGTGTATCTCCATTATTTGAGATCCTCAATTCTAATTTTTAGTCTTATAGTATTCCTCTGAGCCGTCTTTCCAATGCCATAGGTCTGACCCAATTTGGATTCTTCAAGAGAGAGTTATCCCAATTTCTCACAATGCCCTAATTATGGAATGTTTCAGTAGAGCTCACTTGTACGGTGTTCCACATGTCACTGTTTTTTCATTTGGCTCTGAAATTGATAGATAAAAAGCTAAAGACTGTGAAATATCTGCCACTTTTTACAGAATTCCAATCCAATGCTCAGAAAGAGTTATGACGATTTTACCAAGGTCACTTCTTTGAGATGAATTTTACGAGCCTGCAAAAACCCTGACTTCCACATATCATATTTCCAAAAATATTGTGCACCTTGATTTGAAATTTTTACAACAGCTTCCTCAGGATTTCTTCTTCACCCCATAAAAAATTCAGCTTTTGAACCTTTGTAGAAAAAACGTTAGAGCGAAAATTCCACGATGACCTGTTCCAGATGGGCGAAGCCCTTGCCTAAGGAGGAAATGAAGATCAAAATTTATATAAATGCTTAAGTTGAGAGGGGCTTCAACAAGTGAACGTGGGAGGGTTTTTAGGAGATTAAAAAATATTAATTATGACTTTTCAATTACCCATGCCCCAACCCCATGGGGTTTTAGCCCACTAACTGGCGGTACAAACTTCAAACATGAATATCTCTCAAACCGTGAAGAATTACACGGCATTCCATATATCAATGGAAACATCTCGACAAGTAGAAAACATCAAAATAATTATTGACCCAGAATATATTAATTTGGTAGGTCAAAATTTCCATGCAATAGTGGATTAGCCCCTGGTGCTGCTTGGGTTGACATCAATGACAACCGCTGATCAACATACATTTTTTTCTGCAAGTTGTTTTCCCATATTAGAAAATAGAATATGAAAAGAGGGTAAAAGTCCCAAAATAAAAATCAAATTACTTAAAAGAAAAAGATAAAAAAGAATAGAAAAAATGGACCCCAAACAAAAAGAGATAAGAATAAGACATGAAAGTGATGCAAGTCAAAATGCCACTACTAGTTACTTTTCACTGCAAATAAATGATTATGTGCAACTTGTTCAAAATGCCATAATCCATGATGAGTTAAATAATTTAATCTTAACTTTTGCATGCTTTAAATTTCATGTTTATAGTTAGAGAATAAAGATTTGACCAAACAATATAATCTTGGTAAATCAGTAAATAAGTTAGAGAATATAATAAGGGCTCAATAGTTTAATTTGAGCCCCTAGATGAAATAAGGTTAGAATTAGATATTTTTTTGTTTTAGAAAGAAAAATGGATTAGGGTTTGCAAGCTCAAATGCACCCATGCAAATAAAGGAAAAAATGGTAGAATAAATGATGGGTATTAAGAAAGCAGTTTTACAAGACATGGATAAACATCATCTGGGATATTACTAATTTCCCTTCCCACAATGTGTTCTAGTACTAAAAACCTTCAGTTCTAAAGACTCAGAGCATTTCTTTGACTTCTGTTAGGACAGGACCCACGTCTTAATGACTGATTGGCACTAATTATTGGATCCCAACTCATTAAAACCCTTCCCCTTCATAAAAAAACCATTTCCCCTTAATATCACTCATTTTACCCTAATAAGCCCCTTTTCCTAAGTCAAAATGCATATTCACCTAAGAAAAATAAAATCCCTTTGATTAATTCCCTTTTTCATACAAAAATACCCAAAAAACCCACAAAAATGCCATTTTCCTAAGTATAAGTGTGAAATATTAAATATGGGGCTACCACTATGAAAATCCCGCCCAAAGACATAAGTTACACTTTACTTAGTGCATTTGTGTATTCCCATTCATACAATTCTTTATTAATATTTAACTTATATATTAACTCCCTATAAACCTTCCATCCCGTATTATATTAATTCATTTATATTAAATAAACCCAATCGATATTTTATATTTATCCTATGGTGTGTTTACCCCACCTGATGATTTCCCTGCTCCCCATAGGTTTAAACTATCCTTTTATATATTGATCTGACTAGGTATACATTACACCTGCATATAGTCCATTTGATATGTAAAACATTAAAAACTCGCCTATCCGCCCATCCCTATTAACATTAAAATTTTATGTTAAAACTATGTTTTAACATATAAATCTAAACCCGCCACATAAAAGAAACCCCCAGGCCCCATGCCCATTACCCTGCATCTCCATCGATTAATCTCAACCGTTCACATCCCTCAGCTTGGTCCAACAACCCACAATATCCATCGCAAATTTAATGGCGCTGTTGTTAAACAAATTGAGATTTGTGATAAAAGTAGTTTTTTCCAGTTCTCTCTCCTCCACATGTCAGTTTTTTACTGGATCACATCCGTTCAAGAAATACCTTATGCCACCTTTTACCCATGCGATAACCACTTAGCGGTAAGTCACCCCTGCGCCTAAACTACTTCCCATTTGAAATGACTATTATTAAATGCAAATACTTTTCAAAACCAAATTCTTTATAAAACACTAGATTTTATGTGTTTCAACCTTTCTGTTGCGTTTTCTGCTCATAGACAGTTCTCAACTGATAAAAAGACATTTCCACCCTGGTTTTCATGCAAAAAACAACAAAATTCAGTAAAAATCATTGCTGCGACCGCTCAAAACCTCCAGTTTGCATTAAAAAGACCTCAGCAAAATTTTGAAAGCTTCCAATTCCCTACAAACCCTTTTTTGAGTGAAATTCCTAAATTTACAGGTATTTTTCAGGAAAAAGACCTATCCCTTCATCTAAAAAGAACTATGCTTCTGAATTTAAGTCTTCTTAAAAATCCTGTTTTCCTGAGGAAAAGCCTTATTGCCTCCAAAACTCATATATGCTGCAAACTCTGAGAATTTCACATTTTCTTAATACTGTAATATGTTTTTAAGAAAATTAAAGAGAATTTAGCCATCTATAGACCTTTAGAATCCTTATGAGTGATTCAAAGTCTTCTACAATGCTTAAAAACCCTTTTGAATAAGCTTTGACTGTTTTAGGGTTGTTTCATCAAAGAAAAGTGCAATAACACTTGTTAGCCTTTCCTGAAGCTTGTTTAAGGTTAAGAAATTGGTTTTTAGAGTAGAATTGACAATTTGAGGAAGAGAAACCCATATTTTACCTTTTGTAGTCCAAGAGAAGCCTTTGTTATGCTAAAAAGGCCTTATGTAAACAGTTTAATCTTACAAAAGTGTATTAAAAACCTAAAAAACATATTTTTTAAGATCAAGAGGGTTAAATTGTTAAAAAAAAACCTATCAATGGCATCTAAAAGTACAATTGTCATCAATCCACTACAACCTCTTGTTGCAGATGTTGAACATACCCCATTGCTTGATGTAGACTATAAAATCGGTGATGCAGTAACTAAATTTTAACCTTTCTGAGCTCCACTGTTGGAGCCAAGAGAAATATTTGGACCAAGTAGATGAAGTGCTTGTTTGGGAGTCTAATTTTCCCAAATATGTAGTTTCCCACACACAAAAACAGTGTGCAACCTAGGATCAATAATGAAATTAAGAATATTTACAGTTGTCAGAGCAGAGTAGGACAGGTGACTGGTATTTATACCAAAACCACACTGAATTAAGAGTTTATGGGTCAAACCTCTTGCCTTACAAATTGCCAAACTATTTACCAATGAGTTTGTTTGCCTTAGAATATATAATACAGATTATGAACTCAGATTCTATAAATTTTTGGCTGCTAAAAAGAAAACCAAGTTTAAATTGAAAAACCAAGTGGGTCCATTCATATGCAACAATAGAGAAGCAGGTGTAGAGGCAGCAAAGTAGTTGTTAGTGTATAAGTTTAATGAAAATTTCCTTTGGTACTATGATCTATATGGTATAATCAGAAAGATGAGGATTGAATGTAAATTAACCCCATATGTTCATGATAAGAAGCCTGCCATTGAAAATTTTTCAAACCAAACAGAATGGTTGGAAAATACATTGATAGAATCTGTCAATCAAGGTGATACTAGTCACACTTTGCAAAATCTAGTTCAGGAGGACAGAAGCATAAAGAGTAAAAGAGAATAAGGCTCATATACTGCTAAAAATACCACATAAAATAAATTCAAACTCAGGTACAATAAGAAACCAAAGATCAATCGAGCAGACAAAGAAAAAGAGACGGTGGAAATTTGAGATGAAGAGAATCCAGAGAAAGACACTGTGACTACTACAATGATTGAAAATGAGCAACAACCTGCTACTTCAAACACACAAATGATCTAGAAACAACAAAGTGTGGAAGTATCTTCATTAAAACAGGCAGAGGATAAAGATATGGATATTAAAGAAAGTTATAAAGAGATCAAAGCTAAGAATGAGGAAATCAAGAATGAAATCTATTCTCAATATTTGAAGCAGACTCTAGGGATTCACAATAGGTTGCTTTCAACCTTTGATTATACAAATAAGAAATTTCTAATGTCAGTGGTACAACCAAAATTTCCTAAACCTACAACATCATCAGATTATAAGAGGGTTGATATTGAAGTTCCAATAGAGGACCTTCATCCCTTGGATCAGATTGAATTCCACAAACAGAGTTGAGAAATGCTTTATTCCACAACAAAAACAAAAGCAATTAGTGTTCAAAATCTCTAGAACACTTTGACAAATATGAAACGTCAACTTAAGGTTGAAAAATCTTCTTCATATGCTAAAGACAGCAGAATCAAATCTTTAGAGGAGTTAGTGATTGAAGTGGGTTATGACCCTTCTAATGTGAAAGTTGCAGAAGAACTAGTAAAAAAGAAAAATGCTGATATTGCAGCATGTTGGGTTTGTGTTATATTATTTTCACAAGTAGTCACGTTGGGGGTGTTACAGGGGGGGCGATAGCACCCCGAAAATTTTTTTTGGTCCTTATTTTCCGCTGGGCGGACCCGCCCATGGTTTTGTGAATGGGTTTACACATGGTTTTCGGTCATGATGGTTTTCAGCCCCTGGTATTTTGTAGAACCGGTCAAGGGAACTACAGTTATGTTCTAATCCAGGGTTAATGGATTGGGGTTTATGTATGCTTCGACATGTATATATATGTGTTGTAACACTAAATAGAATATAATGAAAAATCAAGTTGGTTATCTCGATTTGCGATCCAGGGGAAAATCTCTATGTATATCGCTTTTATGTTTTATGATCTTGCTATTGTTTATTTTATTTTTTTAAGATTCATTTGCAGATAATTTCTGTACAGGGTCAAAACCTACATTTGGTATCAAAGCCATTTCTAATTCAAGGGGACACCTTTGTTGCTCAGGGTTTTTTGGTCGGGCTTGAGGTAGACCCTGTTCAGTGGGAGATCTGTGGGATCGATTCTTGTGTGAAAGAAGATGGTGAGCAATGGGAAGATAGAGATCGAGAAATTTAACGGTCAGATTTTTAAGTTGTGGAAGCTCAAGATGGAGGATCTGCTGGAGGATAAAGATCAGTGGATCACGGTAGACCTGGGTACTAAACCAATGGAAATGTCAGATGAATACTAGAAGAAGCTGGATCGGAAGGTAAAGATCACAATATGGTTGTGTGTGTCAGATTCAGTATTTTTGAATGTATCTGGGGAAGCTATGGCGAAGACCTTGTGGGACAAGCTAGGGACTTTGTACCAATCTAAGTCTCTGGTGAATAAATTGTTCCTGCATAAAAATTTGTATAACCTAAGGATGAAGGATGGAGACTCGGTGACAGAGCATCTGAACGCCTTCAATACTGTGGTAAGTCAGCTGTCATCTGTTCATATTAAAATCTCATATGAAGATAAGTGCATCATTTTGTTGTTTTCTCTACCAGATTCGTGGGATAGTCTGGTTATTGCAATAGGTAGCAATACAACTACCTTGAATTTTGATGGCATTGTATCAGCCTTGCTGTCAGAGGAAATGAGATGGAGAAATATGGAGGGTCAAAGTGGAGATGTCTTATCTGTACGAGGAAGGTCCCAAAAAAGAAACAAGAATAGGGTTTCGAGTGGGAGATCTAAATCTAGAGGTAGATCTAAATATCCTATAGAGTTTGTAAAGGTGTGCTGGAAATGCGAAAAGGAAGGGCACTAAAAAAAGGATTGCAGATCGAAAGCTCCTGAGAAAGCTAAGGGATCTGATGATGCTCCTTTTGGAGAGGAAAAAACCGCCTTGGATGAAGGTGGTGATGTGTATTTGGCTTCTTCTTCAAATACACATGTAGATCATGAGTCATGGTTTGTTGACTCAGGTGCATCCTTTCACTTCACTCCCCATAGGGAGTGGTTCTATGAGTATGATAAATACAATGGTGGTGATGTCTTCTTAGGTGATGATAGGAAGGCCAAAATCATCAGACGTGGAAAATTCAAGTTGAAGCTGCAAGGTGGAAGGATTAGAACACTTCTTGGTGTTCTGCACATTCCTGCATTTGCCAAAAATCTGATTTATGTAAGCAATATGGATGATGTAGGTGTAAAAATAGTGTTCGAGAAAGATACCTATAAGATGGTTCGGGGAACACTGGTATTAATCTAGGGAGTTCAAATTGGAAGTCTGTACAAGCTTCAGGGTAGCACTGTTATTGATGGGTGTAACAGTTTTGTGGTTCCCGAAAGTGGAGCGAAAAGCCTAGCAGTATCTGGAGAAAAGACCATGCTATGGCATCAAAGGCTTGGACATATTGGAGAGAAGGGCCTTCAGATACTGCATGGAAATGGTATGGTAGAAGATATGTCCAATATCTCTCTCAATTTCGATTTCTGTGAACATTGTCTGTATGGGAAGCAGAATTGGGTGAGTTTTCCTTCTGGTGTTAAGAGGGCGAACAACATATTAGAGCTTGTGCACAATGATGTGTTTTGACCTGTGTCGGTTCCATCATTGGGTAATTCTGTGTACTATGTTTCATTTATAGATGACTTCTCAAGGAATACATGGATATATTTCTTAAGGAAGAAATCTGAAGTCTTTGACAGATTTAAAGAATTTAAGGCTCTGGTGGAAAACCAGATAGAGAAGAAGATAAAGGTTTTGAGGACAGATAATGGTGGGGAGTTCTGCAAGAAGGAATTTGAAGAGTTCTGTAAGAAGTGTGGTATAGCATAACAAAAGACTACTCCATACATACCTCAGCAAAACGGAGTTGCAGAAATAATGAACAAAACGTTGATGGAAAAGGCAAGAAGCATGCTCAGTGGTACCGGGTTAGGAAAAGAATTCTGGGCAGAGGTAGTGGAGACTGCATGTTACTTGGTTAACAGATCACCTTCATCATCGTTGGATGATAATAATCCACATGAGGTATGGACTGTGTTAGTCATCAATATTTTTCACTTGTTGGCGATGACTAGTTGTAACAATCAAGTTTTCTAGCAGCTGATCTAAAAAATTGTCAAATTTGCCAGCTGGAAAACACCCATAAAATTTTTTTCCCTCTTACCTTTCAGTCCGCCCATGACGAGATGAAACCTCATTATCTAGCCCTATCTAGCCTTAGCCATACTAGTTTGTCCATCAGCTCCAAAGAAAACAATCCAAATCTCTCCAAAGAAGTCTCCCCTAAGTTAGGTAGTGGCGCTTTAGGAATTTCTCCCTTGGCAAACTATCTTAAAGCCAAATAACCTCTATCTACTACAGACCATTCATAACAGACCTTCCCATTCTGCAAATAAAGTTGGTTACAACCCTAGGTCGCACCACTCATAAACCCTCAAGTCTCAGCAATACATGTACCATAGGTCAAACTGATTTTAGGTGTTTTTATAGTGTCTTAATGGATCTTTCAAGAACAGAAGTATACCAGCATCCCAGAAGACAATATTTGGCTCCACATGAGAAGACAACTTCTTCTCATGTGATTTTGAGCCTGGAATGTAGTTACAGGGCATAGATTTTTTTCATTAAGCTCCTACGATCACAGTCAAAGCATGAAAAGACAGTGAAAGAGAAAATAACATTGTTAAAGGTTGATAAAATGGCATGACTGAAAAAAAATCCTTCATCTATAAGTAGAGGGCCAAGGGTAAAGTTTAATTTTTAGAATAACAATGACTGCAAGGAAAATTTTTGGGTTACAGAGAGACAACAACTAAGGGTTTCTAAATAAAAAATGAAGTTTAAGGCAGAGGCAAAGTAGTGGCACTTTTCAAACATTGTTTTCATAAGCTCCATTGTTATTGAGTTACAATATTAAGCTAATGAGTTGATCATCAATGGAGAAATATTATTGAGCAGATGGCCAAGGAAGTCCAACAGTGTTAGTCTCTAACTAGTTTCTGCCATCATGAATAAAGGAAACCACTATTAGTATGTTCATCAAACCTTATTTATTTGGTTGAGACAGAGGTTGAAAAGAATCTAGGCATTTGTCAAAGTAGGCCTCCTTCATCTATAAGCAGAGGGCCAGAGCAGTGATTGATTCTAGGATTTTCACTGACTGAGAGACAAATTGTAAGAACAGTAGGAGATAGTTGAAGGCTTCTGAACAGAGAAATGATGTCAACAAAAAAGGGAAAGCATGAGTACTATAACTATCAAATAAGTTGACTTGTCTCCTATCATAGTTTCTCTTTCAAAGACAGTCTGGAGCCAAGAAATGAACAAACCTTGTTGAGGGGTGTAAATTCCTTAAAAGTTACAAAGACCCATCTTCTTGATAAATAGGATTGAAATTTAGTATCTGTTCCTTTAAACAAAACAGAGTTGAAAAGTGGTTGAAATCAGATGGGTTAGACACAGGCCAAAAGGTGTTGATTATTTTTCAAAAGGTACTTTTCTTCCTGTTCATGAAGAATTTTCTTTCAAAAACTCATCATAGTGAACAAAAGGCAATTCAAGCTTATTTCTCCCAAAGAGGCATTGCAAATAAACACATAGGCTCATAGATATGCAAGAATGATTATGGCATGAGTTTCAAGTTCTGGAACAACATTCAAAGCCAATAATGCATGCCATTGTTACAAATAAAGGCATTTTCCCCATGAAAATAGGTCAAAGGTACCTTGCTGTTGCATTTTGAATAGAGGAAAAGTTTTTAGAAGAAGTGCCCTTCTTGATGGAAAGAGGACAGTAAAGCTCAAGTGAGTACAACTAGGCCTTATCCACAGTAAAAAAGAAGCATCATTGGGAGAATTCATCTATAGTCCCTATATGGCTTTGAGCCATTTTTCCCTCTGACAAGCAGATATAGGCAGAGGGAAGACTTTTTCCCTCTAATAAGTAAACAGTGAAAAGAGTTTGGCCCTTGAATGATTTTCTTATAAAAGGAAAAATTCATATCTACCAAAACTGGCCAGATAGAATGTACAGCCTTTTTACCGATGTTATTTAAAATATGGGCCCTTTAGAGCACGTTCAAAGTCATTTTGTTTGGTTTCATTATGAGCAAAGGCATTTTTTTTAAAGAAATAAGCTCGCAAAACCCCCATGATCAAATTCAATGGTGATTGACTTTTTCACTTTAAAAAGGGGTTAAGGACCATTGCCAATCTATTTTTCAATTCCAAAGCGCAAACAACACTCCCCTTTGCTATTCACTAGACCAGAGAAAGATTTTTTGAGCAAAATTCACAGATTTTTCGGGCTTGGAGACTACGTGGCATGCCTGTAGAAACGTGCAGTGCGTTCAGGAGAAAGTTTACCAAAGGGTTACGTTGTTGTGCGGTGCGCCTATAGGCGCCGGTCACGACTGCCCGTCAGTGACCCGACAACCTTCTTGTGCACTGCGCTTTCTCATTTCAAACGTGTCGCACATGTTTCAAACCATTAAAACGCCTCCAAAAGGTTTGAAAGCTGCTCAAACCCCTCAAAAAATGGCTGCCATCGATTTTCAAGGTATTGATGTGCCTCCTTGGTATATTCAAATTTCTAGAAGGGTGATCAATGTTGCGTTTTTCAAAGACTAAATGATGGTGAAAAAATGAAACTCTAGATGTAAATCAAGGTGTGTTGGGGATTAAAAAGTTTGAAGAAGATTGTTGTGGTTGGTTGAAAGTGAAGTGGTCATTTTTGTTTTAAAGAACCTAAAGCTACCCTAAAAAACATTGATAAACCATGAACTATGTTAGCTATATGTAGTGGAGAAAACAGTGCTTGGGAGGTGTTGTACATAATTTCCCCTGCCTATGAATTTTGGCTTGCTACCTCATTCGAATCCATTTTAAATTTCCGCCGTGGCCTAAGATCTCCTGCTTCAGTTTGATATTATTATCTCCGCCCGAAATTCTGCTTTACAATGGTTAAAAACCCAAATTTAAATATATCGGGCCCCAGTTCTAAGATGCTAGCCCCTGTGCTTTGACTACCACATGACCCAAGTCCAAGAACCTCCAGCCAAAAGGGAAGGGAGCTAATCGTTTTATGGTTCGGGCGTGATATCCACCATCCGATCAAATTAAATCAACGACGCGGCAATTAACATGTATGGAGGGCCCCGCGCGCAAGAAACCGGCTGTATAGCCCCGCACCACTTCTACCGGTCCAGCAGTTTTGGGCCCGAGACCAGCGATTCCATACGAAAAACACCACGTGTCTCTGGTACGGGTTCCCGAAACCTCTTTCCCCGCGCGTTAAGATCTGTGCAATCACCGGGCAGCGGAATCCGTCTGAACCATCAGATCTGGCGATGTCAATCCGACAGTGAAGATCCTCCAGAGTCGCCCGCCCGTTACCTCATGTCCCCTATGTCATATGGCCCACCATCGTGTCTCTCTCGTCCATTTCTAACCGATGATCTATGTTTGTAATCTGACGGTCTAGAGTTCAGTCCCCTCACCCGTTGACTCCGCCACGTCACCCTTCCACCTGTTCCCTCCATACATCCATGTGTCTGCTCTCACGCGTCTACCATATTTCCCCCCGCACATCCCAAATAATTCTTCCTGTCATATATATATATATATATATATATATATATATATATATATATATATATATATATATGCATGTACATGTTTTCATTCATATCTTTCGTTTCCATTCACCCCTCACGTCCAAACTATCTTATGTAAAAAGTCACGCTTCGCCTGTTAAACCTGTGTCTCCATTGCTTCTCTTCCACCACCCTGTGTATTTCTCCTGGTCGACCATGTATCCATCATCCCCGCCTACACCGGTGTTAGTTCTCTCTAATATTTTGTGGGTTTTTGCAGGTTTCAAAGCAATAGAAAGGGCGTTTTATTCATGGTTTCCGTAGCAGGAGCGAAGAGCATTTCAAAGGATGATATATTGCTGGCAAAAATTAAAGAGGAAGCCGAGGGTAGGTGAGAGAAATGATCGCCATTAAAGAAGACAAAGATGTGAACCTACTGAACCCTCCATAGAAATTCGCCCTGCATTAAAGATCCAGGATCTGAATCCAAAATCAAGGGCCAAGAGTACAGTACAGAATTGCAGACCATCTCAGGGCTCTTACGGCAGCAGATTTTTCCTCAGCAAAAGGCAAAGCATTGTATATATTTTATTATTTGTGTCTTGTATAAAAGAGATTTTCATCTCCCAGCATTTATTTCTATAGACAGATTGTAAAGTACATTTATTTATAGTTAGTCATTCATAGTGTGGGCGTGAATTCTTTCCACCATTTGATTCAAAATAAGTCATTAAATGTTTTCTATCTACCTCCTCCTCTAGAATTCTCCATCTCATCTATAAAGGCCCAAAAAGAAGACATTGTAAGGGTTCCATATTTCTATCAACAAACTGTGCAGTGAAAAGGCTTTTGTATACATTCTGTAACATTTCTGTATGAAGGTTCAGAGCCCATAGGGTCTTAGTGAGGAGGAGTTATAACTGTAATGAGGATTTTGGTCTTTGGTATCTCACAGTATGTAATTTCTCTTATGTGTTAATACAATATCTTCTTTCATGCTATTTATCTTCTTGTATCATGTTCTAGAATGCGAGTGGCTCACTAGTTTGCAGTAAGGATTCATCTTTGTTGGTGCCCTTTCTGGAATTAGTCAAGCGCTTTAAATAGGCCTAGTCATGGTATACTGTTTCATGTTCACTTCATCCATATTTTCTGTTATATTAGCTGCTTGAGGGGGGTGCTTTTAAAACGCCATTTTCGTATAAGGATTCATAAATTGGTATGCCCTTATATGGTTCTGATGTGTATCTGGGTATTAATCTCATGTCAGCTAATATCTTCTTTATGTTTCCTCACTGCACTCACTTCCTGATATTTGATTTCTGTGATATACTATATGAACTGGCCCTCTTTACAGTAAGCGGTCTCTTAACTGTCTAATGCCTTTGTATGGGAGTTTTACATGATGTCCCTACACTGTTCTTATCTTTGTACCAGCTTCTGAGAGAGATTGGTCCCATTCAAAACTAATTTCCTTGTTCAAACAAGAGATAGTAAGTGAGTTCTTGGACTGACAACCCAAACTATAAAGGGCTCCTTGCTATATTAAGATGTCCTAGGCACTGGTCTATGGCAACTCTAGACTGTCTCTAGGGGGGTGAAAAAATCATCCACAACATCTTTCTGGTGCCGTTGCCGGGGAACGAATCCAAGAATATCAGTTTCCCTGGGTTTCGACAAATTGTTTTCACTCTCTAATCAGGTGAGCATAGAGAGTTGAAGAGTTGCATATCTCTCACCTTGGCGACTCCACTGGTCATTATTTGATAAATTTTATTGGTAGTCATGGCTCCTCGTAAGCCACATTTGAGGTCAGATACATCTCAGCTGAAAACACCTTACGTGTCTGACCCAGAGAAGATTATTCATAAAAGATTTTGGAAGGAGAGGAAGTCAGTTCGTGCTGAAAACCCTGAATATTCCATTGAAGATTATCCACCCTCTTCTTCTCAAGAAGTCAGAACAGAAAATCTCGAGTTTTACTCGGAGACTCCACGTAGAGGAAGCGTCTGGATTGAAGAAGAATCTCATCCTGCTTTTGAGGCTGAGGAAATTAAAGAGGTCACAGAAGTTTTTGTTGTTAACCGTGAGTTATTCCCACCCACACCTCAGGCTTCTGTGCAATATATTCCCATTGTTATTCATACTCCACTTCCTCCTACTCCTCTCCCTTAGTTTGTATCTCAGACCGTTGTACAACCCCCACCTCCTCTAATGGCCAACGTACCTGCTTTTCTATTGAACAAATATGCCCCACTAGCCTTACCCCAAGTGTTAAATGATATGCCACAGGATTATCTAAAGATCCTGCCAAGATTTAATGGTGAAAATGGAGCTGATGCTCGGAAACATCTCGAGACCTTCTGCTCTTTTGCAGAAAATTTAAATGTTGAACATTTGGATGTGGTCTTGAGATTATTTGTGCAGTCTTTGGAAGGGGAAGCCAGAAAATGGTTTAAGACGTTGGGAAATAATTCCGTGACCACCTGGGACCAAATGGAGAATATTTTTCTCAGGAAGTGGGGAGAAAAGAAAGATCACGGTCTATGTCTCACTGAATTTAATACCATGAAGAAGAAACAAAATGAAGAGGGATATGAACAACCCATAGCCTTCTTCAGTCAAGTGCTTTATGATGCTGAACTAAAATATAATATATTGGAGAAGCAGGCATATGCCCTGGTAAAGTCCCTTAAAGCCTTTAGAGTATATGTTTTGCAATCTCATATTACTGCATATGTTCCCATAGCAGCAGTCAAAGATATTCTTGTTCAAGGGGACAGCGAAGGTAAGAGAGGAAGATGGATTGCAAAAATTCAGGAGTATGATCTGGATATAAGGCCTACCAAATTGATTAAAGGATAGGGACTTTCCAAGATGTTATCTGAATCAAATCATCAAGCTTTGGGCATTAATTTATCCATGATAGCAAATGAAGAATCAAAAAAAGAAGAAGAGCAGAAAGGACTGGAGACGGCCGCTCAAAAGGTACATGTGAAATATCTAACTAGTCCTTGGTACAAAGAAATTGTTGAATATTTTTTAACACTTAGCTGTCCTCTGAGTTGTGATAAAGTAAAATATAGGGCTGTAAGGATGAAAGCTCAGAAATATATAATTGCCAACGGACAGCTCTATTGGAGAGACCTTTCAGGTATATTACTGCTATGCCTCACAGAAAATGAAATAGAGAACATATTGACAGAATTCCACGATGGGATATGTGGAGGGCATTACAGCTGGAGGGCAACAACCCATAAAATCTTAAGGGCTGGCTTCTACTGGCCTAAATTGTATACAGACACTTTTTCTTGGGTCATAGCATGTGATAACTGCGAAATATTTGCAGAAAGATAGAAATTAGCAGCCTTGCTCTTAATCCCAGTTCATGTAAATGAACCATTTCAGAAATGGGGATTAGATTTTATAGGAGAAATACATCCCCCATCAAGTGGCCAATATAAATGGATACTAACAGCCACAGATTACTTCACGAAATGGGTGGAAGCCATACCTACGAGAAATGCTACAGACGCTGTGATAATGAAGTTTATGGAGGAAAATATAATATCTATGTTTGGCTGTCCCGCAAGAATTGTAACTGATAATGCACAAGCTTTCAAATCTGCCAGATTTGTGAATTTCTGCCAAAGGTATAACATCATCCTGACTCATTCCACAACATACTATCCGCAGGGAAATGGTTTAGCAGAATCTTCTAATAAAACCCTGGTGAGGGCCTTGAAGAAAACAATTAGTGAAAATCAGAAAAACTGGGACTCTCAATTGAAGTTTTCTCTATGGGCAAATAGAATAACCAGTAAAAGAGCAATAGGAAAATCTCCCTATGAGCTGGTATATGGGAGAGCTACTGTGTTTCCTGTGCAATTGGCTTTTCCAGTGGCACATTTTATGCAGGAAAATCAGGAGGAGCCAGATGACATGATAAGAAGGATCAATCAGCTGGTAGAGTTGGAAGAAACACGAAACCAGGTAGATCAGAGATTAATGGAATATCAGGAGAAAATGAAGGATGTTTTTGATCAGCACGCAAAGGATAGAAATTTTCAAGTTGGAGACCTGGTTCTTAGATGGGATGTTCGCAGAGCAGAGAAGGGCAAGCATGCTAAAATTGATCCACTGTGGTTCGGGCTATTCAAAATAGTGAAGCTGGGAAGAAACAACACCTTTTCTTTAGAAAATCTACAGGGTGATTTTTTGGATGCACCTATGAATGGCCAATTCCTCAAGCCATATTTCCAATTCTGACCCAGGCTGGCAATGCCCGACTGTATATATTGTATATAAGTTGTTTGGATTTTTATTTTTATAAAGAAAAAGAATGATGATAATTACCTGAAGCAGGAGCGCAGGGGAATTGAAGAATAGAGTGAAATATTCAATGGTCTGCGTGTTCTCGACATGCCTGAGGACGAACATGCCGTCCCCAGATGGAGCCGATGTTGTACATAATTTCCTCTGCCTATGAATTTTGGCTTGCTACCTCATTCTAATCCATTTTAAATTTCCGCCGTGGCCTAAGATCTCCTGCTTCAATTTGATATTATTATCTCCACCCGAAAGTCTGCTTTACAATGGTTAAAAACCCAAATTTAAATATATCGGGCCCCAGTTCTAAGATGCTAGCCCCTATGCTTTGACTACCACATGACCCAAGTCCAAGACCCTCCAGCCAAAAGGGAAGGGAGCTAATCGTTTTATGGTTCGGGTGTGATATCCACCATCCGATCAAATTAAATCAACGGCGCGGCAATTAACCTGTATGGAGGGCCCCACGCGCAAGAAACCAGCTGTATAGCCCTGCACCACTTCTACCGGTCCAGCGGTTTTGGGATCGAGACCAGCAATTCCATACGAAACACGCCACGTGTCTCTGGTACAGGTTCCTGAAACCACTTTCCCCGCGCGTTAAGATCTGTACAATCACCGGGCAGCGGAATCCATCTGAACCGTCAGATCTGGCGATGTCAATCCGACAGTGAAGATCCTCCAGAGTCGCCCGCCCGTTACCTCGTGTCCGCTATGTCATATGGCCCACCATCGTGTCTCTCTCGTCCATTTCTAACTGATGATCTATGTTTGTAATCCGACGGTCCAGAGTTCAGTCCCCTCACCCGTTGACTCTGCCACGTCGCCCTTCCACCTGTTCCCTCCGTACATCCACGTGTCTGCTCTCACGCGTCTACCATATTTCCCCCCGCACGTCCCAAATAATTCTTCCCGTCATATATATATATATATATATATATATATATATATATATATATATATATATATATGTATATGTTTTCATCCATACCTTTTCAAGCTCTATCTCACCCTCGTTCAAACCGTCTTACGTAAAAGTCACGCTTCGCTCCGTTAAACCCGTGTCTCCACTGTTTTTCTCCCGCCACCCTGTGTATTCCTCCCGGTCGACCATGTATCCATCATCCCCACCTACACCTGTGCCAGTTCTCTCTAATATTTTGTGGGTTTTTGCAGGTTTCAAAGCAATAGAAAAGGCGTTTTATTCATGGTTTCCGTAGCAGGAGCTAAGGGCATTTCAAAGGATGATATATTGCTGGCAAAGTTTAAAGAGGAAGCCGAGGGTAGGTGGGAGAAATGATCGCCATTAAAGAAGACAAAGATGTGAACCTACTGAACCCTCCAGAGAAATTCGCCCTGCATTAAATACCCAGGATCCGAATCCAAAATCAAGGGCCGAGAGTACAGTACAGAATTGCAGACCATCTCAGGGCTCTTACGGCAGCGGATTTTTCCTCAGCAAAAGGCAAAGCATTGTATATATTTTATTATTTGTGTCTTGTATAAAAGAGATTTTCATCTCCCAGCATTTATTTCTATAGACAGATTGTAAAGTACATTTATTTATAGTTAGTCATTCATAGTGTGGGCACGAATTCTTTCCGCCATTTTATTCAAAATAAGTCATTAAATGTTTTCTATCTACCTCCTCCTCTAGAATTCTCCATCTCATCTATAAAGGCCCAAAAAGAAGACATTGTAAGGGTTCCAGATTTCTATCAGCAAATTGTGCAGTGAAAAGGCTTTTGTATACATTCTGTAACATTTCTGTATGAAGGTTCAGAGCCCGTAGGGTCTCAGTGAGGAGGAGTTATAACTGTAATGAGGATTCTGGTCTTTGGTATCTCACAGTATGTAATTTCTCTTATGTGTTAATACAATATCTTCTTTCATGATATTTATCTTCTTGTATCATGTTCTAGAATGCGAGTGGCTCACTAGTTTGCAGTAATGATTCATCTTTTTTGGTGCCCTTTCTGGAATTAGTCAAGCGCTTTAAATAGGGCTAGTCATGGTATACTGTTTCATGTTCACTTCATCCATATTTTCTGCTATATTAGTTGCTTGAGGGGGGTGCTTTTAAAACGCCATTGTCATATAAGGATTCGTAAATTGGTATGCCCTTATATGGTTCTGTTGTGTATCTGGGTATTAATCTCATGTCAGCTAATATCTTCTTTATGTTTCCTCACTGCACTCACTTCCTGATATTTGATTTCTGTGATATACTATCTGAACTGGCCCTCTTTATAGTAAGCGGTCTCTTAACTGTCTGATGCCTTTGTATGAGAGTTTTACATGATGTCCCTACACTGTTCTTATCTTTGTACAAGCTTCTCAAAGAGATTGGTCCCATTCAAAACTAATTTCCTTGTTCAAACAAGAGATAGTAAGTGAGTTCTTGGACTGACAACCCAAACTATAAAGGGCTCCTTGCTATATTAAGATGTCCTAGGCACTCGTCTATGGCAACTCTAGACTATCTCTAGGGGGGTGACAAAATCAGCCACAACAGGAGGTTTGATCTTTTGGTTTAAAAGTCAAGATTTGTTGTGGTTTATGATTGCTCAAGGTGAACATAGTAAAAATGTTGGGTTTTTATTGATGTCAAAAAGCCTGATAAAACGTCCTCAAAACAGTGTTAGAAGGTGAAGCAGTTTTAGAAAGGAAAACACAGTGTACCTATGTTGAAACATTGAGCCTATTTTAACTACAGTGATCATACATAAATTGCTTTGTCATTTTCAAAAGTCCTCTCTGTGTGGTGAAGAGAAAAATCAATGCTTCCTTTTTGTCCATGAAACAGACTTTAGTGAGTGGAGCTTCCATTGCAATTCGAAGATGTTTTTTTCAAAATTGGGTGTGAGAAACAGTGAAGTACAAGGAGGGTGTGTTGATTGTGAGGAGTATTTTGCCTCTGTCTAAAAACTAAGCTGCCTCGCTTACACCAAAACACCAAGAGCTTTGTGACCTTACCCAGACACAGAAATCACTTGTTGTGTATACTTTTTATTTTGACTGTGAGCTTGTTATTAAACTATTTGTTGACTAGCATACAAAGGGGAAAAAACAGTGTTTTGGAAAGAGCAGAGAGTTTTGTGTTAAAAAGTCATTTCACATAGCATTTTAAGAAATCTTCCTTGGTCAAACAGTGACTAACCAATAAGAAAAAGTTGTGTTTGAGAGAGCATTTCAAAAAACCATTTGAGGCAGTTCGGTTTTGCAGAGAGCATCCAGAACAAGATGCCTCCCAGGCAGAACAGTAGGAGTGGCTTGCATAAGATATTTTAGTCTACTTCCACTGAAGAAGTGAATTCCCACCCATCAGTCTTGTTCAATTTCCATGAGGTTGGGTATTTAGATTTTTGTCAAAGGGTGCAAGAGGTGAAGAGCTTTTCTCCTTTGACACACCTTTTCACTTTGAGGTTTCGAGACAACCATTTCTAGCTGGCAGGCCTTGACTTCAAATTATCTCCAAGGTCCATCTCCAAGGCCACTAAAATCCCCTATATTGGGGAAAAGTGGTTTAAACAAAGCCATTTGGACTCAGAATATTACAAGCCCTTTCTAAAGCCTAAGCACAGACAGTCATGTCCTTCTATTTTCCCTTTCTCATATCTTTTAGCTAGCTATGCCCCCCTCATGAAGATCATCATGAAATACTTCACTTGTGAGGGAAGATTCTCCCAAATCTATGCTTATCACATTCGATTTCACATGCATTTTACAAGGACCAAGCTGCTAAATCTTCCTTTCTTCTTACACAAAAGCATTGAGAAAATGGCCTCCACTATTCAGAAGAATCCTCCTTCATAGCAAATAGCCTGTCTCTTCCATCACTCTCTCATCAAAATCATCATTCTTCATCAGCTTGAAAAGAGAGAGGTCTCTTGGGATACTTTCATCAGCCATCTAGATTTCTCCACTGTCCCTCTAGTTCACACATCCCCTACACCTCCTACTCATCATCCCTCGCCTTCTTCTAGCAAACCTATTCCCAAAAAGCTCAAGTTTACCACAGAACAAACCAAGGAGCCTGAAGAAGGAGAAGAAAGTGACCATAAGGAGGAAGAATTACATGAGCAGGAAGAGGAAAGAAATGATGAGCAGTAGGAAGGGGAGGAAGAAGAAAGTGTTGAACAACATCATCACAGTGATGATGAGCAGCAGCAAGGAGATGGAGAAAGGAAACATAGTGAGGGTGAGAAAACCTTTGATGATACACAACAGACTTATGATGAGGGTGAGCAGCCTTATGATGACATACAACATCCAAAAGATGATACACAACAGCTACATCATGATGAACAGGGGCAGCCAAAAGAGACTGAACAGGGGCAGGATGAAAGTGTTGAACAGGAGCAGCATGAAAGTGCTGAACAGGAGCAACATGGGAGTGATAAACAGGGGCAGCCATAGCATGCTACACATCAGCCACAGCATGAGGGATAGCAACCTCAAGAAGAAAAAGGGCAAAGTGACAAGGGTAAAGAACCCATGGAGCATGTGCTAGCTGCCTCTCCGAGGCAAGGGGCCATGATCTCTTCCTCGAAATTTTCCAAGCCCCGGACAACAAAGAAAAGGGTGCCTAGAGTTGTCACTCCAAATGTGACTAGGGCCCTCTGAAGCAAGGGAAAATTTCCAAAGAATCCCATGGTCGAATTGCCTAAGAGGAAGAGTACTAGAAAAGCCACCCAAGGCAAAGGGAAGGGCAAGGAAGAAAGTAGTCATGAACCGGAAAAGGAATTCGACATCATCCAAATCCAAATCGATGATAGTGATAATGAAGCCCGGATCCTAGAAAATCTCTTGATCCATACAGAAAGCCAAATTAATGCCTTGAAGGATGATCTTCATAGAGCTAGGAATTTCAATCAATTTTTGCAAATCCAAAATAACCAAATGAGTGTCCATATGGTTGTTTATGAGACACAGATGATCAAATACAAGAAGGAGGCCTCCAAAGCCCAATTGAGGTTGGAAGAAATCATGAGTGAGTTTGATGAAAATGAAGGTGAAGATCAGCCTAGGTGAAAGAGGACAAGAACCATGGGGCTAAAAAAGACCCTTGAGAAGCAAAAAGAAGAGGAAAATGCCCTTCTCCAATCTACCCCTCTCACTGCATTGTTCGAACAAGAGATAGAGAAAAATAAGGAGGCATGGCTTGAGAGAGTTAATTACCACTTAGAGAAGAAATTGGAGAAGGAAAATAGGGACATGGACCTTCAAAGGAGAATGACAGGGCATTATAAAAAGCTGAATCAGTTTGCCCGGAGGAAGTTGAAGGTTGCTCAAGAAAAACTCAAGGAGGCCAAAGGGAAGCGCCCGACACAAAAATTGAGGAAAGACACCTCAAGACTTCAAATATTGGCCTCTGCTTCAGAACATGTTGCTGAGAACCCTTGAGGGTCATGCTCACCAAGTTTGGGCGAATTTCGACATATTTTGGTTTTTTGTCATTTTTGGGTTTTTGGCCAAAACTCATGGGCCTCTCCATTTCAGTTTGGGGGATCATCAAAGGATGAGAATGGTAGCATTGGATGCCATAATTTCAGGAGCACATACTCAGCAATTTTTAGGACATTTGACGATCATTTTCTCCCCCGAAATGGAAAAAAATGCTCGCTTTTTCTACACTCTGTCTGGTTTATCAGCAAGGTTTATTTTTTGGTTTTTTACACACAGGCCTATTTTTGGATGAATTCCAGTTGTCAGTTGGGATAAAAATAAACCTTTTCAAAAAGTAGACACTTAGAGCTTTCCAAGAAGCTATCATGAGCCTCATTTCAACATCGGGAAAGCTTCCAAAAGTTGTTGGCAAGTCAAGGGACCTTTTGCTGATGTATTTTTTAAGTATTTTTGTAAAAATTGAACCTTTCAAAACTGCTTTTTCCTCATGTGCGTTTAGCTATTTTTGCACATGAGAAGTTATGAAAATTCAATTTATTTCCCTCTTTTAGCATTTTTTAGATATTTTATGACATATTTTGTGCCTTGGGCTTTGCAAAGCCTCAAGGACAAACTAAGATATTTTGGATAGGCCAATGAGATTGCAAGTTGAACTAAGAGGTTTTCCTCACTTAGGCCTATATATTCCAAAGGCTTTCATTGTAAACAAGGCTAAACTTAATGAATAGAGGCAATATATGGTCATATAAGCTTTGGAAGAAATACTTGTCTCATGCTTTTGGATAGTCTCTTGGATGTTCTTAGATGATGGAAGAGGATTGTTGTTGGATTCCATGACTTGGTAGAATGGTACAGTGTCTCTCTCTTTGTTTTGTTTCCTAGTTTTCATTCATAAATCCATGTTCTTGCTTGCTATAAGACAGTAGAGAAAAAATTTGAGACATGCCCTTGGAGGCACCTCAAATTTCCTGTTTCTTCATAGCTTCCATGTTTTCTTCATTCTTTGTCACATTAAAGAATTCTTGATTGCTTTTTAATAACTTAAGGATATTGTTGATTGTTTTATTTATGTTTTTATGCATGCTAAGTATGATTTATAGTATGCCCTGCTTACTCATGGCTAGTCATAGCTCCATCCATGAAATTTCTCTTTGACTGATTAGATTGTCATTTGTTGAACCAAGGAGGTCTCGTTCTGATCTTGCCCTTTTCCTAAGACTATGAAATCTTGTTTTCAAAGTTCCCAATAACTTTAAATATTGTGTTTAGGCATTCCGGCATAGTGATTTAAGTTGTTTGTCTGTCTTAAGTGTATTTTCCCGAATTCTAATAGCCATTTCCCAAAGTTAGAGAGTTATATATCTCTATGCATGGCTTGAATGTTTATTTCTATGTATTGATTAGTTTATAGTTACATTTATCTGATTAATGGTTTTCCCTACCATGTTTATGCCAGATATTAAACTAGTTATGCTTGAAATCCTTTGTTGTTCACAAACTTGATGTCCATCTTACTCCATTTTGCCCAAAGATCCTTTCTACCTCAAAATCAAATCGGCCCTTCAACAACCTTGTATCACCGTCTGATAGCTTTCTTGACCTCTTTGACCCCATAGCCCAGTTGATCTGACATATTTTTACCTATCTTATATCTTTGATCAGTTTCATCCCTCACAACCTAAAAACCAAAACCAAAAAACCTACTTCATAACTAGCCTAAAATCAGAACATAATAAGCAAACACATAGATATCCCTTACACAAATAGAGAGAGCCCTCTCTGAGTCTAGGAAGGCTAGGTCCTTGGGCTCCAAATATTGGTTTGATTTTACACTATCATTTGGCTTGCCAATCAGCCAAATCACATAACCCTAACATAATGGAGATCACGGTGGGACCTTGAGTCAAAACATCCTAGGTATCCCTTAGGAACCCTCAAAATCTCAGTCAAGCTTAGAAGAGTAGAATCTGGTTGTCTCACCATCCTAGCAAAATGACGACTCAGCTGTAGGACACTCTTACAAACCTTAGGACTACATAAAGAACTCAGAAAAACCCCAAAAAACTCCCTTAGATTGGTTTTTGTCAGTACTGGTGGTGGACCATACACATATACCTCAAAACAACTAAAAATCCACCTGGCGACTCCACTAACCTCCAGTAGGCCTTACTACTTTACTAAACTCTAGGCTACTATCCGATTGAGCCACCTCATCGCCACACTAACATAATGGTGATCACGGTGTGACTCTGAGTGATAAACAAAATTAGTTTCCCTAAACCTTTAGAGACCTTTGAAAATACTACCTTTTTGAATTATCCCACCGCTCACTAACATAATGGCGATCACGGTGGGACCTTGAGTCAAAACATCCTAGGTATCCCTTAGGAATTCTCAAAATCTCAGTCAAACTTAGAAGAGTAGAATCTGTTTGTCTCACCATCCTAGCAAAATGATGAATCAACTGTAGGACACTCTTACAAACCTTAGGACTACATAAATAACTCATAAAAAACCTAAAAATCTCCCTTAGATTGGTTTTTGTTAGTATTGTTGGTGGACCATACACATATACCTCAAAACAACTAAAAATCCACCTGGTGACTCCACTAGCCTCCAGTAGACCTTACACACTTTATTAAACTCTAGGCTACTATCCGATTGAGCCACCTCATCGCCACCCTAACATAATGGTGATCACAGTGGGACTCTGAGTGATAAACAAACTTAGTTTCCCTAAAGCTTTAGATACCTTTGAGAATATTATCTGGCTGACTTATCCCACCGCTCACTAACATAATGGCGATCATGGTGGGACTCTGAGTGATAAAAAAACTTAGTTTCCCTAAATCTATAGAGACTTTTGAGAATACTATCTGGCTGACTTATCCCACTGCTCACTAACATAATGGCGATCACGGTGGGACCTTGAGTCAAAACATCCTAGGTATCCCTTAGGAATTCTTAAAATCTCATTCAAACTTAGAAGAGTAGAATCTGGTTGTCTCACCATCCTGGCAAAATGATGACTCAACTGTAGGACACTCTTACAAACCTTAGGACTACATAAATAACTCAGAAAAACCCCAAAAAACTCCCTTAGATTGGTTTTTGTTAGTACTGGTGGTGGACCATACACATATACCTCAAAACAACTAAAAATCCACCTGGCGACTCCACTAGCCTCCAGTAGGCCTAAAAACTCCATAAAAGACCAAAACTTCATAAACCATACCTTCCTGATAGCTCATCCTTCCAAAAACTTAAGCTTAGGGTAGAAGCTCTGTAATCAATGACAAACTAAGTATAACTTAGCGATTCAGAAAACCTCACCTAAAACATAGGAGATAAGCATAAGTCTTCTTGCCAAGCGAACCATTAGCTTGTCCATACAGCCTAGAAAACTGTTGAAACCAAGTGAATCAATCTTATTTGCAAGTTTCCATCTCAAAGTTTGCTATAAAACTTTTTCCCAAAGCATCTTTGATAGTGTTGGTGGTGAATCATAGTTCTCATAGAAATCCACCCGGCGACTCCACTAGTCCATCGTTTTTGTTTTGACCATCCTTCACATTAGTAAAACCACAGAGAGGCCATCCATCCAAAACATTCACAAATACCATCCTCTCTAAATTCTACACCCAAAATCTGGCTTCACGAAGAACCAACACCAGATCTCATCCAGACCCAAATCCTCCTATCATATTAGATGACCCAGAAAAGATTCAGTGGCAAGCTTCCGAAACTGGAAATTTAGCTACCGATAGGTCCATCTGTAAAATAAGATCAGTACTTGAAAATCTCACTGCCTTACCGGATTCCCCCTTTGACTTATAATCAACAAAAACCCTTTTTAGAAGCAAGTCACAAAGTAAGATAGACTTTGACGATCTTGAGCCCCTAGATTTGCCATAGAGTCCTAGTAGAGAAGCCTCACCTACTACACCTCCTGACTTTCAGCTTCTCCATCACTTTGGCTCCTACCACCCTAGATCTACTCAAAACCAGGTCACTAGTCCAAGTACATCCGCCACACCTATCCAAACCACTATTGTTCAAACCACCTCAGCTCATCCCGCAAGCCCTCATTTTGTACATCATCAATTAGCTCGTGTCATGGTAGCTTAGTATGCACCCTTGGTGTTGCCATAGCCTTTGGCTCCCTTACAAAATGACTATCAAGCCAAAATCTCACACTTTACTGGGGATGAGACTACCACATCTCAACAGCATGTAGATAGGATTAGTGATGCCTTTGAATACATGGAAATAGAAGATGAAACGATCAGAATGAGGATGTTTGCCCAAAGCCTGGGCGGAGAACCCAAAAAATGGTTTAAGAGCTTAACTCTGAACATCATCCACAATCTCCCAGAACTCTACCAAACCTTCTTAAACAAGTGGGAAATACAAAAGAGCCCCATTCAAATCCTGTCATAGTATAACAATCTAAAATGGGAAAATAGGGAAAGTGTCCAGGGATACTGCACTAGGTTCAACAGTGTGTATAACGCCCTCCCACCTCACTTCAAACCCCCACTTGGTTCAGCCTTGGCAAAGTTCCCCGAAGGTTTCGACCCAGACATGACTTATCAGCTAAGAGACAAGGACCCCCTTACCTTAGAGGAAATGGAAAAAGTAGCCATAAGGGCAGAAGCCAACTTAGCAGAAAAAAGAGCTAGGAATAGATCAGAAAGGAAAGTCACCTACCAGGATGAAGTCTCCACTTCAGCTCCTTCCTTAGATCCTAGAATAGATGAATTAGTCAGGTCCATGGCCAAAATGTGGGAGAAGATAAGTGAGAAGACCCCTCTTAGGGACAACCAGCCAAACCCTCCAAATAGAAACTAGAACCAAAATTTTAGGAGGGAACAGCCTCAAAACAAACCAAGGGAAAATGACCAACAAATTAGGCCACCATTTAATGAAAATTATGTCGAAGAAGATGATAGGGATACAGAACCTATTGTTGAAAATCATTTGAACCTCATAGGGTCTGATAACAAGAGTGAGGTGTACCTCATAGAAGAAGAACAAGCATTCTTCTCTCCGAATCAAGATGAAACCAAATATGAAGATCCCGAGGATCCTGCAATAGATTTTCATAATGCCATAGTAGAAGCTCACAGGAAATATGACCTTAGAAGCAGAAAAAATCAAGACAACTCCAATAAAGGTAGCTCAGACACTACTAAAACCCCTGATACCTTCCTTAAAAAAGTAGTGGATAGTAACAAAATCGTGGTCAATAAAACTAACCAAAACAAAGAGAAATCTATTCAAACAGGTCTTAACTCAGATGCTCCTAGTACCACCACAAATATTCCTGAGATGGATGTGTCAAACAAAATCCCGAAACAAAGTCAGCAAACTCAGAACATAGAGAAAGTCATGGCTGAAAAAGCTAAAGCAAACATGTCTAAACTACAGCTACCTTTCAGTTTTGAGGGTGAAATCGCCAAAATAAAGATCACCATGCCTCTTACCGAGCTCATCACCCAAAACTCTTACAAATCCCAAGTGTTAAAAGTCCTGAATATAGGGAATGATGTGAACACCCTTAATCTAGCTGATGACACTCCTGAAGTGTTGTTTGGTCCAAAAATAGAAGGGAAATTCCAAGAGGGGACCACTCTTCCCTTTTACATCAGTCTGAATATCCACGACCAAATCCTTCACAATGCCATGCTAGACTCTGGCGCCTCGCATAATCTAATGTCGAAGGTTGTAATGGAAATATTAGGCCTAGAAATCACAAGACACAAAGACTTATATTAATTTGATTCTAGTAGAGTCAAATGTCTAGGCTTGATCAAAGATCTTTGTTTTAGTTTAGCCCAAGTAACTGCAAAACATATGATCATGGACATAGTGGTAGCAGACATTCCTCCCAAGTACGGAATTATTCTATCCAGATCTTGGGGAGCCAAGCTCCAAGGAAATATTCAACTTGATATGTCCTACAGCACTATTCCTGTGTTTGACCAAACAAGAATACTCTATCGAGAGTCACACATGAAATATATGATTAGTAGCCAAGAGAGGCCAGATAACATCCCAATGTATTCCTTGCATTCTGACCTGAACTCTTTTATTCTGCACATTGATGAGGACATTGAAGAACAGTCCGATGAAATTGAAACAAACTTAGACCCACCACATCAGTTGCCCCTATTTCTCTATGATGAACTAGACACTCAAAACTACCATGATCATGAACAGCTATGTCTAGAGGAAAGTAAGTGTGTTCCTTTTGAAATAGGAATAGAGAAAGAAGCACAAACCATTATGTACTATCAAGCGAATTGCTCAAACCTTAGTCAAACATCAACAATAACATCAGGAAACTTTTTTAGAATGAAGGCATTAGAAGACTTACATATCACAAACCTCTTCGGAACTCAGGAGCAGGGAAGCTTAATGTTCTTTCCATACCTCAAGGATTTACCATCGCATAACTCTACCGCTGCAAATGAAACCTTGACTGTAGCCATAATAGCTCAAATTCCAAAAAAAATGCCTGATAAACTTCTTATGAGAGGAGATGATGACTGCAGTCCAAATACACCTGAGTTACTTGAACTGGCTAATATCCTGTCACTCCACCAAAGACATAGAACTGCTAGAATTGGTAATCTCATTCAAAATACTACCTCATACAGAGAAAACAGTGAGAAACACTATGCCATTGCCATCACTCCAAGAAACAACTTCGACAAAAGAAAATACAAGAATCTGAACCAATCAGTAATAATCAAAGATAAAATAGCTGGTCATAGGATCTGTTTTGATTTTAGAAACACTAATACACATCCTTATAACAGAAATTTTATCCTTCTGCCCAAGACCATGATATACCGATGATAAGTACTTTTAATCATATGTCTTTGCGAGATAATGTTTCAGGTTATAGCCAAATTATTCCCTTGCAAAGTAGATAGCTCAAAGATTTTTTCCAGTATGCTGGAAGTAGTTCCAGTTTCAGACTCATAATTGTAAAACCACTGGATATCAAAAATATGCTCCTAAAAGCCATGTTTCCAGTCCTAAATTTCTGCATGTTGACATACCTTGATGATGTCATTATTTATTTCAAAAATTACAAAGAATATATGAATTACTTAAAGAATATGTACAGTAAAGGAAGGAGCGGAAATCAGAGGTATAAAGAGGTACAACAGGAAGTTACGGGTTTTTTCAGAGATTCTTGCATGAATCCTTATGTCATGCTTGAAAGAGAAAATTTTCCAAATTTCTCTTTTCAGGAGTTGAGTGGACCAAGAGTGGTAGGAGATCCTTATGAGGACAATATTCTTAAGTTTCGCCATTTCCAAGATTTCGGAGTTTTAAAGAATTTTAAATCATTGTATATACCATTGTTTGAAAAGTAGATAAAAAGAAGAAAAGTAAAAAACAATAGAAAAGGAGAAAAGTAAAGAACAATAGAAAAGTAGAAAAGAGGGTGGTTTGAAAAATAGAAAGAGGGCCCCATGTTCAAAAAATAGTCATTCAGAAAGCGCGCAAGCCTAAATGCCGCTACTAGTGCTTAAATGTCTTGTTCAGTTATCTAGCATAATAATAGCTGAACATGTTTTAAATTTATTTGCTGATAAGTTAGTGAGTGGAAAAGATGGTCAGCATTGTGTAAGCTTGACTTATCAAAGAGATTAGATTAGGAAAAGATATTGGTTCCACATGCCCAAAACAGAACCAAAGAGGGAAGCGAGAATGAAAAACAAGTTGTGCATCCTAGCCCCGTTTTCCTAGTTTCCATTTTATGCAAAATAATATTTATGTGCAGCTTGTCTTTCATGCCACAAGTACATGACAAATCAGACTATTTAACCCTGATTTTATCATTTTTCAATCTCATGTTTAGATTAGAGAACAAAATCCTGTCAAACAGCTTAACCTTGACAAGTGATCTAGCATAGGTAGAGTAATAAAGGAGTTCATCAATTTAATCTGAACTCCTGGCAGATATAGGTGTAGAACTAGATAGGTTCATTTTAAAAAAAATATATATTATCAAAAGGTTGCTAGTCCAAATGCACCCAAAGGAATATATATATATATTGTCAAAGGGGTTGCTAGTCCAAATGCACCCAAAGGAAGAAAAAATGTTAGGAAAGATAGTGGGGTAGGTAGAAGTATCATTGATGCTAATCATGCTGTCAATTTTTCAGAAATAGCATCAAGGAAGAATGAAATTTGCACCAATGGATAAGGCACTGGTCTTCATAATCCAAAGATCTGAAAATTCTGGACACCTCCTGAAAAGAAGCTGCCCTCCCCAAATGGAGCCACTATTAGTCATCAGTATTTTTCACTTGTTGGTGATGACTAGTTATAACAGCCAAGTTTTCTAGCAACTGATATAAATTTTTTTTCAAATTTGCCAGCTGGAAAACACCCATAAACATTTTTTTCCCTCCTACCTTTTAAATCTGCCCATGACGAGATGAAACCTCATTATCAGGCCCTATCTAGCCTCAGCCATACTAGCTTGTCCATGAGCTCCAAAGAAAACAATCTAAATCTGTCCAAAGAAGTCTCCCCTAAGTTAGGTAGTGGCGCTCTAGGCATTCCTCCCTTAGCGAACTATCCTAAAGCCAAAGAACCTCTATCTGCTACAGACCAGTCATAACAGACCTTCCTATTCTGCAAATAAGGTTGGTTATACCCTTAATTCGTGCCACTAATAAACCCTCAAGTCTCAGCAATACATGTACCATAGGTCAAACTGATTTTAGGTGGTTGTACAGTGTTTTAATGGATCTTTCAAGAACAGAAGTATACCAGCATCCCAGAAGACAATATTTGGCTCCACATGGGAAGATAGCTGCTTCTCATGTGATTTTGAGCCTGGAATGCAGCTACAGGGCAGAGATTTGTTTCATTAAACTCCTGCGATCACAGTCAAAACATGAAAAGACAGTGAAAGAAAAAATAACACTGTTAAAAGCTGATAAAATGGCATGACTGAAAAACCTCCTTCATCTATAAGCAGAGGGATTGAAGACTGAAGAACCTCCTTCATTTTAT